>JAHSUH010000393.1:0-275267 GCA_025388415.1 Cynanchum wilfordii
ATGATGTGGGGGTGCAAAAAGCAAAGAATGATACCAAGTTCTTGGTCTTTTTTTTTTTTGGTAGGGACGTTCTTGATCTTTTCTATTATTATATCAAGCAAAGAATAATGAAGTATGCTTCTTCCCATGATTACCAATTATAAAAAATGTAATTTTTTTTTAGACTATTTAAAGTCGTAACGATTTTGAATAATTAAAATTTGGTCCGAGTTACATCGTAGAATTTAACTTTTACTCAGAAAAGACTTCATAATAACTCTTACATAGCACTTATAGTTCGAAATTTCAACTTTATTGCTACTACATTGTCCGCAGAGTTCAACTTTACTCATATAAGGTGTCATCCTAATTTTTACATGATTGTTACAATAAATATCAAAGTCTCAACATTGTCACTCGCCTTGACCCTTACATGACTCACAAAGTGCAACATGTACTCATATAAGACGTCATTCTAACTTTTACATAGCATTTACAACGAGTGTCGAAGTTTTAATACCGTCGCTCACAACAGAGTTTTGAATCTTTAACATTGTTATATAACATTCACAATGCACTTTCTAATTATGTCAAATCAATAGTTTATATTAAAAAAATGTAATACTTAAATAATCTTATCGAATTTCAAGACTATCGTATAATATTTACAATCTATTTTTTTATATGTCAAATAATTTTTTTTTTTTTTTAAAAAAAAAATGTAATATTTGAAGCTACTCAAATAATTAAATGTAATACTTAGATTCTAGATTCAATTTCATCTAAAAAATAATTTTATACCAAATATTTAACCCTTTATTATAATTTCATAGATTTTTTTTGAATTAATAGATTAAGATCTTCCAAAATTAAAAGAAAGTGCAACAATGATTAGGATGCGGCGAGACAAGGGTAAAGCACAAAAGAGAAGATTCTTCTCTCATAATCTTCCTCCCGAAGTTTTTTCTTTTTTGATGAATATCTTCCTCCTGAAGTTAACTTATACACACCATATATATATATATATACAACACTCTGTTCTAAAGGTTTTTCTTTTCAATTGAAAGAAAAAGATAAAAAGGTCGAGTCTTTGAAGGAATTTTCATGGAGAATTTGCGTAGGAATTCAATGGTTTTGAGCTCGGATAGGTCGGAGATAGCGTTTTTCGATTTGGAAACGACGTGGACTGGACAAGGGTTAGCGATATTAGAATTTGGGGCAATTTTGGTTTGTCCGAGAAAGCTAATTGAGCTGAAGAACTACTCCACTCTTGTCCGACCTGCTACTTTGTCACACATTTCTAATCTTTCTGATCGTTCTAATGGCATTACCAAAGAAGCTGTCGTTAATGCTCCTACTTTCTCTGAAATTGCTGATAAAGTCTATGACATTCTCCATGGTTAGTTAGACTCCTTTTTCATGGATATCCACAACAATCTAATAAAATTTGAGTTGTTTTTTGGCGGTCTGAGAATTTCTTTATTTTTTTTTATTCCTTGAGGGATGATGAGCTGTGTATTGGGGACTCTTTTGGTAAGAACTGGGATTTTCGGGCATTTTATGAATAATGCATGATTTTCTCTGGGGTCTGTTGTTCTCTGGACAGGGAGAATTTTCTCTTTTTCTTTTCTCTGTAATTTGGGCTGGCCACAATATATTGAGCTTTGATTGCCGCCTAATTAGGGAAGCGTTTGCAGAGATCAATAGGCCAGCTCCTGAGCCAAAAGGAACTCCTCTTGATTCACTTGCATTCTTGAAGCAAACGTTTGGGAGGAGAGCTGGTGACATGAAGGTAAAATACTTTTTCTCCATCTTCAACTGCTCCAGAAACAACTTCTTTTTGAAATTGGATGGTGAATTATAAAATCACAAATTCAATTCCATTATTAGGGATAATTAAGGGTATTTATCAAGCCCCAAATCCCCTTTCAAATAAGTATCCCAAAAATTTCCCTAACCAAAATACATGAAGTCTAATATTACAAAAACTTACATAACTCACTTGAAGCAATATCTTACCATCAATACTATTCTAATTACATCAAATCAAAAACCATAGCTCATAACTTCAATCTACCAGTTATAGTAATCCGAATGCATAACATAATCTCGTCAGTCTATCTACACCTGCAAAAACATTTTTAAGTAATGATATGAGTTATAAAGCTCAATAAGTAGTTTGACCCTTTTTAAAAACATTTTGGGCATAAAGATACACTTAACAATTATAAACAATAACAGAAAACTTTCAAACTTGACTGATAAAATCATTTAACAATCATTAAACTTGAACCGCAGAACTTCCCGAGTATACTTTCAAAACATAACAAAAAGGGATATAATCCCAATCCACAATTACTTATTCTTTTACAATAGGCTCAAACAAGTATAGTCATTTGTTGGTTTTTAATCGAATTCGATCCTAACTTTTTATCCCGCTAGAAAGGCCAAAACTTATAACATGTGAGTTTTTTCACCATGCTCTATGGTTTTAGAACTTATAATTTGGAACATGTTTTCCCAACTCATTTCTAACTAACTTGAGCCTACACTTTAATTTACTTTAGGGAAGTCGTACATAAATTTCACTAAACAAAATATATTCAAAAGTAAAATATAGGATTAAAATAGACAAATAAAATTTAAATTTCTCAATCAAATCATAAAGTCAGAAAACTAAAATTGAAATAATTAACTTTTAGTATAACATAGTTTAAATAGATAATAAAACTTTTAGAAACCTGAAAATTCTCATAATAATATTAAATAAATAAATTCTCAAAAAAAAGTAGAAAATTAAAAAAAAGTTTACATTATTGATAACTATCTTAATTTTAAATTAAAAGAAAAAATTATCGATAACTATCTTTTAAAATATAATTTAAAATTTATTAATTCAATAATACTATACATAATATTACAAATAAAATATATCCAAAAGATAATTTATAAAAACTATAACATCAGAAAACTAAATCAAAATTACTTATAAAAGGGACTTAATAATAGTAATAAAAACATATATAACTTAATATAGTACTAAAACATAATATATATATATATATCTTATATATATAAGATTACAAGCCCTAAGACGTAAGTGAGTTGATAAAGAGTTCTCTTAACTTAAGTGATGTTGGAGGTTTAAACCCCACTCATGCATGCTCCAATTTAAAATTTGGAAGCAGAGCTTCCAACCCAAGGAAAAAAAAAAAAAAATACAATTTTTCTAATAGCATTAGTTTGTAATTTTGTTAAACTTTATAGGTTTTATGTCTTTTTTTTTTTTTCTATTTTACTTTTTTTTTTAAAACTCTCATAATGGCATGTTTTGTAATTTTGTTTAACTTTTTAGATTTTATTGTCTTTTCATTTTCATCTTCTTAAATTACAATTATTAGAATGTAGTTTTGTTAAACTTTTTAGGCTTTATGGTCATTTTGATTTTGTTTTTCTTTTTTTATTTTTTAATTTTTTATTTTTGACATTTCTATAATTTTGTTTAACTTTTATGATTTTGTTGTATTTTCATTTTCATCTTTGTAAATTTATTTAACTTTTCTAAATTTGTTTTATTTCATATTTTACCAATTTATATTATTTCTTTAAACATTTTAAAATATTATTGTAGTTTTTATAATATTTTTTCTATTTTACTTTGATTTTTTATTTTTTTTTTCTTTTTGTTTTTTCACTTTCTTCTTTTCATTTCAATTTATATTATTTTTTAATTAAATAATAATAATTTATCTTAAAAAGGAATTTAAAAATTATTTATTTTGTATTTCTAATTTTGTTTGATCATCTTTATATATATATCTTCTCAAAAAAAAATAATATATATATATATATATATAAATTATTCATTTTAAATCCCATTTTTTTTAATATTAAATTCAAAACTTTTATATATGCAACAATTGTAAATATTTGTTATTACAATTTAAGTTCTATTTTTTTTTTTTTTTTTTTTTTTTTTTTTAGTCAAATTCAAAACTTTTTTATATATATATGGCAACAATTCTAAATATTCTGTTATTAAAAAAAAAAGTTCTATTTTTTATATTTTTTTTTTTGGTAAATAAATTTTTTATATTGTAATAATCATAACAAAAATAATATAATTTCCTTTTTTTTTATATTAGATACTTTTATATTAAATTATCGATAAAAAAAATAAGACTTATATTTAAAAGTACGAAAATATATAACAATATTCAATTTAAATATCAATACAATAAAATTATTAAATATGAAATTAATTTTAAGATCAACTAATATATTATACAAAAAGCATATAAATCTTTAAATTTATATTGTAAATTAAGCATATAAATCTCATGTATATATACTTTATTATATATATATATATATATTTCTTATTCACATTATATAATACATAATAATAAGTAAAAAATAATAAATTTATATGCATCCCGCTATATATATATATATATATATATAATTTGAAATTCAATTTTTTTAAAAAAATTACGAACAGTAGTTCAAATTTAGACATCAAAATAAGGAATAATGTTCTAAAAAATCCAGAAAATTCATATATATATATATATATATAATATATATATATATATATATATCTACAATAATTCTAAGAATCATAAAACAAAATTTTCTTAAATAAAACGAATTTAAAACTATTAAATTATCACCATTAACAAGAATGAAAACTTAATAATCAAATTCTTGAACCTCAATCGCGTTCGTAATGGCTCAGAGAACTCTTGGTTCATTTTCTTAATAGCTAGAGAAAAAAATGATGGGCAAACTACTTAGGGTTTATTTAAAATAAAATGATTATAAATAAATAAAATTACTTTATAGGTTCCTCTAGTTTTAAAAAATTCTATCAAGACCCTCAAAAGTTTCCAAATTTCATAAATGTGATTTCCATATTTGCCCCTAACTGGTGGGTCTCACAGAATTAACATAGCCCTGATTATATCTGCGAATAAAAGTAGGTTGTTTGGAGAAAAGCATTTGATTTCTAATAGAAAAGGAAATTTTACCATGGTAGTCAGTTTTGGATATCATATTTAGAATTTAGGAAAAGCAAGGGAAGAACAGGATAATTTTCTTCAGCCTACTGTGGTTAGTTGTATGAGTAGGGGAAGAGAAGATGAACGCATGGTTGAAAAAAAAAAAAAAAACAGATTGAGGGTGTTCTATATAATCTTTCTGTTTGGTTTAGAATTAAAATTCAGGTCTATAATGTTCTTCAGCCTACTCTGTTTAGTTGTATGATGAGGGGAAGAGAAGATGAATTCATGGTTGAAGGAAAATTCAGGTCTATTAGCTTGCATTTCCTCATTAAAAATTGGGATGTGTAATATCTAACATCCTCCATTGTTTTCATTCCCGTCTTGTCGGAACAGATTATGGTGTATACTCTGGCTGTAGTTGATCCCAAGTAACTAATGTCTAAGATTATCTTTAAGTTGTGAAATTATGTATACGTAGACAATTCTGTTAATCCTTTTAAGTAGTAGAATTAGCTAATGTTTCTAAATATTCATATGATTTGCTTTATGTGCAGATGGCTAGTCTTGCAACTTACTTTGGACTTGGTCCGCAAACACATAGGTATTGTATTGTTACTTTATCTCATTTTAAAAATAGTCCAACTTCTGTGATTTCAAGCATAATACTGGTTGAATTCTTTAGAATAAAAATATACACGCATATAAGTGTGTGTGTTTGTGCACGTCTATATATTATTCTTTATATGTCATTTATCCTTATACTACATTTAAATGCAGTCTCTGGATTTGATTTTCTTCTAGTACATTTTTCAGGAGCTTAGATGATGTTCGGATGAATCTTGAAGTTCTCAAGAATTGTGCAGCTGTTCTTTTCTTGGTAATTACATATTTCATCTTCTCATATTTGAGTTTAGGGCAAACTTCTTACAGACTAAGCAGTTTTGGAATTATTTATGCAAATTACTCCTTATTTTATGAACTTCAATTCAGGGGAACAATTGGGACAAAAATATTCAGTTGCTCATATGTCTTGTTAGACTTTTCAATCAAGAAATGTTCCTTTTGTATTATGCACTGATGTTTGCTATTGAACATTGTTGAAGTAGAGATTTTGCAATTAATCTTTATTTTGTTTTTTATTTCATTTGCAGGAATCAAATCGTCCTGACGTATTTACAGAAAACATGGAAAGGGATATCCTACCCTCACTTAACAGTATGGAAGAAGAAGAAGAATCTAGTTCAGCACAAGAATTGTCTCCTTCAACTGAATCTGAGGCTTCCAGTAATGGCACCAACTTCTTGTCACTTGAGAAAATATCTGAAGCTTCCATCTCTGTATATCTTGCCCCTTTCTATAGTGGAACACAAAAGATTCAGATATTACACAAAGATGTGCCGTTAGAAGTCTGCTGTAAACTGCTTAAAGTGCGATTTGGTGTTATAAATTCAAAATATCCTAGTATTGATGGACGCCCAAGGTTGAATTTTGTTGTAGATGCATCACCAAGCTTATGCCGGATTCTTGATATATGTGACGATCATGCTCAAAAGTTGTCCCAATGGATTCTGGCAGTACCTCTGATTGGAAACCTGTTGTGGACAGGAGAGCTTTAGCTATCCGTCCTTACGATTGAAGTAAGTACTTACATTTTCATCTTTTTGTTTAAGAATTTTCAGTAATTGTAGAATAAACATGAAAATTAATTTCTTACTTTGGGGTTGACATGAAATTTTTTTCATCATTTTCTGCTCATTTTTGCTTACATGCACTTATATATATGGAAGGCTTGTAAGCTTAAAAATCATCCTACGTAGGTCATTCACTGGATTTCTCCTGCAACATTAATACTTAAAAGCATAGGATTCATGATCTTCTGTCTTCTTTTTGCATATGAATGATCACTCTCTTCTGGAATATGAACTGTACATCTGCATTAGTTTTTTTTTTCTCCCTCTTTTTCCTTTTATCTTTGTTTTATTAACCTTTATCATACTTCGTTGAGTCTTTTCATTTTCCACCATATACTCTAATAACACAAGCATTTTCTATGGTTAAACTGAAGAGTGACCTTCTAATGGAAACACATATATGTATGAATTTACAGCTTACCCGCCGAAGCAGATGGTGATATGGTTCGTTGGGTCACAGAGATGTACCACAATGAGTCTTCTGCCCCTCAAAGGCTTATTTATAGCAGATTTGATGAACTAGAATCCTTGTTGATCCAAGGCGATTTCGTAGATGCATACTTTTCTTTAGATACATATGACTATCAACAGAAAGCTGGCATTCGACTAGTTGCAAAGAAGCTGATCATACATCAGAACTGACGTATGAAGAATCAAGCTCATGCTAACTTGTGCAGAATCTGGCTCCCTAAAGATATTTGTCTTACTGCAATTGATTTGAGTATGAAATATAGTGATCTTGAAATGTTATGTAAGGTTTAATAGTTGCATACCTGAAATTTGTTTTACTCATTTATGGATATGTTATTTTCAAATCATTAGACAGCTTCTGCGATGTTTTATTCACTTTTCTTTTGATCCTAATAAGAACTTATTGTTCAAACCACAATTGTGATTTGTGTAATACTTGATATTGGCTCATGTATTAGTCCCAGGTACTGAATAGCAGAGGAATGCACACTAGTTTTTAATCTATGACACAAGGTGTTTTGGATGAATCTCAACTATAAGTGATATTTTTTAAGTTATATTTACATTTAAACTAATCATAGTTTTATTATTGTTGCTTTAAACATTTTGTTTATTATAATATTGTATTATTATAATAATGTATATTATAAATCTCTTAAAATTTAATTGACTAATTCCTGCTGACATCTGAGAGCTGATCTCTTGTATCCAATTTCTTGATACCCCTTTATTAAGACCTTATACATGATAGAATTTGGTAAAATTCCCATCTTAAGCATATCAGCCTGCAACATCATTGCATCAGCACCATGCCTAGCTCCAAAATGCACTTGCACAATAGGACCAGTAAGTGACTATATCAGGTTTTATGCCATCACGCCTCATTTCAGAGAAAATCTTGCTAGCTTTGAAAAACTGTCCATCATTGCATAAAGCATGAATCACAGAAGAACAAACTTTCTGAGGCTTTCGGGTTTTCTGCAACTCTTTTATGAGGCATTTTATCAAACACCTAGCCTTAGTATAGAACTTTGCTTCGGTTAAGAAATGTGTAATCGCAGAATGCACTTTCAGATTCTTTTGAGGATGTACAGTGGCTGAATTGAATACTTCAAGAGCTTGATCTGGGTTCTTGGAATTGAATATTGAGGTGAGAATGTTTGAAATATATGGCGATGAAGTAGAAGATGATGAAAATGGTAAGAATCTTTGGAAACGAATCGGTGGTATCTTATCAGCTAAAACGGGTTTGATTCTTGGTGGGAAAATCTTCAACATTTCTCAAGTGATTTAGAATTTAAGGGCTTCTGCCATGAATCAAATATTCAAATATATATACTAAACTGCAGCCATGCACAACATACGACGTACAAAAAAAAACATTGTGTATATATACCTTAAAAAAATTAGAAGTCGAAATTAATAATAGTAAATACTCCCTTCCCTTTTACAATATTAAAATGTTATCTATGTAATATTGTTATTATTATTATTATTTTCTATTCATTTACAACACGTTTCTTCTGTCTGCTTATAAAAAAAAAACACGTTTTCTTCTGTCGGCAATTGTACTGTGCAAAATGCCATACAAATTTCTAAAGTAATAATTACGATAACATGTGAGAATGATACCAATGAAAAACAGCTAAGCACCAACGTGTTTTGGTTACATTGCCCAGAGGATGAACTCTGAGTTCTGTTTGTACTATTGTTTTGGACCCTTTTAAGCTTGAATGAAGAAGGTTAACTATTATTCATTAAAAAAAAAACAAAAAAGGCCATTTTCTTGATCCTTCTGAAGAATCTCTAAAAAAAATATGCCTAAACTAATCCGCAAGAATGGTCCTTCCAGCTGGATTAAAGAAGACGACGATAGTACTTGGCCAGCTGCTGCTATTGCTTTAGCTCAAAATGGGATTCAGTTCATCCTGGAGAATCTTGATCACTCTTTTTTTCACTACTACATAATAATCAATATAATCATCATCAACTGTCAGATTACTTTATGAGCATCTCAGGTATTCAAGATCATTTCTTGAAAAGTTGCAGCAAAACTTGATCAGTCCGTTTCCCCTTTCTATTCTTGGAGATTTGATAGCTGATATTCTAAAAGAGTTGGAACCCATCCTTTCATACACTGATTCTTGTGTTCATAGAAATGTCGTCCCGGAAAAGAAGCACACAGACCATTTGGACCAGTACTGTAAAGGGATTGATGATCTTGTCAAGAGGATGAGAACAATTGAACAGAAAGAAATTAATGTTGCTTCAGTAGCAGCACCACCACCACCAGCACTGGCAAAGGAGACTTGTTTCTTCTCATCACATAAAAACTCAACCACGAGGATCGGATTTGATGATGAAAGACAAGAGTTACTAGACAAACTCGTAAGTACAACAGCAGGAGGAAAGAAGGTGATTTCTATTATTGGAATGGGAGGAATCGGTAAGACTACTTTAGCTCAAACATTATTCAATGATCCACGAGTTGTTTATCACTTTCATATTCGAGCATGGAATTTTTTCTCTCAAAAGTATAATAAAAGGAAATCTTTATCCAACATGTTAAGTTACATAATTGATGGTAAAGATCCAGTTTTTAACAGCAGGGATGATGATAATGAGAGTATGGGAGAGAAATTGTATAAGTCCTTGAAAGGAAGAAGGTATCTAATTGTGATAGATGACATTTGGGATATAAAACAATGGGAAGATATAAAGATGTATTTTCCAGAAGATAATACAAGTAGCAGAATTTTGTTAACGACTCGAATTAAAGATATAGCTTTAGAAATTGCACCTGATATTTCCCCACATTTCTTGAGGTTTCTTACCCCAGAGGAAAGCTGGGATCTTTTTGAATCTCTAGTTTTTCTTGAGAATAATAATGGTGTCCCGGAAGAGCTGACAAGATTAGGTAAGCGCATTGTTGAAAGATGTCAAGGTTTACCTTTAGCCATTTGTGTTGTTGCTGGAATTCTTGTCAAGGAAGACAAGACAGAACAACAGTGGAGGCATATTGCTAACAACATTGGTAAACATCGTACTAAAACAAAAAACGTGCGGGAAACTGAAACTCCAAATGATTTCCCTGAGCACTATATGGATATTCTAGAGTTAAGTTACAAGCACTTACCTAGGATGCTGCAATCTTGCTTTCTCTACCTCGGAACATATTCTGATGACACCAGTATTCCAGTGAAAAAATTGCTGCTCTCATGGATTGCAGAAGGATTAGTAACAATACAACAGCAGCAGAATAATACAGATCAAAACCTTGAAAATGCAGCAGAAGATTGTCTAAAGGAACTTATTCAAAGAAGTCTTGTTATAGTCATGGAGAAAAAGTCTGATGGTGGTGTAAAACTTATTCGTATTCATGATCTGTTGAGAGATCTGTGCAACACTAAAGTGAAAGAAAAGAAATTCTTGCAGCCAATCTGCGTGTGTGGTGAAATTTATTTCAGATTCAGACCTCATTACCTCACTTTCAATATTCCTGAGATTGTTCATCCATTTCGTCGATGTAGACCATACTTCCATTTTGACAGATCATCATTCTATGCATCAGTACATAAAGTTTTCAACGAAGAATCCTTTTCTATTTATCGATTTCTCAGAAGATTGGAACTAAAAAATGTAGTTTTGCTTGACTTACCTGAGGAAATCTCATTGTTGTTCCATTTAAGGTACTTAGAGCTTCAGGTTGATCATGTCACTTCCCATCTTTCATCAGTATTCAAACTCTGGAACCTGGAAACCTGTATCCTTTATGTCGAAAAGGGTGGCCGAATTGAAGTCCCATATGAATTTTGGAAAATGTTGAAACTTAGGCATCTTGAAATTTCACAGGAACTAGTTTTCAGTGATCCTCAGTGTTTTCCTGAAACGATTCGTCCAACTCTGCTGGAGAATTTGCAAACCATTTCACAACTGTGCCCATCAGGTTCTGTCAAAGATGTGTTATCAAGAACTCCAAATCTTAGAAAATTGGGAATTCATATGTCATTATCTGTTTCAAATGAACATTTTGATCACTTTCCTAATCTTGCTCATTTAGATCTACTTCAGAAGATAAAGTTTGAGTATCAAACTTTAGGAATTGTGCCTATGATTGTTATACCTCATCTGCAGCTGCATAAGTTTCCTCCAAACCTGAAAAAGCTTACATTAAGTGGTAGCCATCTTCAATGGGAAGAGATATCGATTATCAGTATGCTACCAAAACTCGAGATTTTGAAGCTAAAGAACAACTTCTTCAGTGGACCAGTGTGGGAAACAAGTGATGATGGATTTTGTCATCTCAAATTCTTGAAACTTTCTTTTATGGATCTTCAGAAATGGATTTCTTCAAGTGATCATTTTCCTAAACTGGAATGTTTGGTGTTAAATGGATGTCTGGATCTGGAAGAAATACCTTTGGAAATTGGAGATATTCCTACTTTGCAAACTATCAAGGTGTATGGTTCTTCAAAGTCTGCAATGGAATCAGCCAATCAAATTCAAGAATCACAGAACTTGATTGGCAATGATGATCTGAAGGTCTTCATCTCCCATCAGTTTGAAGAGTACTAGTGAAGTTTCAATTATGGCACGCTACAAGTCATATCCATATTTAAACATTTCAATTTAAATTCGTAAAAAAAATTTGCCTTAATAAGGACTATATCTATTATGATTGTTCAGATTGTTTTATTAGCTTTTGGTACACTGCATGTTTGCCCTATTGTTATGACAGCTGATCAAAGGGCTTACCTTAATCAAATAATATGTATTCCTTTTGTTCTTTATTTAGGTGTCTTGAGTTCCCTTATCTGGGAAAATATATATATATAGATATGTATGTATATATATGTAGTTTTAAAAGAGAGTGGTAAAATTGAACCCCTTCAATAAATTGTTTTGAAGCTGCCGTTTGAAATGTTGAGTTCCAAATCCCACAAAACTCAATCCAAGAGAGAAGAATTTGGGATAATTCCTTTTAACAGACGAGAAAAAAAAGGGTAGAAAATTTAAGCATTCAAAAGAAAATTTCTTTCGTTACTACCAAATAAATTGCGAGAAGTCTTGATCAAGTGTCCTGACGAGCATCTTGAATGTTTCTAGTTCAAGAATCGACTCCCATCAACCAACTAAAGACTAGAGCGCTCCAGCAGCACCTCTTTGCCCTGTTGCAGAACTGCAAAACCATAAAACAACTGAAACAAATCCATTCTCACATTATCATCAATGGCTTGTCTCAGAAAAGTTCCATTCTTGCTAAGTTGGTGTCTTTCTACATAAACTCCGGTTATTTCGCGACTGCGCATAGAATTTTCGCTCAAGTTCAAAGCCCAAACACTAAACTTTGGAACCAAATTATTAGGGGTCATGGCCAAAGCGAAAATCCGAGTAAATCAGTTCAACTTTTCAATCAAATGGAGAAGTTGGAAACTTTGGCTGATGGGTATACATTTTCTTACGTGGTTACAGGTTGTAGAAAAGGGGCCTTGTTATTCGAAGGTCAACAGGTTCATGGAAAGGTTTTGAAAAATGGGTTTTGCTCAAATGTGTTTGTTCAGACTAATTTGTTGAATTTGTATTTAAATAGTGGAGGGGAGGATGATGATGGGCTTAGGGATGCAATGCAACTGTTTGATGAAATGCGTGAAAGAAGTACTGTGACATGGAATTCACTACTTGCTGGGTATTTTAGACACAAAGATGTTGACGGAGCAAGGGAAATCTTTAGGGAGATGCCTGAGAGAAATGTAGTTTCTTGGACAACCATGATCAATGGATGTGTGCAAAATGGGAGATGCAGGCAAGCACTGGCTTTGTTTTGTAAGATGTCGAGGGCTCGAGTCGAATTTGATCAAGTCACCCTTGTGGTTGTACTATCTGCGTGTGCTGAATTGGGTGATTTGACACTGGGGAGATCAATTCATACATACGTTTTTGGGATTCTTAGGGATGGTAAAGAATCAGTTCTGCCTAAACTATTTAATGCATTGATTCACATGTATGCTAGTTGTGGTGCAATCAAAGAAGCTTATTTAGTATTCAGAAAGATGCAACAAAGAACAACGGTTTCTTGGACTAGCATGATCACAGGTTTTGCTAAACATGGTTATGCAAATGAAGCTCTTTATTTGTTTGAGGAGATGAAAAGCTTGGGAGATAATGATATTAGACCTGATGAAATCACCTTTCTAGGTGTTTTATGTGCTTGCAGCCACTCCGGTTATGTTGATAACGGATGGCATTACTTTAAGAGTATGAATCAGATATGGGGTATTGAGCCTAAGATTGAGCACTATGGTTGCATGGTTGATCTCTTGAGTCGTGCTGGAATGTTAGATGAAGGACTTAGAATTGTCGAGACTATGCCTATGAAGCCAAACCATGCAGTATGGGGTGCACTTCTTGGTGGCTGTAGGATTCACATAAACGCAGAGCTTGCAACTCGTGTTTCTTCATCTTCAATACAAGCCATGGAACTTGAACCAGACAGAGCTGCTGGCTACTTTTTACTTCTGTTGAATTTTTATTCCAATGCTCGAATGTGGGAAGATGCCAAGTTTGTGAAAGAGAAGATACTTAATATGGAAACTGGATTGCCTCGAGGTCGAAGTTGGATCCACATTGATCAGATATGACTTCAATTTCCATTGATGAAGTTCTTTGTTTTGATGATCAAACTCAAAAGCAATGGGAATACATCTTCAGAAGTTCTTTTGTTAATAGAATAGGATTTATTGCCATGGTTCAAGCAAGAACATAGGATTTTGGATAAACCTGGTTTTGATTCTATAGGTTAAGGTATTAGTTTCAGGGCTGGCTTTTAAGTTATCTGTGGTACTATAATCTTGTCTGATATTTTTGTTTTGCAAATAAAATTCTTTTGTTCTTGCCTATGCTGATTCATACTTGGCTTTTCATGTACTAAAAATGGGTTAATGTAGCATGGTTGAAACGGAAAGTAAAAGAAAAGTTTTTCCGTCTTGGACTAGTACATATCCCTAGAAATTTTATATATAAAAAATAAAATTAATAATAATAAAATTAGGGCAAAGTTAGTTGCTTCTGGGGTGGATGATGTGGGCTACAAAAGCAAAGAATGATACCAAGTTCTTGATCTTTTCTATTATTATATCAAGCAAAGAATAATGAAGTATGCTTCTTCCCATGATATGCAACTCAAAGCATTAACCAACTATAAAAAATCTAATATTTTTTATATTAGATCTTTGATATTTAAAGTCATCACAAATTTGGTTCAAGTTATACTATATAGTTCAACTCTTACTTAGAGAAGGTCTCATCATGGTACAACCGGGAACTTTCAACTTTGTCGCTCACCCTGACTACATGGCTCGTTGAATCCAACTCTTACTTATAAAAAGTATTGTATTGGATCTTATATGACGCTTTACAGCAAGTATCGAACTCTCAATCTTATCGCGCACCTTGACTCTTACATTGCCCGAATAGTCCAACTTTTACTCATAGAAGACATCATTCTAACTCTTACATGTGCTTATAGCAAATATCAAACTATTAACTTTGTTACTCACCGTGACTCTTACAACGAGTATTGAATTCTCAACCTTATTATATAATATTCACAATACTCTTTCTTATTGTGTCAAAACTAATAGGCAAAAAAAAATATAATACTTAAAAGTTGTTTATAGCAAGTATCAAACTTCAAAATCATCTTGTAATATTTACAATGCATTTTTTTTAATATATTAAACCACAATTAAAATTTTTTTAAAAATGTAATATCAAATAATCGTTTTTATATGTTAAAGATTCTAAATTCAATTTCATCTTAAAAATAATTTGATGCCAAATTTTAACAGTTTATCTTAATTTTGGAAATCTCTTTTCATAGATTTTTTTTTTTTTTTTTGAATTAATAGATTAAGATCTTCCAAAATTAAAAGAAAGTGCAGCAATCCGGATTAGGTTGCAGACCAGAGAAAGGTAGAAACAAGACCACACGCTTTGTTGTTGCGTGTGCCTCGACCGGAAGTTTAGCGGTTCCTTCTGCAATTCGGTAAAGCACAAAAGAGAAGAATATTCTCTCATAATCTTCCTCCCGAAGTTAGCTTACACGCATTATATATATACAACACTCTGTTCTGAAGGTTTTCCTTCCGAATAACCGCGAACGCTTTTCAATTTCTCCCCTAAAAGAAAGAAAAAGATAAAAAGGTCGAGTCTTTGAAGGAATTTTCAGGGAGAAATTGTGTTTGAATTCAATGGTTTCGGATACCTCGGATAGGTCGGAGATAGCGTTTTTCGATGTGGAAACGACTGTTCCGACGAGGACTGGACAAGGGTTTGCGATACTAGAATTTGGGGCAATTTTGGTTTGTCCAAGAAAGCTAATTGAGCTGCTGAATTACTCCACTCTTGTCCAACCTGCTAATTTGTCACACATTTCTAATCTTTCTGTTCGTTGCAATGGCATTACCAAAGAAGCTGTCGTTTCTGCTCCTACTTTCTCTGACATTGCTGATAAAGTCTATGACATTCTCCATGGTTAGTTAGACTCCTTTTTCATGGACATCCACGTAACAATCTAATGTAAAATTTGAGTTGTTTTTTGGCGGTCTGAGAATTTCTTTATTTTTTTTTTGTTCCTTGGAGTAGGGTTTATAGTAACGTTGGCTTTTTTCAAAATTTAGTTTAATTTTGTTGGAGTAGGAGAATGTTTGGGATTTTCAGCCATTTCAATTGTAGTGATTAATGGAACAGGGATAATGTGTATTGGGGACTCTTTTGCTATCTGGATTATGAATAATGTTTTCTCTGGTTCTGTTCTCTGTACAGGGAGAATTTGGGCTGGCCACAATATATTGAGATTTGATTGCCCCCGAATCAGGGAAGCGTTTGCAGAGATCAATAGGCCAGCTCCTGAGCCAAAAGGAACTATTGATTCACTTGCACTCTTGACGCAAAGGTTTGGGAGGAGAGCTGGTGACATGAAGGTAAAATACTCTTTCTCCATCTTGAACTGCTTCAGAAACAACTTCTTTTGAAATTGGATGGTGAATTATAAAATCACAAATTCAATTCCATTATTAGGGATAATTAAGGGTATTAACATAGCCCTGAATATCTGTGAATAAAAGTAGGTTGTGAAACATACTAGTTGTTTTGAGAAAAGCATTTGATTTCTAATAGAAAAGGAAAGAATAGGATTGAAAATTTTGCCATGGTAGTCAGTTTTGGATATCATCTTTAGAATTTAGGAAAATAAAATGAAAACATGATAGTAGAAAGGGAAAAGAAAAGCAAGGGAAGAACAGGATAATGTTCTTCAGCCTACTATGGTTAGTCGTATGAGTAGGGGAAGAGAAGATGGTGCATGGTTGAAAAGAAGAAAAAAAAACAAAAAGACAGATTGAGGGTGTTCTATATAATCTTTCTGTTTGGTTTAGAATTAAAATTCAGGTCTATAATGTTCTTCAGCCTACTCAGTTTAGTTGTTTGAGGAGGGGAAGAGAAGATGAATTCATGGTTGAAGGAAAATTCAGGTCTATTAGCTTGCATTTCCTCATTAAAAATTGGGATATGTAATATCTTACATCCTCCATTGTTTTCATTCCCGTCTTGTCGGAACAGATTATGGTATCCTCTGGCTGTAGTTGATCCAAAGTAACTAATGTCTAAGATTATCTTTAAGTTTTTAAATTATGTATACGTAGACAATTCTGTTAATCCTTTTAAGTAGTAGAACTAGCTAATGTTTCTAAATATTCATATGATTTGCTTTATGTGCAGATGGCTAGTCTTGCAACTTACTTTAGACTTGGTCAGCAAACACATAGGTATTGTATTGTTACTTTATCTCATTTAAAAAATTGTCCAACTTCTGTGATTTCAAGCATAATACTGGTTGAATTCTTTAGAATAAAAATATACACGCATATATAAGTGTGTGTGTGTTTGTGCACGTCTATATATTATTCTTTATATGTCATTTATCCTTATACTACATTTAAATGCAGTCTCTGGATTTGATTTTCTTCTAGTACATTTTTCAGGAGCTTAGGTGATGTTCGGATGAATCTTGAAGTTCTCAAGAATTGTGCAGCTGTTCTTTTCATGGTAATTACATATTTCATCTTCTCATATTTGAGACCTCTTTTTCTTTTATTGGCATTCTGATTGGCATGTTTTTTGTCTGTGACTTTGCAAAAGCATTTTAATTTCATTTCTTCAAGCATAATAAAAAAAACAATTTAGGGCAAACTTCTTACAGACTAAGCAGTTTTGGAATTATTTATGCAAATTACTCCTTATTTTATGAACTTCAATTCAGGGGAACAATTGGGACTGGCCATTAAAAATATTCAGTTGCTCATATGTCTTGTTAGACTTTTCAATCAAGAAATGTTCCTTTTGTATTATGCATTGATGTTTGCTATTGAACATTGTTGAAGTAGAGATTTTGCAATTAATCTTTATTTTGAAATGTTCCTTTTGTATTATGCACTGATGTTTGCTATTGAACATTGTTGAAGTAGAGATTTTGCAATTAATCTTTATTTTGTTTATTATTTCATTTGCAGGAATCAAGTCTTCCTGACCTATTTACAGAAAACAGTTGGGTTTCCCCTAATACTACACGAAGTCGCCGTAATAGGAAAACCTCTCCAGAGGGGAATGCAGACAAACCTTCATCTAGTAGTAAATTTGGAAATGGCGTGATGCAACCTATAGATGATTTAAAGGAAGAATCGCATCCAATCTTATCATTTGTCACTCCTGTTAGAAACCATGGTGTTTCAGATCCAGTTGAACCTAATTCTGCTATGCCAGATGCCTTTGACAACATGGAAAGGGATATCCTACTCTCACTTAACAGTATGGAAGAAGAAGAATCATCTAGTTCAGCACAAGAATTGTCTCCTTCAACTGAATCTGAGGCTTCCAGTGATGGCACCAACTTCTTGTCACTTGAGGAAATATCTGAAGCTTCCATCTCTGTAAATCTTGCCCCTTTCTATCGTGGAACACAAAAGATTCAGATATTACACAAAGATGTGCCTTTAGAAGTCTGCTGTAAAGGGCTTAAAGTGCGATTTGGTGTTATAAATTCAAAATATCCTAGTGTTGATGGACGCCCAAGGTTGAGTTTTGTTGTAGATGCATCACCAAGCTTATGCCGGATTCTTGATATAAGTGACAATCATGCTAAAAAGTTGTCGATGGATTCTGGCTGTACCTCTGATTGGAGACCTGTTGTGGCCAGGAAACCCGGCTTCTTGAGCTATCCGACCTTACGATTGAAGTAAGTACTTACATTTTCATCTTTTTGTTAAAGAATTTTCAGTAATTGTAGAATAAACATGAAAATTAATTTCTTGTTTTGGGGTTGACATGAAAATTTTTTCCTCATTTTTGCATTACATGCACTTATATATGGAAGGCTTGTAAGCTTAAAAATCATCCTACGGAGTCATTCACTGGATTTCTCCTGCAACATTAATATTTAAAAGCATAGGATTCATGATCTTCTGCCTTCTTTTTTTTATATGAATGATCACTCTCTTCTGGAATACGAACTGTACATCTGCATTAGTTTTTTTTTCTCCCTCTTTTCGATTTATCTTTATTTTATTAACCTTTATCATGATACTTCATTGAGTCTTTTCATTTTCCACCCTATGCTCTAATAACACAAGCATTTTCTATGGTTAAACTTAAGACTGACCTTCTAATGGAAACACATATATGTATGAATTTACAGCTTACCCACCATAGCAGATGGTGATATGGTTCGTTGGGCCACAGAGATATACCACAATGAGCCTTCTGCCCCTCAAAGGTTTATTTTCAGCAGATTTGATGCTTCAGAGCTAGAATCCTTGTTGATCCCAGGCAAATTCGTAGATGCATACTTTTCTTTAGATACATATGACTATCAACAGAAAGCCGGCATTCGACTAGTTGCAAAGAAGCTGATCATACATCAGAACTGACATATGAAGAATCAAGCTCATGCTAACTTGTACAGAATCTGACTCCTTAAAGATACTTGTCTTACTGCTATTGATTTGACTAGGAAATATAGTGATCTTGAAATGTTATGTAAGGTTTAACAGTTGCATACCTGAAATTTGTTATACTCATTTATGGATATGTTATTTTCAAATCTTTAGACAGCTTCTGCGATGTTTTATTCCTTTTTTCTTGATCCTAATAAGAACTTATTGTTCAAACCACAATTGGGATTTGTGTAATACTTGATATTGGCTCATGTATTAGCCCCAGGTATTGAATAGCAGAGGCATGCACACTAGTTTTTAATCTATGGCACAAGGTGGTTTGGATGAGTTTCAACTATAGGTGATACTTTTTAAGTCATATTCACATTTAAACTAATCTTCATTCGAACCAGGACTTTAAGAGATAAGTTTTGGTCTTAATTTTGAAATGGTTGTATATGTAAGTGTAGGTTTGGCTTAGGGTTACATGCACACTAATTTTGTTTTATTAGACTTTCAGACCAACTCACATTTCCTGCCCATGTTGGTTTTAATTGGGCAGCAAAAGCATCTTAAAAGCTGAGAGAAATAAAGATCAAACCATAACCAGCAAATAGTACAATCATGTAAACCAAAATATACCTAACAATTAGGCCAACCTCAAGAGTTTGGCATGCCAAACTCTTTGTTGGTTCTACCCAACTACATGGTTGTACACACAAACCACAAATATCTAAGAAAAAGATTCTCATGTAAGTTAAGAGTTTTTTGAGTTTAATTCATATTTCTTCCCTTGATTATGTGAAAATATTTTTGTGGAAAGAGATATGAACTGGTTGTTGGGAACCCATTTTTGTATACAAATTTTGTGATTTGAAACTATTGTTTAGGATAAATTAGGAAAAGAATCCCATGCATGCTTAATATAAAGTGCAGGATTTCCTCTTTTTTTTAGGCAATACTTTACCTAATACTTGGATAATGATGATTGCTAATTCACTAATCCACCAACTTTTATCTGTTTTCTATAACTTGTCAAGTTGAGATTCAAGTTCATTTTTCCTCTTTTAGTAAGTTTTATAACCTCATTTAAGTAGAATCATGTTACTTGCTAAGCAATTTCCTTATTATCTTAACAAATTAAGAAAATCTTGTCTGGGTTTTTGGTTTTATGTTTTTAAGAGTACATTTATGTTGTTAGTTATAATCTGTTGAAAGCTTGAAACAAGAATATTCAATAATGTGATATCTTGTCCTACATTTGAAATCTAAATTTGTCATGGAATATAAGGATGGGGCATAAGTATTCATCGTCATCTCAAAATTCAATAATGAATAATTGACCATGATGTTCATAATCGTGGTACGGACTTATGAGCCTAGGTCGTGACAATTAAGGCTAAACTAACATATAACGATGGCATAATCAAATGTACTTAGTTGCTTCTTTATGCTTACTCTAACTTGATCACTGCAGAATTAAATAGTATTCAACTATGAATTCTTTGTATAAGGACATGTTGTGTTTTTTGTTTCATTCTTGAAATGGCCACAAACATGATGGTTAACTTAGACATTTTGGTGTTTCCTATCTATAATTTAAGTTCACTGAAGTAATAATTAATACTATGCTGTATCTGAAGATGCTTTTTATCTCTCATCTTTCTCTAGCTCATAGAAAATAACATGAGTCAAAACCACTAACAAGAATAACTCTTGGAAAATGTACTGTTGAGAAATCCTTTAGATTATCCCTATATAATCTGATTCTAGCTATCTTTGATATTCATTCTATTCTTTAGTGTTGAATTAACTTAACTAGAAAGAACATAATGGAAAGAAAAAAGTTTTCTAACAAACACTTCTGGGCTGATCATTGAAAGTATAGGAACCATATTATTTGATTGTAATTGAATTAACCATATTGAAAGCTGTGGTCACAAGAAAGAAGGAGAGATGAACTTACATAAATAGAAACTGAGTTAGATGTGTCTTTAGAATTTGGCAGACCAACCTCTTGGTTTGCTGATTTTCAAGTTATAAGAAGAAATTCTTACTGTGTGTGACCTTATATGCATATAAAATCCAAGTGAAAAGGGGAAGATATTTTACAGACACACATGTGGAGTTGTTGGAACTGGCTTTGTTATTTAATATAATACTCGAGTTTTCTATATCTATGTTGGTAGATGAATTTATTCCATGCATGACATGCAATGGAGAAGGGCAAGAACGTTGGAATGAATGAGAATAGCTTTTCTGGTAATAGGTCTAATATCGAATGCAGCAGAATCAGAATATTGCTGTGTGATATCAGGCCAGAGAGCTGTAGTGAAGCATTAGCTCTTCTCTGTCAATGTTCTTACCAGGGTACTCTAATGGTCTTTGTTTTTCTTTTTTTTTTTTTTTTCTTTTTTTCCTTCTGCTACATCTGCCACCTGCAAATAGATATTTAGTACATTACCATGTAATATTCATTTTAGTTCCTATTCAGTGACAGGCACATCTTTACGTGGTTTTCTTTAACAGTTAGTTTCGTTCTTAATCTGGAAAACTAATGTTGCCAACTAACTAAAACTGTTTTACCATATTTCTTTATCCCTTTTGGCTGGATATCTCTGTTACATAAAGTTCCACATTTCAGGCACTAAGAAAAGATCAAATTGTTAAGGGAAAATTTCTATGAAAATAGTTTCAGAAAGAAATATTAACAGCAGAAAGTAATTTGGTTCTGAAATTTTCTGCTTTCCAGTGACTTCTGCATGTTCAGCCACAGAAGTATTTGGTGAACTGAATTCCTATGGACATAAGACAGATATAATACTTGCTGGAGTTGAACTTCTAATGGCTAATGATGCAGAGATGCTGAGATACATTATGGACCACAAAGACTTGCAACACATTCCTGTTATCAGTAAGTTCTTTTTTTTCTTCTCATTGTATCGTATCCATGAATAGTTCTTTAATTTTCAGGGATTTTTTTTTTAACTAAAACTAGTTGCAATTTTTATAATAAGTATTATCAACAAGAGAGCAGGTTTCTCTCACCATTAATGGATTGAGACTTGGAGCAGCTGACTATCTTTTGAAGCCTTTACAGAGAAAGGAGCTCTCAAGTTTGTGGATGCATGTCAAGAGAAGGTAACTGGTTTCTGTACTTCAACTATATATATATACATATAATTTCACTTTCTCCTTCATTTTTCTTCAAGAAATATATATATATATATATATATATATATGTGTGTGTGTGTGTGTGTGTGTATGTATGTATTTACATGTATGTCATTGAAAAACAACTGTACTAAAATAACACAATGCTCAAGAATTATGTAAAACTGCTGGTAGGCTCTTTTGTAATGATTCATAAGCACTTATATTTCATTCAAGAGATATTGTCTCATGATATATATATATATATATATATATATATCTTTTTCACTGATGATGGTTCCTGTTGGAATGCAATATGACAGAATGAATGAAGATATGGAAGGCTGCTGTTCAAGAATTGAGGATGTCAACATATAATGAGAAATAATAAGCTGAATCTGATTTCTGAGATTTAAGGAACTCTTACAAAATATTTGATTATCATGTTAGAATTGTAATGAAAAGATTCATGGAATATTAGAACTTTTGACATGAATCTTTTTCCTTTTTTCTTTTTTTCTTTTTTTTTTTATTTTTTTTATCATTAATGTTTGCATTTGGCAGTAAGTGACATTCTAAGAATATAATAAATTAGATTATTGAATAACTATTTCTTGTGAAGACAACACAAATATTACTACTTCGTTATATAACAAAGTTTAAATTTGTATCAATAACTAATGATTTAAATTGAAGTAGTTTGGTTCTTTTAAAATAAAGTATGAATTTAAAGGTTTAAGTTATACAACTTTTATACTATACTGTTGATTGTAAGTATCATTAAACGACATAAATCATGACAGTTAACATTAGAGTTACTACAAATCTAATTTTTACATATTATTAAATTGTCAAAACAAACAGACATAATTAGAGTTACGACAAGCATAATCAACTTAGATTATTCATTTTAATACTACTAGAAGGATACTAAATAATTATTTCATATTTTATAATAACTCTTCATTATATATAATTACTTAACAATCATCCATAACCTATTTTAGGTGAAGGTGTAAGTCACACATGGGACAAACCAAAGCCAATGATGGCATTGGGGGATTTTTCCATTCACCAATAACCAATAACATATAGGATACATAAAAATCATACCAAAAAATCAAGAACCCTCAAAACCAAGAATGAAAAAAAAAAAATAAGATCTTGATTCTTGAGTCAATCAATCTTGATACACTTACCCTTCTCTAACCTCAACTTTTAAAGATCTCCCTATGACGTGGCTTTTTCTCTATCTCTAACCCCTACCACCAATCTCCGTCTCACGCGCCACCACCTTTCCTGCCTCACTTCTTCTTTTTTCTTTTTCTTTTTTTTTCTCTCTCTTTCTCCTTCTACCTATCCTCCACGTCTGCATTTCTGCTACTGTGCGCACTTGCCATAAGCTACACCCCTCTTCTGATCTCTACCCTTGGTTTCCTCTCACAACGGACCAGATCTTTTCTTTTGCCACTTGGTGCATAATAGAATACTCCAATTGGTGAAAAAGTGTTATTAAAATAGTAATATTTTTCAAGAAAAGCTGTGCTTAGACGACACTGAGGAGGACAACGCAGCAGCTGCAGCAAAGACTTCATTTTTCCTCCTTCCCCTTTTCTTCTTTACTTCTTCTTCTGACTGTGTGTTGAGATTGGTTGGTTTGGAAGATGTTAACGTATGCCAGATCTTTGTTGGGGAAAGAAAAGGGAGCTGGGAAGCCGTTAATTTCTTTCTAAAGATTCAATCTTGGCCGTTGAGTCTGGATTTGCTGACTTTCAGCATCTGTTTTTCCATGTAGTTTTTACTCAACGGCCAAAATTAAAGCTGTTAATTTGAATTCCTAGACTATTGAGAGATTATGCAGTGCCTCCTGCTGATTACCATAGGTCAGCGCTACCCCGGACAGCCTGTTTTACGGAAATAAAAGATAAAATTTGAGGTGGGCTTTTCTTGGAGGGGCTAAAAGTATTTGAGTAATGGTAGTTCTTGAGGTACCTTTAATCTAGTGTGTTGGAGATGGTTTCTGTTGGGTGTTTGGGAAGGGGAATTTCTGGTTTTTTTTTATTCACCAAATTTCCGTGATGAGAATCCTAAAATAGTGAATTTTTCTGGGGTTGATTTTGGGGCCCTAGTTGGGAAAATCTTTATAAATATTTATGGAGGTCGGGGTGATAGAGAAGGCTGAGATGGGGAAAACTGGAGAGGGGTTTATAGATAGGAGTAAAGTGAGGATTTTACTGTGTGAAAATGATTCCAAGAGCTCTGAGGAAGTCTTCAAGCTTCTCTGCAAATGTTCTTATCAAGGTAAATACATCAATTTAAATTTGATTTAATTGCTTCTTCATAACTTCAACTTCTTTAGAAAAATTCTTCTTTTGTCTGCATAATTTGTTGAATGATCTTTAAGTTTAGTAAGTATTACTGTTGGATGATCTTTAACTTCAGTAAATATTACTGCGTGATTCCTAGCGATCATTGTCATCGGTGCTACATTATCCCAATTGATCCCGCAAATAGCAAGAAAGAATCTTTGGTGGTTTAAGTTTTGTCTGTCACTCCCAAGTTTATATATTGGATAGGTTGATTAATTAATGGTTCCTTAAAAGCTAATTAGTTTAACCTATGAATTGTTTTTTCTTTTCTTTCCCTTTATCATTACATTCATCGATTTGGTTTAATGTGTTTAATCATTTGTCTTTATTAGGATCGAAGATGAACTTTTGTGATTTATTAGGCTTGATTTGTTCTCTAGTACACTTACCATCCTATGGAATCAGATCCATTCATTTGCTGTCTTAGAGCAATTTGGCATTTGAAAATTTTGAGAACATATCAAGGCACAACCTCACTTCATAGTCATCAACATAAAAATGGCAATGAAAAGACAGGAAAGATTACGTAATGCTCAACCTCAACTGAAAAATATTAGAAGGATAATTGCATTAAGAACCGATTCTACATGGCACGTGCCATACCCTGTAACATTGTCAAAATAGAGCTACCTTACCTTGTGTGGATACATAACTTGGAGAAAAGAAATGGAAAGGAATGTACCTCTTAAATAATATTCTCTCTGAATTTTCTATACAAGTCATTATGCCCGGGATAATACCAATACATTAACTCTGGAGGATGACCTTTTGCTTTCAGTGACTTCTGTGAGGTCGCCCCGACAAGTCATTGATGCACTAAATGCTGAAGGGCCAGATATAGACATTATTCTTTCTGAAGTTGACCTTCCTGTATCCAAAGGTTTGAAGATGCTGAAATACATCATGAGAGATAAAGAATTGAGGCGAATCCCTGTGATTAGTAAGCTCACTTTTCCTTACGATGCCTTCTTTTTCAGTTGGTTTTATTATTCTTATGAAGGTGCTTGGTAATAGATGGTGAATGATTATTTCAAATTATTCTTCTTTACTAGTGATGTCAACACAAGATGAGGTCTCCATTGTTGTCAAGTGCTTGAAGTTTGGAGCAGCAGACTATCTTGTGAAGCCATTGCGCACAAATGAGCTATTGACCTTGTGGACTCACATGTGGAGGAGGAGACAAATGGTGAGTCCTCATTTTCCTTGTGAGGTTTCTTTTCATGGAATGTTATCAGCACCTTTTTTTTTCTCTAAATCAAGTTGTGTTTCAACAATACATAACTCCTTGGATACATTTCATATAAGTATCCGGCTTTCAATCAAATATATACATATTTGATACTTCCAGTTATCTAGCATCATGTACCTCGTCCTTTTCTTCTTGCTTATAGCTTTTACTTTCTTTTCCGTCCCAAAACAAAATCTGCTACTAACTTCTTGTTCCATTTACAGCTTGGATTAGCAGAGAAGAACATCTTGAATTATGATTTTGATCTGGTTGTATCAGATCCAAGTGATGCTAATACAACCAGTACAACTCTGTTTTCAGATGACACTGACGACAAGTCTAGGAAGAACATCAATCCAGAGGCAGATACATCAACTCATCAAGAAGATGAGGTGAAAACTCAACTTTGTAAGATATATTTGTGTCTCCTTAAGATATAGAGTACGTCATATAATGATGTCCATTACATAAATGTTAAATTGTTGTAAGTCGACCTTTTGCATTTATTCCTAGGATATTCCTTTTACACAAGATCTTGGCCATGTGACACAGAAAGTTCAACATTGATATAGGATGTTCACAGATAAGTGAATTCTTATCTGTGACTTTAAAACTTGGAATTAACTAATAGGATATTCAAGATAATAAAACTAGAACCGCTCTTCATAGACAATCTTGGACTGTGATCCTAGGTAAGATCTAGTGATTATGATTCAGTAAATGGATTTCCTTTCATTATAATCCAAATAGAATCCTCGAAATTTGTTCTTCCTCTTTATGAAGAAGTTGGCTTCAATGTTACATAAAGGAATCTTTTCATTATACTTGATTTTCATCTATTCCACCTTGTTAACATAGCTTTTCTTATTCTGAAGTTGAACATACTAGTTGATCCGGAGTAAAATTAAAATATTATACACTGGTTTACTAACATTTGCTGCACATCTACACTGTCTTTCGATCTACATTTTCAGACTAATGCTGCCACTGCTGCTGCTTCTATAGAGATTGCTTTTGCGGTTGCATCAGATTCTATACCTGATTTGCCTGGAAATAGTGAACGAAGGACAGGTTTGTGGCTAATTTCAAATTTATCTTTGCTACAATTTGAATTGAACTGTACTTGCTCGTATTTTTAGTCATGTCATAATTCATAGCCAAAGAGTCTCTGTACCTCCCCTCTGTTAAAGAGTCACATTAGAATTTCTTCTTTGACTTGTAATCTGATCTAGTGGAAAGGTATTAGGGGAAAATTTTCCTAAAACTGATTTAGTTGCTATTTCAATGGTATATTAGTGGAAAGATATCATGAATTCTGTAATGATTGTCTTATATTTTTCTGCTTAATTTTCTTTTCTTGATTCCCTTTTGATTTACATGCAAAAAACATTGCCAGGTCAAATTATGCCATTCCCCAGGAAGAGTGAGCTGAAAATAGGGGAATCTTCAGCGTTTTTTACATACGTAAAATCAAGCTTGCCAAAGTGCAACAGCCAAGATGCTGCCTTTCTAAAAGAAAATGTGACTCAGAACTTGATGAGTGAAGAGAAGCACAATGCATCTGGTGGACAACAACGGCTTGCTGATTCTCAAGTGCACGTTGATAGACGTACTCCTGAAATTCAATCACAAGGAGATGAGTGTCTAAGTAATACCAGTGTACCTGATTCTTTTTCCGTAGAGAGGTCATGTACACCTTTCCCTCTGGAATTTTCGCAACAAATGAGTCTCAGCATTAGTCCTGCACACACAACTGAGTTCTCGCAGGCAATTATGCATCAGAGAAATGAGTCAGGTTTCCATGCGAGTGGTGCTTATCCATATTATATCTCCGGGGTCATGAATCAAGTTGTGATTCCTTCATCATCAATGTACCAAAAGAACGTGCCAGATCTTCATAACCACCACTCCTCTATGCTTCCTCAATATAGTCATCATATTCCCCAATGTCCCCCTCATATGCCTGGTGGAATGACATCATATCACTGTTACCCTCTTGGTATGTGCTTACAACCTGGCCAAATGCCTAGTACAACTCATCCCTGGCCTTCGTATGGAAGTTCCTCTTCTGCTGAAGGCGTTAAACCGAGTAATATTGACCGTAGAGAAGCAGCATTGATCAAGTTCAGACAAAAGAGGAAGGAGAGGTGTTTTGACAAGAAGATCAGGTATGTCAATCGGAAAAGGCTGGCAGAGAGAAGACCTCGCATGAGGGGACAATTTGTAAGGAAGGTAAATGGGGTGACTGTTGATCTTAATGGCCAACCGGCTTCAGCAGAGGATGATTACGATGAAGAGGAGGATGAATATGAGGATGACCAGGTTGCTAACATGGATTCTTCGCCTGATGATGATGCTTCAGTATGCCAAAGATAACCTATCTGAATCCTTTATGTTCAATTGTGTAACATGTCCTTGGGGATAAAAACCATGCCTGGAAAACAGAACAAATCCTTAGTGCTTGCAAATTGATTGCCATATTTGATGCTTTGGGGGGATTTTCTTCAAAGTGAAGGATCAGTAGCTGCAGATTCTACTTCTACATCATCATCTGAGAAATGTTTTATGTGAAGAAGACTGAAGAGTTATACAGTATGTGCTAATCTATCTTTCCAAATGTAAGAACTTTTTCTGTGTGTATCGAGGTAGCATTTGATTTGGTTTCATGGTCAAATTGAATTGACGAAACCAACCTGAGACATCTCTTTTTTTGAAATATTTATAGCTCTGATATATAACCAAAAAGTTGAAACATGCTTTTGTTAATGGTTGACATAAATGATTTGATTGGTTTGTATGGCTTAGTTGACTAAGCGTTAAAATTTTAATTGGTGAAGGTTAATAAATGGTTAGGAGTGGCTGATGATGCAGGAGTATCACCATTCTTCCCGGTCCTTCCACTTGGGCAGTTAACCTAACAAAGTGATCTTGCACTTTCTGAGGTAGAATGCACATACACTTTGTATGATCAAATGGAGTCCAAGGATAAAGCAGAGAAAACAACGGCAGTTAGAGAAGTTGCCATCAAAGCTTAATACCATTCCCAATTGGGTCATTTGTTGGCAAAGGATAGATTAGTTCTAAATCATAACAGAGACTTTATAGAAAGGAAGAGAGGGGGTAGAGCATCTTGATGAGGAAAAGAACAGGACTAAAATGCAATCTAAAAAGCAATAAGATAATATATATATATACTGCTGTAATCACTCAGAAAGAATAAACCCACTTGCTTTAATATGTAGGTGGAATTTAAAATATGAAATAGTGTCACAGTTGCCAATACATCACAATTAAGTTTCTTGACAAAACCAAGATCATCAGCAAGCCAACAAGCCACAAAAACCAGTGTCATCACTGTATTCAGTTGAATATCAAACATACACAAATTTCCCATAACCAAATGCACATATCAACGGAATTTTGAAAAATCAAGGCTGACAGGTTAATGATGGGTCAGCTTGAAGTAAAGAATCAAAACTATTGCAAGGACTAAGACTGTAATTATAGAGCCAATGATCCACTTATTCCTGTTCATCCTTCTTGACATGTTTGTCAGTATCTTCTTGCTCCTACCGATGTTATCATCTACTCCATGAAGCTGCAAAAAGTAAGATAACCTCTTCAATAAGAATGTTTTTTTAACAGGCAATGATGGTTGCATCAAGCTAACCTCAGCCAAATCATTGATTTGTTTTTTCCTTTAGTGGCTGCACTGAATTATTCAATCTGAGTACAGCATATGATGGTACACAGGAAAATTTAGACAAAAAGCTTTAATGAAGATGCAAAGCACTATTGTACCGTGTTGTGAGCATGCAGTAGAGACTGACGCTGTTGATGTAAATCTTGAAGTATTGAGACTCCAAGATCTTCAGTTTCTAGCATCACTTTGCGACCTTCTCTTATTCGATCACTGGACTGGTTTAATCTCTCAGTTGACATCATCAACCTCCCTCTTTGATCAGAAGCCACCTGATATATGGCAGAAAATAACCAATAATCCATGAATGCCAAATAACTGAATGTGTTTGTCTAATATAGGAGAACCAATTATGCTGATTTAATTTCTGGAGAATTTTGAGTAAATAGTATTTCCAGCCATACATTAAGGAAAATCCACTCATATAAAGTGGTAGTAGCATCTTCTTTTCCAATATAATGAAAATAATTAAATGTGTCTGCTTATGACAAAAGAACTGAGTAATACTCCTGATAATTTGAAGTGAATAGGACATTCAGCTTCTAATCTATCAAATGAGTAATCAAAAGATAATTTATTGCTCTATAGGCTAGAAAAATATAAAACAAGTTGGGATCTAGATACAGTTAGCTTTCTGTTATCAAACCTTTCAGTTGTGCATCTACTAGTGCAGACAAAGATAAAAGTTACTTAAAAGACAAAAAATAAACAACTATGGTCGTTCCATCATAGAGAAGTTAAAAAAGGTATGGAATCGATTATGAGGCTTTGAATAAAAGGAAAAAGCTTCAGTTAATACCGTCATTGCATCAGCCCTTCCTGATTCCAATAAATCATCTCGTGCAGCTTGACTAGCATTTGCAACTGAGAGTCTTTTCAACTCAGTTTTCAGATTGTTCAGATCAGTCTTGTATTCTCTTAACTTGGCAAGCAGCATAGCCTTAATATTTGGAGGCAAACTTCGAGCCTCTAGATCCATTTTGCGTATCTGCAGAAACAAATTAGGAGACCCAACAGTAATGCAGAGTCCTACACAATCAAACCATACATTCTCAGTGATGAAAAATGTTGCTACATTACCAGAGCCTCAGCGTCATCTAATCCAGTTTTTACTTCAGCAACTTTTTGTTTTTTCTGTTCTGCAATAATAGATGAAGAAATTATCATGAGAAAGAGGCAGCGTCCCCACCTTCCCCCCGGCCTTTTCTTTGGGAGGGACAGTGCCAGAAAAAAATGCATATTAAAAATGTTGATCAAATACTGAAACATGGTTAAGTAGAAATAATGAAAGATCTCCCACATTGCATGAGTTCCACTACATGAACCCTTTTGTCCATTATAACTTCACAGATTGGTTTCTTGGCTATGTTATTTGTGATCGTACTCTACCCTATACTTTAACATTTATATCCCCGTGGTGTCATCATCGTTGCATCCAATGATTGTCATTGTCATCTGAACAAACCCAGAATACTGCAAAAATGTCTTTTGTTTTCTTTTTCTATGTGCCACAATTACCATCTCGACATATTACTTTACATGAATTCTCATTCTTCAAGGCCCAAACCAACAAAGATTAAATCCACATAACTTTATTGTTATAAGGCCATCATTCATCAACAGAAAACTAAAAAAATTAAATTTCCAGAACTCATAATAAACTCCTTACTGCCTATCTCGACTGTAATAAAAAGAAAAACCTCCATTCAGAAATAAAATCAACCAAATAGCCAAAAGATACATACAGCACCAATTTCACGTAGAGACTTATAAACAAAACCTCTTCATCCTTAAAGTCCTATTTGTATAAAATCCATACTCTATAGCCTAAAACATCATAAAGCTCTGAAATGTCTACACCAATCAATCTCTATGCTTTGCCAATTACAGGGGGAAAAAATTAAAATAACCATCTCAATTTACACATGTTGTCACATCAAAGTTACCTGAATTCAATTATAGGAAAAGAACAATGACAAAATATTTAAGATTTCTTCTTACCTCCATCAAGCATACCAGCTGAAGTACATTTTTTGGATAAATTAGCTGAAAGCTCACAGTACTGACGTTCATATCCTTCAAATACTTGACTCATTTTTCCCCACCCAAAATTTGCTCAAATTACCTTCATCACAGATATCACCATTAATGCCTGAATCACTTGAAAATCTAATACAATTATCCAATAAAAATTCAGGATATTCTACAATTTTTATTTATCGTTCCGTTCAAACTGTAAGCTACAAAATTGATGATTATACGACGATAATCTGATAAAATTTTCATTTCTGTAACAGGAAATTAAGAATCAACTGAATGCAGAATGCGGATCCAGGTTTACCTTCAACAACTGATCGAAGAGAGATCAAACCAGAAACAGGTGAGATTTTTCCTTTGGATTGATCGGCAATATGCAACAAATCTCGAATGGAGAATGTTTACGGCCTTGGGAAATTGGAAGACCATATATTCTATTGCCACTCCAACTGTATCCCGCCCTCTGCTCTCAAATGACGATATTGCCCTTTATTTGTACAGAAATAAAGATTGTACTACAAATCAAATAATTTTACTTTTTCCATTACTTTTAAATACTTTTTTTAGCCAATTATAACATGCTTAACAAAAACATTTAAAGAAAATGAATCTTATTAGTAATGTATATCGCAAATGGTAAATTTAAAAATAATAAATTATAATTATATTATAAAATTATCAGATTTATAAGGATAAAGAGGAATTTATTATTCTATTAATACTATTCCAATTTAAGAAATAATATTTAAAATTCCTATTATATATTAAAATATATATGTTTTCGTTAATTAAGCAAAAATAAAAAAGAAAAGGAAAGGGAGGCCAAGATGGTAATTTGAACAAGAGTGGCAAAAGTAAAATAAAGTCGCATCATATAAAGAAAAAAAAAAAGAAATAAATACAAGCGTATGGGACAGAGTACCGAATAGACGCCAAATATATGAATTCTGAAACAGCCTTCTATGTGGGACCCACGTACGAACAACGAAACTTTTTTTTTTTTTTTTTTTGGTAAATAATGAATATTGAAGATCGATGGAAAATAAGGGGGACAAAAAAAATCCGTGTATATATATATATATATATATATATGTATAATTTTGTAAAAAAAGTCTTAATTTTAGCCCTTCGAATATTTCTTTTTATAATTGTACCTCCTGTTTAAAAAAATTTAAATATTTAACTATTTAACAAATAATAATAAAATCTATACTATTCTCTCTACATAAAAAAGAAAAAATCTAATAAATTTTACATGAGAGAATTTTATTTTTAAACCATCTTATTTTTGGAATTTTGCATAAACAATAAATTTTTAATTATCTACAAAATAATAATAAAATATATATGTCACAACATAATATATATTTAATATTGTGTTCTAATCTTTTTATATCTCCACTTTGATCTTGAAAAGAGGATACGTCAAAGTTTCTCTACTGTTTTGAAACTATTAACGACCCCTAGGGGATCATTAGAGTTTCTTTCTTCTCTATAATCTACTTTTGATCCACGTGATCCACCTAAGAATGCTCCTCCTAATATTCTATTTATAGAATGACCAAGACATGATAATGTGTTATCATCCGATTAGTAGAAACAAACATATTCATATTCTTCATTCATTCATAATTAATTAATTTACGAAATTTCGGTGTCTACACTCCGACTTATCTGGGTTGCATCTCTAGATTATAATTCTTACTCAATGGAAAAATTCATTACTCTTAATCTTACACGATGCTCACTGCAAATTTCAAATTCTCGATCTTATTTAACATTTATTGTGAATTACAAACTAAAGGCTTTGCATCATAGATTTTGAATTGTTATTTTCTTGCAAACCATGGAAGGTGATATTAACCTGTTAGAGCTGAGGGACACATGCCACATGGATATATCCAAACATACGGGCCCAATAGTTATATTAATGGGCCTGTTAGGCCCGCCAATGATAAAACTTCATATTGTAGCTATGACCTATTAAATATTTGTCAAGCTAGAATTGGCAAATTGACAAATTTGTTCCCTAAATTTATATAATTTTTGCGATTTCATCCTTATTTTATTTTCTTTTTACTATTTCATTTCTTAACTTAATAATTTGATAAATTTCATCTATTATCTTAATGATTTGGTAAATTTCATCCCTTAATTTATATAATTTGGTAAATTTCATCTCTTAACTTATATAATTTGGTAAATTTCATTATTTAACTTAATAATTTAGTAATTTCATCCCTTAACTTAATAATTTGGTAAATTTTATCCTTAATTTATATAATTTTTGGGAATATCTTCCTTAATAATACATTTATGAAATATAAATTTACAAATGTATGATATAATATCTTTGATAATATACAAAATTTTTTATTAAATGTAAATTTACAACAATAAATTAAAAGATTTTGTATTAAAATTTATATTTTTACCCTTTTATTTTTAAGTATTATTATTTTAATTTTAAGTTAATAGATGAAATTTACCAAATTATTAAGTTAAATGATGAAATTTACTAAATTATCTAGTTAAGAGAAAAAATTTACCTAATTATCAAGTTAAGGGATGAAATTTATCAAATATTAAGTTAAGGGGTGAAATTTATCAAATTATTAAGTTAAATGATGAAATAATAATAAAAAATAGGGATAAAATCGCAAAAATTATATAAATTAAGGAACCAAATTTACTAATTTGTCAGCTAGAATATTATTTTTTTTTTTTTTTTAATTGTTTTATATTTATAATTACTACTTCAACTAATTTTAATTTAGTTTATATATACTTTTAAATTCTAATTTTTATTATTTTTATTTAAACTAAATAATATTTTTAAATTTTAATTTTATTTAGAAAAAAGACTTATTTTAAATTTTATATAGTGTTTACAACTTAAAATATTCATAATATATATATATATATATATATTATTTTAAAAAAACTCTCTTAGTAATTAATTTCACCCTTAAATATAAACATAAAATATTAAATTCTATACATTTTGAATTTTGAATTGCAATATTATCATAGTTTTATAAATCAATGGAATCTAATGGTGATTTTTTTTTATTTGTATTTTCTATTTATAATAAACACTATATTTAATAAATTTTTTTTTGGATAAACTTAAATAATTAACTCAAATCTTTCTTTTTTTTAAAGAAAAAAAACAAAAGGAATGCACATTTTGCATTCAATAAATTGATGAAAAAGTAGATTTTTTTTTTTTTTTTTTTGATAAGTGATGAAAAAGTATATTTATTTCCTATTTATTTGGTTTTTGCATGAAAAATATGATGTCACAAAATTTAACATTTTGTAATAAAAAAACAAAATTAGTAAGTATCCATTCCATTTATAGAATTTATAAAGACAATAAAAATGCCAAAAATGATACAAATCTACAAATTCAATTTCCCTCATTTCATTGGCTCCAATTTTTCTTGTAAAAATCATTTCTTTTTTAATCTCACCTTTTTCTTTTTTTTATATGGCTCATAAAAATCCCACCTTTTCATTTATATAGCCATGAAATGTAATCCACCATTTTTCCCCTTTCTTCTTGCTTATAGTAAAATTTCAAACCCTAGGATCGATCTTTTTTACTGTTCTTGAAAACCCCATTAAAAGGAAAGGCAAAAAAGAAAGAAAGAAAGAAAGAGGAAAAACCCATAAATTTTCTTGAAAATTTTTTCTATGTATGTATATGGGTTTTTCATGGAAGATCACTGAAGTGAAGCTGTCATTTTGAAAATCTTTTTTCGCCATTTTCTGGTAGAGGTAATTTGTCTGCTGTCGTCTCTTGAATCTTGACCAAAACCTTCACCAAACAAAAGAAAAAAAAAAAAAAATGAACATGGCTTCACATTAACGCGTTAAATCCAGCCCTAAACAGCGGAGATTGTCTCTATTCACTGTTTCACTCTCTTACAATAAACTAATCAAAAAATATCACATCAAATCTACCCCGTTGAGCACAGTCGGTGGTGCTTTTTGTTCTTCTTTCTCCTTCCTCTTTGCCTTGAATTTATTTTGCTTATTCCGTTCACACACAGAGGCAAAGTTCGTTGATTACCTCCATGAGAATATCTATACTTATAGTTTGAGGTTTTGAAGGTTTCTGAAAAGTGATTAGAGATAATATAGTGTGAAGCGGGGGGAGGAGATGGGTCAGGAAGGTAGTTTTACACCCCAGAAGAGAGCAGGAGTGCTGCCAACATCAACTGCCGCGAACGGCGGAGAAAGGGGCCGAACCGCCTCACTGATCCCGCGTGGGAGGCAGATCCATAAAACATTTAACAACATAAAGATTACAATTTTATGTGGGTTTGTTACTATATTGGTTTTGCGTGGAACAATTGGTATTGGGAGCTTGGTTTCTAATGAAGCTGAGGCCGAGAAGCAGCAAATGGAGGAAGATATTAACCGGATCCTACAAGAGATCCGGTCGGATGAAGAGCCGGCTGACCCTAATGAGCCACATCCTGTGGACGATGATTTCATCAATCCGAACGTGACGTATACTTTAGGACCTAAAATCAGCAATTGGGACGAGGATAGAAAGGTATGGCATGCTAAAAATCCTGAATTTCCTAATGTTGTTAGAGGAAAGCCTCGGATGTTGCTTGTTACCGGGTCTTCTCCGAATCCTTGTGATAATGCTATTGGGGATCATTATTTGTTGAAATCTACCAAGAATAAGATTGATTATTGTCGTATACATGGGATTGAAATTGTGTATAATATGGCTCATTTGGAGAAGGAAATGTCTGGGTATTGGGCGAAATTGCCGTTAATTAGGAGGTTAATGTTGTCTCATCCTGAGGTTGAATGGATTTGGTGGATGGATAGTGATGCTTTGTTTACTGATATGTCGTTTGAAATCCCTTTATCTAAGTATAATGATCATAATTTGGTTATCCATGGATATCAAGATTTGTTGTATGAACAAAAGTCTTGGATTGCACTGAACACTGGTAGCTTTTTGTTTAGAAACTGTCAGTGGTCTTTAGATTTGTTGGATGCCTGGGCACCAATGGGTCCTAGAGGTCCAACCCGTGAGGAAGCCGGTAAGATTTTGACTGCAAATTTGAAGGGTAGGCCAGCATTTGAGGCTGATGATCAGTCTGCACTAATTTACTTGTTGATTTCAAAGAAGGATGAGTGGATGAACAAGGTGTTCGTTGAGAATTCTTATTATTTGCATGGGTACTGGGTAGGATTGGTAGATCGATACGAGGAGATGCTTGAGAAGTATCATCCAGGTTTGGGAGATGAGAGGTGGCCATTTGTTACTCATTTTGTGGGGTGCAAACCTTGTGGGAGCTATGGTGATTATCCGGTTGAACGGTGTCTGAGAAGTATGGAAAGGGCTTTCAATTTTGCAGATAATCAAGTCCTCAAATTGTATGGCTTTAAGCACCGTGGCTTGGTGAGTCCTAACCTCAAGAAGATCAGGAATGAGACTGTAACTCCTTTGGTATATGTAGATCAGTTTGACATCCGACATTCTACACATCTCACATCTGGATCTCAAAGCTAGCGAATTCGTTGTCAGAATCTGTAGGTAATGTTGTGTTCATATAAACTTTATGTCGTTTTTGGTTCTTTCAAATTAAACTTGCATTATTTGTTTGTTTCTTTATGTAGACGCCTTTTACTGCATCAATTGAAGTAGAACTGGAGTTCTTTCTGCCCCTTTATAAATACTTGCTAATGTTCAAGAACTCATTACTTGTTACATGGTTAATTTGATGTCTAGATTTTCACTTGTGCTTGATGCAAATCTCCATTAAGAGTGACAATGGTGTACACCTCTAAATTAGGTTTCCAAAATTTACCTGGTTTTGGTTGTTTTTGCTCTAGTTTGCTTCCTTTAGCAGATGCCTTTTATTGCATCAATCAGAGTTGAGCTAAAGCTATTTCTTCTCCTCCATAAATACTTGCTAATCTTCGAAAGTCGTCATTTGTTACATCGTTAATTTGATATATTCTAGTTTCCTTTTTCTCATGCCAGGATTTTACTTGTGTTTTATGCAAACCTACATTCGGGTGAAATGATTTATGTTGCTATTAATCTAATGTCACACATCCACTGTCTGATTTTCTTTCGTTCTCCTACAGGGATAAAGTGACTTTCTGGCTTTACTTGTAATTAACTTATCAAGATTCATTATCCTTTGATATGCTTATTTTCTTCTCATTCCCTCAAAAGTCCTCCATTGAACTTTTCTTGAATTCTTATATAAATAAATTGTTGGTAGAGCTCCAAACTTCTTTCCTCCTTGAACCAGTGAGCTTAGATTAGATTTATGTGATGCATTTCACCTGATTTGAGTCCCACGACCATAGAAAGATGAATTACCTATCAAGATCTACCTTTCTAACCTAGCTCCTTTTAATTATCATCATGCATCTGCGCCCTCTGTGACTGACATGCTCGGCGATCATGGCATTAATCTCATGAAATATTTGGCTTCTTGACTTGTGGCATTATACCCAGAAAAAAAGAAAAAGAACAGTTGGCTAACTTTGTTGTGGTTGTACCTTATTGCAGTGTCTTATAAAATCCACACACTGGAGGAGCAGGTTGAAGATTTTATCAGCTTGAGACCTTGAAGAGGAAGCCATGGTGCAAACTTGCCATTGAGAATTTCCACTTGTTATACTGCTTTTGTAAAAAGCTGGAATGGAGGGTGATAGAGTTTTCACTTCACTTCTTTTTAAAAATTTGATCTTGCAAAGAGTATAAAAAAAAATTATCATCTTTTAGTTATTACCACTTTTTTTTTTTGGCTTCAAGGTAGAATTGTGGTTAAAAGAAATGTGTAAGCTGAGAAGAAATCTACCATGAAATTTATTTGTAAAGGGTAGGATTGATGACCAGACGGCCTCCAGCAATGTTTTTTGCTGATGGACTTAACCTTCCCAACTTCTTGCCAAATGTCTATTTCCTATTTGCTATTTATTGGATGTTAATTTTATTCTTTTTTAGTTGAAAAAAAAAAATGGAGTATGGTGGAAACTTGGGATCTATTCTTGGACTAGTGCTGGTTTGTATGATATATTATATATATAATCATACTGGTTCTCTTTTGTGTATCAATTTATTTATTTATTTTTCTAAGTGGCATGAAGGGTTATAGATGAGACCAAGTTACAAGAAAATACTTTTTTAAGTCTCTTCCGAAAGAAAGTTTAATTTCATCTCAAATTTTAAATAGTTGTATATGTAAGTCGAGTTTGAATCTTTAATCTTACAAACTCCTTATTAAATCAACTTTTTTGCAAAAGAAAGTTTAGACCTAAATTTTAAACAGCCTTTATAAATGAGTTGGAATTCGAATAATTCGAATCTTGGATCTCACAAATTCCTTATCAATTCATCTACACATTTGTATATTAATATTGTATATATTTATACAATTATCAAATTCACACTCACCTATTAAAGTTTACTTATGATAATATTTTTGTGCCATTAAAAAAAAAAAAAAAAAAGTGGGGATTTACCAACAACTCTTTGGTAAAAAAGACCTACGAAAGGAGGAGATGTCAACAGAACAGAGGTCAAAATATTGACCAATCTCTATTCACAAAAGCTCATCAATCAATCTTTTTCTTTTAATTTTTTTTTTAAAAAAAAAGTAAATGAAGATATGCACATGACCATGAACGAAAACCCCAAAAATTTATTGTGAACTAAATAATAAAACAATAAATTTCACAATAAAAAAAAATATATATATATATATATTTAACAAAAGAGCTAGATTGCTAGGTAATAATCCCTAATTCTTGATACTTGCTACTGAGTTTCTCTGTAGAATCACCATTACCTCGTTCATTCTTGTAATCTGATTCAACAATTGATTTATTCTCTGCAAAATTCCAAAACAACATTATTTTTCTACAAAGAAAACCATTTCAATCACCTAAACTAAAACAAACAGGCATTTCAACAAACACTTGACGGGCAAAATTTGAAGAAAATCCGTACAATTTTTACCTGATCTTTCTCTCTACTCTCTTCGAGCAGTATCGCTCTCCTTCGCCGATGAAAATTTAGTCTCTTCTGCTGAAAGTAAACAAATCCCAACAGTACGACACTCGTTAAAAGGGAGGGCTTTAGTATTATCCCCTTGACCTTTTCGATTAAAGCCTCCAATCGAAAATATACCCGATCCATAAAACCGGTCATCGTTAAATCCTTATCATCACCACCGGTCGGCGACGACGGAATTACGACAGATGATGAGTCATCTGCATTTTCAATTGATATTGTTGATGACGGAAACGAGGACAACGGAGACGGAGACGGAGACGAGCAACGTGAGGAAGAAGAATGGGGATTTTTCTGCAACTCTTCAGTGGAAATTGAAGGAGGCTTTAGGGGAAGATTTTCGTGTTGAGTCGGAGGAAAAACGATGGAAGGATCTTCATCGTTGCCTTTGATTACCACCATTGACCAATTATCTGATGATGGATTCTCTGATTTAGGGCTCATTATGATTTGTTTCTCCAATTTGCCTAAATCTTTGTATAAATTATCTAGAGTAAACTCATCTTCTAGTTTCTTCTGAATCCCGCCATAGCCCATAGCTCTCTTTACTGTGAAGCAGTAGAATTATGATGGAACTTTTTCCACCGGAGTCGCGCAGAGAAGGAAGGCGACAAAAAAAAAAAAAAAAAAAAAAAAAACCGGAATTTGATGAATATTTGCAAGATCCCTTCAGGTTATAAGGGATTCTTGAAAACGACGTTTTTTAATAGGTTCAAAATCCAAGTTTTGCAGGGATTTTTGTCTATTATTTTTAAAATAAACCTAGTTTTAATAAAAGATAATTGTGTAATTTTAAATAAAAATAAACCCTAAAATATTAATTTTTCGCTATCCTATTCTTCCTTCTTTCACACATTTTCAAAATTTACATTTTTTTTTTTCAAAATTTAAATATTTTTCCAAAATTAAGTTTTTGATATTAAAAAAAAAAATCAGAAGACATAATAGTTTTATTAATTTTTATTAATTAAATAATAATAATAATTAAATTATGCAAAACTAAAGCGGCTCGCATGAATCAATCCGGTGGCCGGTGTGAGGAGGAAGATGAAAATTTGGAGAACCATGCTCCTTCCGCTTGGGTCAATAGGTGTTGGTTACTTATCCAATCTTATCATTTTATTTATTTATTAAATTTAATCTCATAACTATTTTTGTTTATGTGATCCAAAATCTTTTTAATTATTTTTTGTTTACCTTTCCCGCAGTCAGCAGAGTCTTCTAATTCTTATTGGGATAAAGTTTCACCATAATTTTTTACATGACGCTCACAACGAGTATTGAACTCTCAACCTCATATAAGATACAAATGTTGCGCCAAGTCAAGAGCTTGTAACAAGGGTAAATTTTGTAATAGCAAAAATGTCCTTAAAGGGTAAAATAGTCAAAATTTTTACTAAAACTAATAAAAATAGTACATGGGCTTAATTTTAATAATTTATTTAGAATAACCTAATAGAGAATGGACTATATTTATTTAGAATAACGTAATAGGAATATCTCCATGTGATGAGGTGTTAGTTGCCAAAATCTTGTTTTCTCGGTTTAAAGGTGCCTCCTATATTTGAGACTCATTTCGTATCTCTTATAAAAAAAAAAATCTTGTTTTCTCTAAATATTTTCTGTTGATTTTGGTGTTTTTGTTTCAAAATCTCACACAACATTTTCTTAAATCCCAAATGCAAGCCCTTAATTTCCAACTCTTTGCCAGTTAATTCTTGTTTCAATTTTTGTCTTGTCATTTCCATTGTCCATCAAGAAATGAAATTAAATACTTCTGTCATTTCAAAACTTCCATCTAAGAAAAAAATGTAAATAATCGACTCGTCCAAATGATAACGAGTTTAACCTTAAAGGCTCGGACGAGTCGGAAGGAAATACGTTAGGTCAAGAGAAGTTGTGTAATTGAAATTATATTCACGAATGTAACTATTTAAAATTTTGGGGTCAGTAATGAACCTACTCAACTCACAGTCAAACTCATCCACGACACGTTGTGCCATAAGTAAAAAAATATTAAATTTAAACTTTGTAGATAAAAAAAAAAAAATTTGAAAGAATTTATTGTATTCAAAATAGTTATAAATAATTTGTCAAGAATTGACACAATTTCTCATTATTCAGTCATTGCCGAGTCAATCAATAGTTTTCAAAGATAAAGTTGGGATTGGAAGTCGTTTTGTGACTTAATTTAAGTGATGAAAAATTGAATCTAATCCGGCATTTCCTTGTCTTCTAACAAATAAAATGTTTTTATTATATATATATATCATGAATATGATACTAAGGCCAACATCATAAAAATTGTCAATTATATAAAAGTACTACTTACTATATAAACAGTGTATATATATATATATAAGAAACAATAAAAAAGGGTTTTCAAGATTTCTAGGTAGGATCCTCTTTTCTTGTTCTCACTCACTCACAAAACAAATCAAATTAATAAGTTTGATTTTTATTTAGGTTTTTGCCTTTCGTGTGATGCTAAGGTGGATCAAAATTAACCCAGCAGTTTGAGGGAGTTGGTAAGCGGACTCCTAATGCTTCTCCTCGGGGCGGATGATCGAGGTTTCGAATCCCCGAGGTGATTAGCGTCATATTAAAAAGCTCTGAGTCGGACTCTCACCCTCGAGTAAGAGTTGGACTTTGCGAGCGCACCCAGGCTGAATCGGATTAGTTCACCCGTGTGGGTTCGGATACAGGATGTTTAAGCAAAAAAGGTGGACCAAAATTTTGTCATGTTTAAGGGAGAATTCCATCTTGAATTTGTTGCTGACACTTTATATAACATTCAAGCACTCGACTTTGACACAATAGAAAAAATATAATGAATGTTATACGAAATCAATGGTTCAATATTTGCTATGAGCCCGATATAATAATCGGGATGAGGTCTTCCCCCGAATAATAATAGTACTCATGATGACTTCGAAAATCAAATAATCTAACATTTAAAAAGGAAAAAAAAAACTCAATGAAAATAATAAAAATTCAATTTTATACATTAGATAACAAAGTGATAAACAATTTCATTTATAAATATTAAACATAAGTGATTTTATTTTTTTTTTGATAAAAACACACTATATTTATGACATTGATATTTACAAATAGTTATCAACTAATTTATTCAAATAATTAAAATTATTATTATTATTGAAACCAAACTTATAATAAATCTTGTGGATATCAAATACATAATAAATCTTGGTGATAATATATATTTTTCTTTTTCGAAAAATCTTAACTTCTATTATGTATTAAATTCATAAGTGAAAGTGTTACCAATATAATCTACACAAATCTATTTATTCATGAAAATTAAAATAACCAATAAAATATCTTAAAAGATTTTACGCTCAAAATATTTTTTTTTAAAATTAAAAAATAGAAATATTTGTTTTTATGCAACTTGTGGTTATTATGGTTTCTTCAGTATTACCGATGTTATTTGCCGTTTCTATTAAAAACCAGACGGCAACTTTTAGAATTAAAATTATCCAATAATAATAATAATAATAATATATATATTTTAAAGGTAAAATCTCACCCCAAACTTTATGTACTTTATTTAAGAAAATTCCAACTTTTATTACGAAGTATAGGAAGAAATATTTGCACGTGCTTATTAATAATACTAATAATAAAAAGGGAAAATTTTACCAAAAAAAAATAATAATAAAAAGGAAAAAGGAGGGGAATTAGTCGTAAATTGACAACTTTGTCCTTGCCTTAGTGTTTTTACTCACCGAAAGAAAACAAACATTGTACAATTCATATGCAAATTGTATTACCAAACATGTATTAATGGACAATCAACGTCTTAACTAAAACCTCAATTTTTTTTACATTTGTCATTATGAATAATTCCATTACCACATACTAAAAATTATGAGCTATAACAATATCCAAAGGTATCGAAATGAAACTATGACCAGGTAGATAGGACGTTTAAGGTAGATACAACACATTGATTAAGACAGGACTCACTTCGGTCCATTTTCTTGCAATTAGCGGATAGAAGAGTCACGCAAGTTGTATGACCTCCGATAATCTAGTATATCTAAGTACTGAAACATTAAATGACTCTGACAGGTGGTTGAGAAAAGACACTGTATAAGCACCCAACGACGGGTTACAAGGATTACTTACTTTCTAGGTATATCCTCGTTACTGACTACGACTTTTATATATAAACAATAACACATGCACGACACACACAAGATATCCATTTTGCATAATTTCTTCCATTAACATTGAAAGTATATTCTACACTCATAGAGAGCATTCAAGAGAAATATTCATTTTGTTCCTTAATACTATGGGGGAGATTCTCGGATTATTACTAACGTAACCGTTGGAAGGCCAAAGTCGAAACACCATCCTCGATATTTGGTAACCAGTGGAGCATCTCTCATCTATGTGGCACGCACAGTACAACCATTCTCGATCAAATGTATATATATTACATAATTCGTTTTTTAAGTTACTATTTAAATTAATCTAATTAAATTTGTATAACATATGCAAATATCACGAAATAGTTACTACTCATTTTGTGTTTTTTCTCAAACAAGAAAATAAATTATTTATGAAAAATAAGAAAATAAGTGTATTTTTAGTTGAAAAAATTTTAAATATATTTTTAGATATTACTTTTCTTAATGATATCATAATTAGTTACTCAATTTATTATATAATTCAATTTAAAACTTTAAATTAAAAGTTAAAAGTAAAAATTAAGGATCAAAAGTGAATTACATTAAAATTTTAGTGACTAAAGGTGAAACTTTACAAAAAAAAATGTAAAACAACTTTCTTCGGCTTCGGATAGCTGTAAAGTTGGAGAGAGTTCTCCCAAATCACCCCCAAACTTCGTCAACACAATGGAATTGAAAATTCTAGAGAGAGAAAATGCGGGGTGACATATATATACATGTATAGATATAGATACAGAGAGAGAGAGAGAGAGAGAGAGAGAGAGGAGAGAGAGACCACGTAAACGAATACAGTCCATGAATGTAATGAAGGACAGAGGGAAGAACACGACTCAATTCTGCAGAAATACGACGCCGTTCGGTACCTCCATCGATTTTTTTTGGGTGCAGTGGCCATCTTCTTCTCCTTCTTACCTTCACTCGATTTCTTCTTCATCTTTATTCAGTGGAGCACGTAACTGCTCATTCTGAAGGAAATCATTTCCTTTCCTTTCATTGCTTTCTCCCTCTATCTATCAATCTACTTTCTCTCCCTAGAATCGGTAAGAAGAGAACAACATCCGCTTTGTAAATGTTGAGTGGAGGTGCCGTTGCCGCTGCTGCTTCTGCTTCCGCTTCTGGATTGAATTTGGAAGGTCTCGAGGATGTTGAAGATTTGCCCTGGGTAGAATTATTTTTTATTTTTTTTTATTTAGTTATTTTCGGGATGAATTTTTGTTTCTGAACAATGCCGGCATGATCGGAGTTGCTTCCTTGGTTGATGATTTATTTTTTTAATCTATTTTTATGTTGGTATGCTTGTTTCTTCCTTTTTTTCTTTTATTTTCGTAACATGTGATTATATTTTGTGTGTGTATTTGAGGTAGCTGGTGGATTAACGGGTGAAATGTTGTGTATGGCGCAGGAGAACGATGGAGGGAGGTCGATGTCGTGGGAGAGGTATAGCCATCTGTGCGAGTTAGTCAATACTGGGAACAAAGCTTTCCGAGAGAATCGGTTGGACGAGGTATTTGTTTTTTCCTGTTAGTATTTTTTTTTAAGCTGTACTCTGATCACTGGTAATTTGTTGGATTGGTTATTATTATTATTATTATTATTTTTCTTTCAAACATCCATTTAATCCAATTAAAAGAGGAATGTTTTTGGGTAGTTATGAAAAGGAAAAAGTGATAGTAGACTTGTCATTTTTTTTTTGTACTTCTTTCTCCCTTCCTCTTCTTTTTCTTCTTTAAAATGATGAAATAGTAACGGTGTGTAGTTGACCCTTCTTTCTGATAAAAAAGGTTTGGAGATTCTTCATTTATGTGCTTTTCTGTCTGGTAGAAATGCACTGCAAATGTGTTATATGCATTAGGCTGCATCTGCAGGTGGAAAGTAGCGTTATTGATCAGATTCTGGAAATGATAATGCAGTCACGTAAAGTGGCCCAAAATTGCTTTAATTCGATTAAATGTTCTGTGAAAATTAGGTTCCTTTTCATACCACTGTATGATAGTTGATGTTTGAAGCCATAGGTGACTACACATCTTTTGCCCTAGTTTCATTCTGCATTTTTTTTTTTTTTTTTTAAAAATTTTTTTAGCTTATCATTTAAATGTGGTACTGATCCAATATCCTAGTTCCTGGAAAGTGATTGATAGAAGATTTCAAAATTATTTGATAATAATGAATTTTGTTGAGTTTTCATCTATATGCATTTTGACATTAATCCTAGGATTGTTCATTGTGACATTATGTCTACATATTCTTTTCATATTTTTCTTCTTAGGTTATTGAGAGTTTTGACTACAAATTTCGTAATTCTTAGTTGATGGATCCTTAAGGACTAATTTTAGGGTAATTGAGGAGCAAGAAACAACATCCTAAATATTCTTTAGAACCTAGCGAAAGAAATGATGTAGAAAAAGAAAATATTGCAAAGAGAAAGCAACAAATGTATTTAGCCTATGTTAAGAAGTGCACAGGAGTAACACAAAGAGCAGAGAAGATGAAGAATTAATTCTCTATTGTTTTCTGCACCTGGAGAGAAATGGAGACTTTATTTGTACTTAAAAAAAAGGCATGGTTAGAATTAAATGTTACTGCAAGTTAGGAACAAAATTTATTGGTGAAGTTTGGATGGCAATTTTGTGGCAGGTATTTGAGGCTGAGATTTGATGTTGGACAGAAAAGATGTTCATCTTCTGAATCTAAATCTAATTCTGGCTAAAGATTTGAAAGGAAGAAGTATAATCTGATTTTCATAAGTGCCCCAGTGTTTATATTGTCAAATCTATTTATTATTTTAGACCTCCATCTATTTAAAGTTGTTGAATCTTAAATACATTGGGCTTGGCAGTTGAGAAAGACGCCAAAATTGTACTAACAAAAAAATAGGAAATATACGCAGGGTCGTGGCCTGTCTGTTTTAGCCACTGAGCTAGTTTTGGGTTTTGGTTGGGAGAATGGCCTCCAAATGTAGTTTTTCCCTTTTCGTGTTTCGGTGATGACTTAGGTAACCTTGCATCCAGAGTCTCTTTGTACCCTCAATTGAGTGATGCCTCTTTGGTGAAGGGGCTAATTAATTTAATTGGTCGAACATGTTACATGAAGGATTATCAAAGATTTTTTTTTTTTTTTTACAAGAATTTCCATTTGTTTCTTCTTTGAACTATGATTGTAGATCTACAATTTTCTTTATATAAGATACAAGTTGCACAGAATCTACCTAATGTAGTAAATGGTAAAATTCCAATAGCTTCAACTTTGCATCAAATAGAGTTTTCTATACATGTTCTTGAGAGCTGTGTACACATTGATTATTCGTGTAATCATATTTTTGATATATGTTTTATTTTTAATTTTTTTCAGGCAGTCAATTGCTATTCAAGAGCTAACAATATTAAACCTGGTGATCCTATTATCCTCAGCAATCGGTGTACTGCATATCTAAAGTAGAGTTTCTATGGATTATTCTACTTTGCTTTGACTTTTTGTTGCTTTTTGTTAGATTCTAAATTAGCACTGTTAATCAGTCCCAGAATATTTCTGATATTGGGCTCAGTATAGAAATTGCAATGGAGCCATTTTTCGCCTGACAGTATAAATTCTGTGTAAATTTCGTACCAGATATGGCCAATATCTGAGAAGCAGACCTGCATCAGCTTCAGAATATAGGCCATTAAGTGGGTTGGATCCTACAACACATGCAGGGGTATATCTGAATTCTTTATTTTATATCACTGGTGCTGCAGTTTTGCACATTCTGAAGGTATTTCTTGCACATTTTAATGCTCCAATTTTCTTTCAGCTTGCGCTGAAGGATGCTGAGAAAGTGATGAATGCACAAAATACTTCAGTTAAATCATTTATCTTGAAGGCAAATGCTCTCATTTTGGTGAGAATACATAATTGGTTTTGAAAAGAATAAACCCTGATGTAGAATTTTTGTTATTAAAGGAATTCTCCTGATGAAAATATGACTTATGTATTTCAAGTAAAGAATTCTATCTTTTGCTTATTTACTTGTGGATAGCAAGGTGAAATAATTTCAATGGTTAATTGTGGCCCGGTGTATGTGTGTTTTGTACTAGTGATTGGTTTGAGTAAGAAGCATTCTGTGAGTAACCCTTACTTTCATGAATTGGCAGTTAGAAAAATATGACCTAGCTTGGGATGTCATTTGTTCAGGCCTTCAGATAGATAGTTCAAGGTAATATGAATTACGATGATAATGTAATATTTACTGTGTGTTTATAATTACAAAATATTAAAATGCTTTTAGAACCAGAATTTCCTCTTTCAAGTGTAGAATGATCCACACATTCATAGTTGGAAATTCTTTTCCTGTGATTTGTAGCCATCCTCTTCTAAATTTGGAGAGATCGATAGCTAGTGTAATTGGAAGGAGAAATCATGGAAGACCACTAAGAACTGGTGATTTTGATTGCACTCTTTGTTTGAAGCTATTGTTTGAACCTGTCACAACTCCTTGTGGACATTCCTTTTGCCGTTCATGTCTATTCCAGTCCATGGACCGAAGTAGGTTTCTCCTTTTTCTCTTTCTATTTACCATATGTATACACACATTTTTTGTGTCATGTTTGCTTACCTGCTTGTACAGAAATTTATGAAGTTTATTTATTTATTTATTTTTTCCACTTCTTAATTCTTAATGGAAATGTTTAGGTAATAGATGTCCCCTGTGCCGAACGGTGCTGTTCATTAGTCCTAGAACATGTGCAATCAGGTGATTCTTAACACATCTGCTCTTATTTGTAGTTGGTTTGGGAGATTTTGCTTTTGTCCCCCTCTACAGGTTTTTCTTTACATATCTTCTCCTGTAGATATTCTAGGCAGTAATAAAGGTTTTTCTTTTTCCCAACTATCTTACTTTCTGTACTTCTACATGAAGGAAATTAATATATGTATATTATCTTTTGCTTGACATTTTCAGTGTGACGCTGAACAACATAATCGAGAAAAACTTTCCTGAAGAATATGCGGAGAGGAAGTTGGAGCATGAGAGCTTGACAAACTTGAGTGTAGATCTGCTACCCCTTTTTGTTATGGATGTTATTTTACCCTGCCAGAAGTTTCAGCTCAATATTTTTGAGCCTCGCTACAGGCTTATGGTAAATTGATGAATTTCTTATGGTAACAAATTAAAACAATGAGATAAATTTATGTCCCAATTTTTTTTATGTCTGAAATAGGTAAGAAGGATCATGGAAGGAAATCGTCGAATGGGAATGGTATGAGTGCTGTATACTATGTTTTGATACATTTTCTGGTTTCAAGGGTCAGTTTTAAAGTCACTCACTACTGTTGCTTTAACTGCTCTTTCTCTGTTTTAGGTGGTTGTTGATTCTTCAACAGGATTAATTGCTGATTATGGCAGTGAAGTGGAGATTACAGAGTGGGTCTTTATTATTTTCATTTATATTGCGATGGCTACTGTCCTTGTTACCATGATTGACTTGTTGTTTTCATGCAGCTGTGAGCCACTTCCAGATGGACGTTTTTTCCTTGAGGTGAAGCATCTATCTCAAATTTCAGCCTTTTCCCTTTATTTGCTCTACTGTTGTTGTTTCCTGTGCTAATATGAAATTGTAGCTCTTTTTTTTTGCTTGTTGAATATATATTTTTTATATTGATATTTATATATTTATAGCCTTGCTTGAAAGTTTCTGTTGTTGAGACTAAATGTTGATATGTAACTACAATATCTATGAGCCCCAAGGATAGGAATGCCAAAAATACATCAATGATCTTGCCATGCTTTACCTTTTGCATATTCAATTTTTATCTCCTGAATTCAGAAGATATTTCTCGAACACCACTTATGGTAGCTGAAAGTAACAAAACACTTGAACTTACAGAAGCTTAAAGCTGAGCCCTGTATGTACTAAAGCACTTTCTGAAGAGTGAATTAAATCCTGTAAGACTTATAAATATTGGTGATTCAGATGTCATGGGACCCATTCTGTGAAATCTAAAGATGATACCAAATCTGTTTTTGTCTCAATATTTTGTACATGGTTGTAATTTTCAATCATGAATCTAAGATTGCTAAATTCTGCAGTTATACTGGAATTGGTCATATGATAATTTTTCTCATTTTATATGAAATTCTGATTGAGCAATACCCTTATGTTCAGAAGTTTAGATGAGTATTTGTTACTGTTGGAAGTTGATCTAGGACTTGAATCTAGCAGTGAAAAATCAATACAGGGCTTTAAATATTTAGATGGATCATAAATTATGTATAGCCTTATACCATGTATAATCTGGAGAACCATAAAAGGCAAAGTCAAGTGTCATCATTCATTTCAAACAGTTTTGAGAAAGGAGATTGGCCCCCCAAATGAGGGTTCATATGTGATTCTTTTTCATCGTGATCTCTGTTTATCAGCTACTGCATATCAGTTGTAACTTCTGAAATCTGAGAAAAACTTCCAAAAATGGATAAGGATGAAACTGGCTATGAACAGTTTTCATTTTTAGCTTTGGAATTATTCTGACCATTTCTGAACTGCTTGCACAAGGCCAAAATTAAAAAATAACTAAATATGTAAAGTAACCTGGAAACTGTAATCTGGAAAAGGTTAACCATGTGATGGAATTTTCATTAACTGATTGAAATGCGTTTTACTAGCTGCTGCTCGCTGGTGGTGTCTGAAGAGATAATAATTAGTACAAACATTGGTCGCTTGATTTGTTGTTCTTCTCGCTGGTCCTTCACTAATATATTAATTTTTCCTAGTCTACCATTTGAATTTTTAACAGGGAATAACTTGAATGCAGGTTGAGAGTCGTCGGAGATGTCACATCCTTCGAAACTGGGACCAAGATGGGTTAGTCTATGCTATATAATATGGCTTGTGATGGTTATTAGTTCAAGTTACTTGTATTAGTATATTTTCTTGATTTAATCAAGACTCATGTTCATATTATCAAAATATATCCAATTCAGTTAGTTCTGTGCCTTAATTTGACTTGTGTAGGTATCGTGTGGCAGAAGTTGAATGGGTTCAGGACATATATCCAGCCGAAGGAACAAGAGAAAGAAACGATGTAAGGCTACTGCATTTCCTGTCTGTTAACGCATCTTTTGTCAAATTTCATTTTCAATGTCTTGAAAGGAATTTGAGGGATCATTTCATTTCTCATTTTTACTATTTTCCCTTTCTATTTTAAGAATAGCTATTTGGACCATTTTCAGATTTTTTTTTTCCTTCTAAAAATTAAGAGAGGAAAAAAAAGAAAAGAAAAGAAAAGAAAAGAAGATATAAGTAACAGTTAAATTAGGTTTGGTTTTTTTTTTGTTTGAAAAATATTTGTACATATTTATTTAATTTTTTCTGTTTTCACCAATAGAATCCCAGTAATTTGCATGGTTAACTTTTATGAAGATTAAGTCAAACTTGTCTATACTGTCGTATTAGATACATGAAATTAATTTGGGTATAGATTAACTTAATACTAATCAGGCTGTCTGTTGGGGAGGAATCTGTATAAAAAATTACCTGCCATGGCTTGGTTGATGATAATTGAGTTGTCAGTCATACATAATTTATATCAAAAAGAAAAACATAATTATAGTTTATCACACTGAAACCTACCATGCCATTAATTTTCTTAGCACTCTCTTTTGATTCACTCAACCCACTGGTGCATCCTCAAATGACTTGAAAGATATACTTCTTAAGGGATCTGCAGATTACCTTTGTATATCCTAAATCTCTAGTCCAAGATGTGTATACTTTAGATTGGTCAAAGATTAATTTTTCTGAGTTTACAGTTACTGGAGAAGACAAACAAGGCAGCAGCATATGCTCTACAATGGATGAGAGCAGCTCAAGATGCAGCGCGAGGAGGTAAGTTACTAAATAGGAGAACAAAATGAGAACTTGGGACGTTTTTGTTGTCACTTTAGTAATATAGTGGAAGGGGGTGATAAAATTTTTCTCGGGTGTAGAAGGAAATTCATTCCAACAAGGTGTTAAGATGAAGAAAATTTTTCTTTTATGGCCTCTAACTTGTTGCATTTTGGCATTTCTTGCTTCATTCAAGAGATGTCCTGAGGTCTATGATATGTTCATTTTTTTTTGTGTCTTGTGCCACTTGTGACAAAGACTTATTTTTCAGATCGAATAAAACTTGCCGAGCTATTTAAAGCAGAGGGCATGATGCCTACGACACGAGATCCAGAGCGTTTCAGTTTTTGGGTATACCTAATGTTAAACGTGCAAGTTAATCAAGAACAAAAGTATGCAGTGTGTTACTGATTTTTATTCTCTAATGCAGCTTGCGTCTCTGACAAGTCGGAGGCCATCAGAAAGGTTAGAGCTTCTTCGCATTAGAGATACAAATGAGGTATCCCTTCTTAAATGATTAATTATTTCTGATATGATTTTAGTGTTTTTTGTCATTTCATAATTATTCTCTGTCAATTTTCTTATTCCATTAGTACTGTGCGAAGATGTTTACAATGTTCCTCTACCACCTCTCCATGACAAAAAATTAATATCCATTATGAAAATTTTACTAATATCAAATTCCTTTCAATTGGATCACCAATAGTTTCCCATATCCAACCTGAACCAGTTTGTACTCTTCATTTATTATTCTGAAGTGAGAGGGTACTAAAAATTGATTATTATGTTTAAAAGAAAGAAGGAAAATACGGTTAGCTTCTATCTAAAATCCGCACTTTCATCTGATGCTTTCCTTTCCTCTCCTTGAAAGTGATTCTGAAACTAAAGGGCAGATGAGATACCATTTTTAGTCCTTAGAAATTAGTGACACCTCGATTCATGACTGCTACTGCCAGAAATGAGTGGACAAAAGCTGTCAATAGAAGTAACTGAAGATTTGATTGATAGTTTTTGAATCTTTTGTTCTTTCTAAAAGAAAGTTATACCTATATATAGTATTGAGTCTGAGTTCAGCACACAGAACTTCATGACTGATATGAAAATTGGAATTAACCTTCTTCTGTGATGGAGAATTAACATAACATTACATAATCATCTCAGATTACAAAACAATTTTTTTTTTATTTATTTTAAAATTTTAAATTCATTATACTGCAAAGTTGTCTTAAGGTCCTTAACTTTTATACAATCTGTTGATATGGCTTGGGAATATTCCTGCAGAGACTAAGAAGGGGACTTATTTATATGAAGGCAGAATGACATGGCTGTGCGTTGCAGCAAGTATATATAGCTAAATATGTAATCATATCCATTTTTACTTCATAAATTGATTAGTTTTTTACTATTATTTGTTTACAGGCCATTCAATATTCTTTTGTCATTGTATAGAAATCATATTATTACTCCATAGTGGGAAAAGAGAAAAGAGAGCATGCACAATCTATTTTTTCTGCTGGCCTAGAATATTTTGTTGTAAAAAAGGTCAACACAGGTACGGTATACGGGAATAACAACAGAATTATTTTTCACTCTTTTCAGTGATTGTTTCTCCTTTAAGATGCAACAAGAGATTAACAACATAATTATTTTTTGTGATTACAAATTTACTTTTATAAAAAAAATATTTTTTAACTTAAACAAAAGATTAAAATAGAAAATCTCATTAATAATTTTGTTTATTCATTTACTCAGATCTTTTATAGTGTTTAGGCTAATATGAAATTTTATTATATTTTGTTTTGTGGTCTAAATATTTTGATTGAATATTTAGTTGTTAGCTTAATTTGGGTTTTAATTTTTTTTTTTAAAAGTATAAAATATTTTTAATTAATTGTTTAATTTGGTTATTCATTATTTATTTCTTTTGTCGTTTGAATATTTTGTTTAAATTTTTTATTTTTAATCTAAATGTCTCTTTCTAAAATGACTATTTATTTTATGACCTTATCTTAAATGTTTATGTTTATTATTGATTGTTAATCAAAATATTTTTAGTTTTAGTCTAAGTATTTTTACTTAAACAATTATTTATAACAAAAATAAAAATTTAAGAAAAATATTCACGCCACAAAATAAATAATTGTTTATTTATTTTTATATATAAATGTAAGTGATATTTCTTTTCATATCAAATGTGTATAAAGATGTGATATAAAATATACACATAAATTTAAATATTTATTGTCAATTTAAAATATTTTTTTTTTTTGCCTGACACGGGTGTCCTAGATGAGTTTCAAACTATGGGAGAACACTTTTAAGTCAAAATCCACATCTAAACTAATCTCATTCGAACCGGGTTGTTACTTTGCGGGGACAGGGAGGAAGTTCTAACCCCAAATTTAAATTTTAAACAGTCGCATACATGAGTAGGGTTTGAACCCAATCTTACTTAAGTTAGAAAACTTTTTTACTCACTCACTTACGCTTTTTTATTTTTTTTTTTGATACAACAAACCAAATTTTTGGCGAAACATGAATTATATATTCTTTATAAACTTTCAGAATTTTCTTTTTTTTTTAAAAGTTATATATATATAAAATATAATCACAAAAAATGTTGTATAACTAATCACGTTATCATAATTGCGGTGTAATATAATGTGATTCCCCTATCAGATTTAAAATAATGGAGGTAATAAATTTTAAAAAAAACTAAAAAATATAAAATCCTACCATTCTATTAGTCAAATCTTTAGATTAATTAGTAATTATTCCTCATTACATGATTTTTGATTCCTACCTAGCTGGATACGCGCTTTCGACTTTTCCGTTAACAGTTACCATATATATATATATATATATATATATATATAATATTCATGTATTTTAAATACCATAAACAATATATATATTTTTTAAATAATATCTAATATATAAATTTAAAAAAAATAATACCATACATTTTAATTTTATTAATCAATAAAAGTAGTGGAGTTTTTTCTTTTGTTAAATGAATATATTATATACCAAAAAAAAAAAATAATTTTTATAAAATTTTTTTTTTGGAAAAAATCATAATTTGTCATGCTTTAGAACTCTAGAAGTTAAATGAAAGGTGGTACCAACTGAACTACGCCTTTTTAATGATATATATATTTTATATATATATATATATATATTATAATTACATTAAAAAATTTATAAAATATTTAAAAATATAATTTTTTTTTTCTTTTTCAAAGATAAACCTCTTTATACGTAATTCCTGCATGATTATAAATATTTTAAATTTAGTGTCCCTAAATTTAAATGGTAGTAAATACAATTATTATTTTATTAGAATAATAGATTCTTATAACTATAACAAGAAAGTTTAATAAATAAATAAATTATAATTTAAACTTACGAATTATTTTAGTGGATAATACAAATTGTGATTTAAGGATGAAATCGAATAATAATTCTCCCCCAAAAAAACTGTGTTTTTAAGTAAAATAAGGGCTTTTTGTCTTACAACAACTCAAAATTATTCACACTGTTTTTTTGGAACTTTATATTCATACTTTTTAGTATAAAGTACAAGGTTAGATATGCCCTACAAATTAGTATTTATAAAAGTCAAACACTAAACTTGACTTTTCCTTCCTCTACACTCAAAAAGTCAACTGAAAAAAGACACAAATTGTAATTACTAATCCATTATTACTTGAATTTTTAATTAGAACTAAAATTTTCCTTTTGGCTTTTGAGTCATTAAAGGCTCCGACTAAAAGACCCAAGTTGCGTTTATAGAGTTCAACTTATATTTGAAGGAAAATCTCATCCCGACTCTTATGTCGAATCTTCAACCTTATGTAATATTTCACAATGCGACTTTTTTATTGTTTCAAGCCAAAGACTTAATATCTTAATCTCGATTTTCCCTTTAAAAAAAATAAAATGGAGGGAGTATAGTATTAAGCATTTGTGAACAGCTGTATTTCCCTAACTCTCAAGAAAGTCTTCTTTTTCCTCATTCTGTTTTCCATGAAGACTTCTTCATAATCAACTGTGTTACATGATTGCACGTTCATCCCAGTTCCAATTCCAGACATGCATCCAACAACAACACCCAAAAAAAAAAAAAAAAAAAAAAATCATCCCTTTTTCTCTCTCTTCCTCTTTTTCTACATTTGCAGACATAACAAAATCACATAATTCTAAGGAAAAAAACTCAATCTTGACAATGCCCATGTAGCAGCAGTAGTAGTAGTAGTACAACGTTCCTGTTCTTGAAGCCATCATGAAAGGCCTTCTTTTCATTTGTAAGCTTGTCTTTTTTGCTGTAACATTTGTCAATTTATTCGCAGAAGGTAAGTCTACATTTACACCTTCTGATAATTATCTGATCAATTGTGGATCAACTGTTACTACATTTCTTGATGATGGTAGAACTTTCAAATCTGATCCTGAATCTGCTTCTTTTCTTTCTACTGATGAAAATATCTTAACTTCTGTTACTTCTCTTAATAATCTCTCTTCTTCTTCTTCTTCTTCTTCTCTTCCATTATATCTCACTTCAAGAATTTTTCATCATGAATCAATGTATAGATTCCTAATCTTTAAACCGGGTCGCCATTGGATTCGTCTTTACTTCTACCCTCTTCCACATCCTACTTATAATCTAACTACTGCTACGTTCTCTGTTACCACTGATGATATTGTTCTCTTGCACGACTTCTCAGTGAAAGATAGAAGCAAAATGGTATTCAAAGAGTACTTGATTAATGTTACTTCTGATAAGTTCACCCTGAAGTTTTCGCCTTTGAAAAACTCGTTTGCATTCATCAATGCTATTGAACTTGTTTCTGCTCCGGATGACCTGATTTTGGACTCAGCAGCCACTGTTTCTCCTGTTGGAGGATTCAATGGCTTGTCCAATTACGCACTCGAGGTTTTGTACAGACTGAATGTTGGAGGGCCAGTTATCACTCCAAGAAATGATACATTATGGAGGACATGGCAGTCTGATAAGCCATTCATGACTTTCCCTGATGGTGCTAAAAATGTGTCTGTTTCTCCAGAGTTGATCAAATATCCAGATGGAGGTGCCACAACTTTGATTGCACCAAATTGGGTGTACGCTACAGCTGATCAGATGGCAGATTCAGGTGTGTCTGACTCTAATTTCAACCTCACTTGGGCCATGAATGTTGATCCAAGCTTTTCTTACTTGATCAGACTGCACTTCTGTGATATTGTAAGCAAGGGTTTAAATGAGTTATACTTCAATGTTTATATCAATGGAATGATGGGTGTTTCAAATCTTGATCTCTCAACTCTTACTTCAAATCTTGCTGTTCCTTATTACAAAGACTTTGTCATCAATGCCTCTGCAATATCATCAAATGGTTCTTTAATTCTTCAAGTTGGTCCAACTTCAAATGTTGAGACAATCCCTAATGCAATCCTTAATGGATTGGAGATCATGAAGATGAGTAATTCAGCTGGGAGTTTGGATGGATTGTTTTCTTCTGATGGGACTTATCAGGGTTCAAATTCAGGTCATAATAACAAGAAAATGAAAATTACTGCTGCTGTTATTTTAGTACTAGGGATAGCAGCTATATTCTTGCTTGTGATGACTATAATCCGGCGAAGAAGAAGGCCTAAAGGATGGCAGAAGCAAAGAACATTTTCCTCATGGCTGCCTCTGGCTCTGAATGCAAGCTACTGCAGTTTCATGTCAAGCAAAAGCAGCAGCAAGACATCAAATTTCTCGAGTTTTGTCTCCTCAGGAGCACTCAGCAGCCTTGGCAGGTACTTCACCTTAAGCGAAATCCGTGATGCCACCAAGAATTTTGATGAAAAAGCAGTCATTGGAGTAGGAGGTTTTGGGAAAGTTTACCTTGGAGAATTAGCAGATGGTACAAAACTTGCAATAAAACGAGGAAATCCATCTTCAGCACAAGGAATCAATGAGTTCCAAACTGAAATTCACCTTCTTTCAAAGCTCAGGCATCGCCATCTTGTATCCCTGATTGGATACTGTGATGAGCAATCTGAAATGATCCTTGTGTATGAGTACATGGCAAATGGCCCTCTTCGCGATCACATCTACGGCTCAGACTTGCCACCATTGTCATGGAGACAGAGACTAGAAATCTCCATTGGAGCAGCTCGAGGACTGCATTATTTGCATACTGGGGGTGCAGCACAAGGGATCATTCATAGAGATGTCAAAACCACAAACATTCTCCTTGATGACACTTTTGTTGCAAAAGTTTCTGACTTTGGATTATCCAAAACTGGACCTTCATTAGAACAAACACATGTCAGCACAGCAGTAAAGGGTAGTTTTGGTTATCTTGATCCAGAATACTTCAGAAGACAACAATTAACAGAGAAATCAGATGTTTATTCATTTGGGGTTGTTCTTTTTGAAGTGATTTGTGCAAGGCCAGCTTTAGATCCAGCATTGCCAAGAGAACAGGTAAATTTAGCAGAGTGGGCAATGCAGCAGCACAGAAAAGGTTCATTGGAGAAGATCATTGATCCTAATATTGCAAACACAATTTGCCCTGAATCATTGAGGAAATATGCAGAAGCAGCTGAGAAATGCTTAGCAGAATATGGAGTTGATAGGCCTTCCATGGGAGATGTGTTATGGAACTTGGAATATGCATTACAATTACAGGAATCATATTGTTCTAATAATTCTGAAGCTACTAATTCTGAACAGAAGAATGTAAAGATTGATGATTCTTCAATGGAAGGGACAAGTAAAAGTGAGAACAAAGGAAAGTTACTGATTGATGTGAATGATGAATCTGGTGTAATGATGGGGTCTCCATTATTTGGTGAAAATTTTCAAGGGAGGTGAAAAAGAAAGAAAGTAGAGTCTCACCTCTTTTGTAAAAAAAGTTACTGTTTTATTTGATTATTTTTAACTGGTTCTATAATGTACCTTTTCCTTCATTTTTTACAAGCTTTAAGAGCCATCATCATGACTTCTTTTAATAGTTGTTTGAAGCTGATGGTTTTTTTTTTTTTTTTTCTTTTGAAAAACAAATTGCTTTGTTATTTGTTTGATCTGTTTGACTCAATTATGGCTGCTAAAGTTATAATGCTCACAAAGAAGATGGCAGAATTTGCAGGAAATTCTTGTATATATTACTGGAAATTTGAATTTTATATGTTCGGTTTCCTTTTGTGTTTTTATTTAGTATTTTCATTAACTAATTAAAGAAAAAGTGCATCATAAAGCACACCATGAATACTACACGAGATCTAAAGTTTAACAACACTCATTATGAGCACCATGTAAGAGTTAAAAGTGAAATCTTTCTTGAATAAGTTTTAGAGACATATCTTTCTTGTAAGGGTGAAGCCTTCCCTTAACTTTGGCGAGCACAATGCAGTCGAATCTAAATTAGGCTATATAAAAGTCGGGGTAAAATCTCTCATGCAAGTATAACTCGAACTAAATATGAATTAAGTCATGAAAGGGCCAGAGTGAATCTTTACCAAGAGTTACTTTGCGGGTACAACTTAAGCCAAATTTAAATTAGGTTATATAAGAATTCAAGTGAAGTCTTTCTCCAAATAAAAGTTAAACATTGCAAGCACAATTCGAACTAAATCTAAATTAGTCGAAATCGATGATTTTGAATATCAAATAATCTAACTAAAAAAAACTAATTCAAGAAAAATCTATAAGAAAGAACCCGAAATTTTTAACACCTGAGTGAGATCGGAATACCACCTTGTTCCCAGTGTTTCAATGTATTACCACAGCAGCAATGAAAAAAAGCTTATGAACATTGCAAGCTAAAGACTTGAACTTTTTATCTTGACGATAATCCTACTACCAGCCAGATTTGTGTTGTAACAGTGTTTCATTCAACTTTTGTTTCAAATGGAGTTCTTCTACAGATTATATACATAGAAGTTGAATTTAAGGGTACCATAATTACTGCAAAAATACAGTACCAGAAGATGAACCTATTGACATTGGATGGAGAATCATGTAAAGAAATTAACCATTAGGCTAATACATCATCAAAATATTACATCAAAATCTTCGCATTCTAACAAAATGTAAATAATTAATGCTCAAATTGTGTGTGACTGTACTATGAGGCTTCCAGTAACATAATGAAAATGGAGCAGAATTCCAAGAAGAGGAATTGGGGGCCATTAACTCTCTGAAGATCAAGGAGGTACTTGTCATCATGAACTTTGTAGAGCTGTGAAATTTTTTCAAGTTCATGTTAGAAACAATAATATTACTGTGTTTTTAGGTTTCAGATAAGCAATTTTCATATCAGATAGTCACAATTATTACAAGGATCCTAGATAAATTTCACAATTAGTAAACCTAAACCCTAAACCCTAAAAAAGGAAGAGATATAATATGATAAGTACCTGCATTTCAAACTTTACAGTAGTTTGAGTCGGCAAAGTATTTGCGTTCATGGTAGTAGTTCTTGTAAGGTAATTAAGATCAGTGACATGATTGGCGTCTAAGCTTTCACTGTCCTGGATAACATGAAGCCAAAGGCACTTCATATTGTAGTGCCCAATCTTTTTCCATCTAACGTTTAGTTCTTGCAGAACCCCAAGAACCTGATTCATTATATGTCTTGGCTGTGCTGTGGTCTGTGCAATAATAAATTGATGATAGTTAATAATAGAATCTTCATATTCAAGAGCTTGAATAAAATTGCTTCCCAGAAGAGATGAATATAAGAATCAGAAAATGCTATTATATACATATGTATAAGAAAAAATAGAACAGAATAGTAGTTTTTTTGTTGCCTCTGAATATTGAATCCTTTACCTGTAGACCCACAATCCAATTTTTCTCTCTTGTTACATTCGTTCTCAAGCCTATCTCTTGAGGAAAGCCATGACTAACAGATAGATTCAGATCAACATCTGGATGAAATCCTGGGGAACAAGCCTCCTGGAAATATATAGAGGAAAGAAATCAAGGATAGACTTCTGACAGCAGATCCAAAGACAATCCAGTAGAAAAAAATAAAAAATGTCAGATGAGCAAAGCATAACAAAAGAGATATAGCTTGAAACATGAAATGATGAATTTTATATGCCAAATCACATGAACCAAATAAATAGAACCTTGTGTTGATTCATTCTTGTAAGTTAAAACGTTAAAAGTTGGAAATCTATTTTCATATGAAGAGTATAAAAATCTGTGTACAAGAACATAAACCATACAGCCCTCTGCAGATGAAGAGGACGCCAAATTGATCAAACATGAGGCAGAAAGGTTTGAATCCCTCCCCCTCTCTGGGGCCCCTGAAGGGGGTGAAGGAGAGAGAAGGAATTTACTGACCTTTTGTGAAAAACAAAGTTGTTTTATAGTCCTTATGGGATGAAGAAACAAACTCCAAAGAAGAACAAAGATTTATTTTACACACATGTAAATAGTTAATATTTAAGACTTATTTTACACTAAGGTGTAAAGCTCTACCACCTTCAATAATCACACAAACGTGTTAATAATTACTCAAAAGAAAGTTGGAATATGAGTTAATTTTCTTCCTCTTACACATCTTTTGGAGAGACAAACAATGATCTCATGCTATAATTTCATAGTCAACCATAAAACTCATATACATTATGACTTCTAAGTTTAGAATGAATAAATTGCAGGACTGTGACTCCACAGTCAAATCAAGTTACATGGGGGTTATTCAAAAATTTTGGCAAAAGTAGGTAAGTGCTTCTAGCTAAAGCCTCAATGAAACTTTTTTAACTCCTGTCAAGCAGATAAACTACAACATTTCCTAAAGCTAAGAGGCCAAAGAGCTTATTGTAAACAACAAAAAAGAGTCATGCAAAGTAAATGAAGGAGCATGCAGACATGTACTACTAAATAATAGCTAAACATATTCAACAAAGAATAAAAGTAATCACTTAGCAAGATCAGACATACCACAGCCTCCCGAAATTCACCTCCAAGATAGCCACTGGACACAAGAGATCGGTTGTCGAACAAGAGATAGTATGCAACAGTAGCCTAAAGGAATTATAGTAAGATATACAACCAAGTGAAGCATAAAAACCATAGATTGCAGAAAGTCAAAGTACTTACATCATTTTGTATTCTAGTTTGCAGAGATTCAAGAAGCTGGTTACGGTCAAAGCCCATCCTCAGAACTTGTTGAATAATATCCTCATCAAGCTGCAGAAAGAAATGAAAGAAATCTTTGCCTCAGGAAAGCATGAAAGAAAATGGTTTTCAACAATAAATTTCTCAGATCAAATGGCCTTTTGCACAATGTCAACATCTGTGGCCAAGAAATACCTATGCTAACAACCATATATATTGCGCCTACTGGTTTAAGATGACTTCATATAAAATTTAGAAGTTTATTTGGTATTCCTAAAAGTTGTTATGAGCACCACTCACGGATCATGTCACAGGCTGATTAGTTATAAGCTTACCTTCCTCTTCTATAATTTTGTTCTTGTTATAATTCTTTCCTCTTTGTGAGGAAAGCTCTTAAAGGGAGAAATCACCTAGGAGCTAAAGAAGAGGGAATTCTTAACAGCTCAAGAAGAATATACAAGTTAGAGAATAATCTTTTTTTCCTTCCTCTTTATTATTCCAAACAAGCCACATAAATAGCCTTGAAAGGATAACAAACCCTAACCCTATATAGATTAACTAATTATGTACAACTATAGTAGGAAAGAGCGTGCATAATTAATAAAATATGAACCTATACAAAATATAACTAAAATGGAAACATAATATTCTGAAAATAATATAGAAAGTTCCTAAAGCTTCGAGAATTCTGTTTGGAAAATGCCTAATATAGACACCTAACAAAACTGAGTCAGTTGATCACAAGCAAAGAGTCTGTTTTTCATAATAAACATATCTAGCATTTATATTAATTGTATCAAGAGATATTAGATATAGTATTCAACCTAATCAACCGTAATCTTCATCCTCCAATATATGCCATTTTTCTTAAGGTAAAACTTCTGACAATATAAAACAAAATGTTTACCTTCTTCAAATGTTGCATGGCATCAGGTGGAGGAACTGCCAAATAGCGAGGAAGTTGAACTTTGAACCACTGATGTTGACGTATCTCAGGGATAGTTATTCGCTTCATAGGATTAACCACTAGCATTCTCGGGATCAGATCTCTAGCTCCAGGAGAGAGATGGCTTGGAAGAGTGTAAATCCCACCCTAAAAAAAAAAAATAACCAATGCTGTAAATAATTTCCAGCAAAAGGTCAAACCTGATTTATTCTAACGTCTGATGTGGTAATATAAATCTAAATCAAGGTGCATTTACCTTGATTTTCTTGAAAAGGTTTGGAATGTTTTCATCATCAAAAGGAAGTGTGCCACAAAGAAGAGCATACAAGATAACACCACAGCTCCAAACATCAACCTCAGGACCAGCATAAAGTTTGCCAGATACAACCTGCAATCATTTTTAAGACCTGTGAATGCTTGGAGAGAAAATCACATAAACCAATTTAACAAATTGGACAGATTCAAAACCTCTGGAGCAGCATAGTTCGGGCTTCCACAACTTGTCTTGAGAAAATGGCCATCTCGCATAATATTGCTTAGTCCAAAATCTGCTATCTTCACATTTCCTCTAGAATCCAAAAGAAGGTTCTCAGGCTTGAGATCTCGATGAACAACCATATTTCTATGGCAGTACTCGACGCCAGAAATAATCTATTTCAAACAAATAACAATGATAAGATAATACTAATACATTCCACATTACAGATAACAACATCAATGTGTCAAATATGTATATCTAAAAAAGGAAAATATATTTCTTATCTTTTAATTATATACCCACCAATAAGCCATTGTACCTGCTGAAAGAAATGACGGGCTTCGTCCTCCTGTAATCTACCCTTTTCTACAATATAATCAAAAAGTTCCCCAGACTTGACGTACTCCATGACCACGTAGATATCTGCAGGTGTCTCAATCACCTCATAAAGTCGTATGATATGTGGATGCACGAATAATCTACAAATTTTAATCTCTCTTCTGACTGCAAAATATCAAATAAATCCAAAAGAATCATAAGCTTCACAGTCTTCGAGAAAGCAGAAGTAAACACATAAATGCATAAGAAAAGAAGCAAACTGAAGAAAGAAAATAACCAAACAAAAAATTAATACCTTTTTCCTCCATGTCAGGATTCTTCATTTTTCTACGGTTAAGAATCTTGATAGCCACTTTGTACCCAGTAAGCACATGCTCAGCAATTTTAACCTTCCCAAATGAACCATGACCGAGAGTTTTCCCAAGTCTATAGTTTTTAAGAGGCGTATCAATACTATGGCCACCTCTGCTATCCATATTACTGGTGTAGGAAGGAAAAGAATTACAAAATGAGGTCAACACACACAAAATTAGCAATACTTATTAAAAAACATAATAATAATAATGTGACATTAACTGTAAGCAACCAGAGTTTCAACCAAATATGTTCTTGGGGCGTTATCCACTATCAACTAAGAGGTATAATTATTCATCAAAATAAAAAAAAAAAAAAAAAACTAAGGGGTATAATTTAAGTGACAACAAACCAAAAAGTAAAACACACTACCAGATTAACCAGTCACCTGAATTACCGTTCTAAATGATGCAAATTAAACAGTATCAACGGTAAAAAGTAGCTTACTTTTCACTCAATCGGTCAATATACGAAAGAAGGGGAATATATAGAGCAGCTTCATTGCTACCACATTTACAAAAGCCATACAGACAATTTACTGATAAACACAAGACAGAATTGACCAGTTAATTTGATCCCATAATCAAAATGCTATCTTTAATTAGGTTTCAGCCATTTGACAAAGAAAAACCTATCAATTTAATTGTATCAACAGAATTATCCAACACCCACAAATCACCAAATCAAGATTACAGAATTACATATAACCCAATTTCTCATCTATAGAACCCACATCAGAATTTTTTAATCTTGGTGATTAAAACAAATAAAGAAAACAATTAAGGGCGAAGAAATCAAGATTAGAGGAGAAGAGATTACCTGATGATTTCAGTGTAATTGCGGCATTTAAACAATGAATCTCTGTAAGTGTGCAAGTAAAATCACCAAGGAAGAATCTGTAGTTAAATTAAGAAAGAAAAAAAAATATATAAATATATTTTGAATCAAAAGAAATGGAAGAAAAAGGGTTAAAGAAAGGGAGTGATCGGAGCTATTGGGACAATGCTCATAGGTTTCAGAGTCCGAGTCAGCAATGCGTGACAGAGATAATCTCTGATTTTGGTTGGACTCTTTCAATTTGTCACTTTGGGCCTCTTAATTAAAACGGATTCATCTTATAACCTACACAAACAGCACAATATAATTTGGACCTCTTTTAACCATGTAATTATTTTACGCGAATTATATTCAAATTAATCTCTATTTGAAAGTTAGATAAGTCTGTAAGTCTCTAGTTTCTCCCGAGTCTAATATTTATTATTGTAAATATTATTATCTTAGAATTAAGATAAAAAATTTCTCTAAGTAAGAGTCAAACTTTAATATGTAGACAAAATTCGGGTCAAATTCCAAATTAGTCGAAACAGTAGCTTTGGAAACCAAGTAATCAAAAAAAAAAGAAAAAGTTAGATAGGTCTCTTACAATACCCGATGCGGCTACCCCAACTAAGGGAACCCAATCGTCAGAGAATGTTCTGTTTGTTGTATAAGGGTCACAGCTCACCGAGACTAAGTCCAACTTGGTCACCCTAACCCCACGAGCACACGTGGGGATAAGACCCAAGCCCACATAACCAAAGATTATAGGTCGGTCACCACTAACCCATAATACTCTCAAAGAATTGGCAAAGTTCTACGTCCTCGGTAAAGTTCGAATTTTGAGTGTTCAATGTGGAGTTTGAGGTACTTCAGCACCCTGAGTCTAATTTATATGGTTTCCAATTTATAGTGTTTTCATAAGCAATATGACTTTTACAATTGCAAACATCTACAACTACTCACCTTTTAAGTATAGTATAAATATTTTGAAAACTTTAAAACCGACTCGTGGTCTTGGAGGTTATGCAAGTACTTGATATGTATTAGTACAGTATTTGTAATTCAATATCTATACCCAATTCATATTTAATTGATTTCAATCAATTCAAAATTTCTGATTCAATTATTATTTTCAGCATATTTAAATCTTCCATGACATAATATCTTTGTAAAGAAAAAAAAAAAGGGGTAAATTATGTTTTTATAACACCTCAATTATCTCAAAATCTATGTTTAGCACCTAATTTTTTTTTTCCTTCTCTACTCGAACTTTAAAAAAGTCTCACAAACTGCCTTTTCGTCAATTTTTGTCGTTAGGTCAATAAAATTCAATTAAATCCTCTTTTTTCACTGTTTTGAGTAAAGATATTTTTGTCCATTATTCAAAAAATATTATTGACGGGAAGGGCAGTTTGTGGGACTTTTTGAAAGTTTAAGTAGCATAAGGGCGACAAAAAAAAATGTTAAGTGAACTTAGATTTTGAAATAGTTGAGATATTACCAAAATAATTTACCCAAAAAAAATTAATGTAACTATTGCTGGTTATATATATATATATATATACACATACATGTATGTATACTCACAATTATGTAAAGTTTCAATTCTTTAAAAAAAATTAAAAAAAAAAAAAATTCATAGGCAATCATAATGTGGGCAATCAAATGTTTCGGAAAAAAAAATTGTAATTGATGGTTTAATGACTTATTATTAATATTGTATATGAAGACAACATGGTACTTTTAATTATAAATTTAAATCATGACATTTATAAAATATTACAAATAAAATTATATTAGTACGATTAATTATTCATATACGATATAAAAAAATATATTGTATATAAAAAAAAAAAAAAAAAGAAAAAAAAAAGAATAGTGAGATTAAGAAGTACCAATTCCTCTACCCAACCAAAAGGGGGAAAAGTACAAATATTAAAAAAAAAATGAAGAACATAATTATGAAACTTTGCTTTAGTTCCAAGATTTACTTGCTTTTGGTAGGGGTTAATCTTGCATCCCCCATATATATATATATATATATATATATATATATATATGTAAGTCTATCCTTAATGTGAGAGAATATGAATGATTAAATCATCAAAATTAAGTAAAAAAAAAAACCCACATGGACATAGCTTGTTTTGAGATTTTTAATTAGTGCTAATTTGAAAGTTTTGCTTCTAAATCATGTATTATTTATGTATCACCCACAAAAAAATATATATATATATTTCTTGAAACTTAATGATGAATTAGTTTACTTTTTGTATTTTGATTTTCTTTGTAACCAAAATTATATTTTGTACCAAAAAAAACAAAAATTTCAACACTTTTTAGTGGTTAGAAACCTATTGCATTATAATCCTTTTATATGTTTAAAATTTTGAAACAAATATATTTCAAAATATATATGTATATATAGAGAGAGATACTAATAAGTTTAATAGATACTACATATATAATCTATAAAAATACGATTACACGAATAAAATGTTGTTATTTAATCATTTATTTTAAAAAGAATTTTAGAAATTATATCTTTAAACTATTTATTTTACACAGAGAGTCTGAAGTACGAGTAACTCAATTGATAATAACCTTACTTATAATCTAAAAGATCATGAGTACAAGTCACGTTGAAGAAAAAAAAATCTCAATTTCTTTTTTAAAAAATAATAATTTGAAATAAATATCAAAAATATAAAATTTAAATTACGATAAATTACATTTACTTTAAAATAATAATAAAATTATGTTTGACCTACCATAAAGTGGAGATATAGATATACCAAGTCCATATCTAAAATCTAAAATTTTGTCAATGTCATATACCTGATTTTTTTTGATGAGTTAGGAGATGAACAAACACAATATTGACTCTTTACCATAATTTTATTTCAATTAGAATTAATTAATATTTTCACACACACTAATTAAATAATAATAAAGTTGTCCTAAATATTCCTTTGAAACCTAAACAACACAGACACACACTAACTCTTAACTAATCAACTCCAAGTAATTAGGTCAAAAGAGTACAAACCAAACTCATCATCATTATTACCCTTGTGGCCCTAATTTTTTATGTACAAGAATCAATGCACTTGGTTCCCCATATATATATATATTTAGTAACATCTTCTAAGTTTTCTATTTTGATTTTTTTTTCTACGATAATATACTCATTTTTGTTAAGAAAGTGTAGTTCAATTGGTAACAATTTCACTTATAACCTAAGAAGTAGTGAGTTTGAGACACGTTAGAAATTTTTCATGGGATAGAAATTTTTTTAAAAAAATTTTAACTTTTTTTTCTCCTTTATTGTGTTTTGAATTCATAACTTGAAATTATCGATTTGATCTAAGTTATGTCTTCTTGACGTCTTTCATACGTCTTGGATTAACAAATTAAAATTTTTTTTTTAAAAATGTTATTAGATATATGTAACATACATGCATATTTATATATATATATATATATATATATATATATAGACACAAACATGAGGATGGAATTTATAATATTAAAGGATATAATTCTATTACAAAGATTGTGACTATAAACTTGTCATGAAAATGACTGATCACTTTTTGTGGAGAAGATGACATTGTAACTCCTAAATTGCACCAATTTTTTTTCTCTAACTTTTTTTAGTTATTTTTTGTGCATTTTCCATTTTCCATTTCTTTTCTTTTCCTTACAAGCAAAGAATTTCCACTTTTATCATGAGCTCTCATGACTATCCATATTATTATGTAACATTTGAGGAACAAAAATTATTATATTAAATATATATATATTTATATATGTATATTATCATTAGATTTTCTTCAAAAATTATTACCATATATATATATTATAACTTAGAGTTTCACAAATCGCTTGCCTAACTGATTTATTGAGCGGTTATTAAGTAGGGCTTAAAACATTTTACTCAAGACGTCGTTTTAAACTTGTGAGACCCACCTAAAGTAGATCAAAACGGACAATATTATTAGATTGTTTAAAACATGTTATCATCACAATGTTCGTGTGTTTCAACTTCTCTCTTTCTCTAAAGACCTAATTTTGGTTTGTTTCATGCTTATTGATTACATAAAGATGGGTTATTAAAGAGAAACATGCACAATTCACTTTGCTTGTAATGGAATTGCAGTCCAATATTAATTATCTTCATTAAAAATATCAAAAGAAATCATTAATAAATAAGAAAAGTTTTAGTTTTTTTATTTTTTTTTTCATAGTACAACAAAGAGTACAATCTAAGCCAAGAGAACCACAACATGTTTTCATTCACAAGCAATACATTTAAAAAAAAAAAAAAAAAAGGGAAAAAAAATTCCCCACTTCCATCCAAAAATATATTATCACTTTTTACCCATAAATAGTGAACATTTACAATGACAATCACTCAAAATTCACTAGTCATTTTTTGACATAATTAATTCGAAGTAAATTTCAGATGAATGTTTTAGGATAAACTATTAAACTTCTTAAGAAATGAATCGGCCAATTTTATCCTAAAAATGATCTCGCAAACTCATGCTACGACTATAAATCTAATAGTTCTCATGATCAATTACTTGAAACACTACTCATACACATTTATATACATATTAAAACATCAAAAGAAAGGTGTTGTTGGCAAAGGTTAGCCAACTAATATGTTTTGGTTTTGGCAATCACAAAGCCAAAATTCATAGGTGAAATCAAAGCCCCCCTTTTTTTTTTTTTCTTTTAATGTTTTTAGGGGGTTTAGCTTTTAGTTGTTGGCCAATCCATTCACTCAAAACACCTAATTTTCCAAACACCTCCAAACTACCAAATGCAAAGAGGAAGAGAGACTATTCATCATCACTATACAAGAACAAACATCAAATTCTTTCTTATGAATCATTAGCCCTTCCAATTCAGATTTTTCCAGAAAAAAAGATCGAAACGGGTTCGAAATGGAAGAAGAATATTCAAGATTTCCCATGGAAAGAACAGCCAAGATCATGAGAAGATCAATTTACACTTTCTTGAAAAACTACCAATATTTGTCTACAACAGCAGCATTTCTTGGTTTTCCATTTGCAGTATTAGTCCTTCTATCAGAAGCATCAGTTCCTTCTTCTTCCCTTCTCCGAGTTATCCACAGCAAGATTCAGTCTCTTTTTGATGCAGCAGGTTTTCCAAGATCATCAGAATTCTTCACCATTCTTAATCTCAAGCTTTCTCAAACAATCTCCACATCATTTCTTGTTCTCCCTTTTGCTCTGTCTTTCCTTCTGTTAGCTAAAGCATTCGTAATTCAAGAAATTCTTGGAAAAAGAAAACAGGGTTTTTCTTTTACTTCATTTCTAACCCTTTACAATCCCCTTTTCTTGACTCAAATTTGCAACACTTTAGTCATCATTTCAGCAAATGCAACTTGTTTCTGCATTCTGTTGTTCATGTTCAATTGCATTGAAGGATTGGGAATCACAAATTCAAAATTCCTTATTTTCTTTTCAGCAACCGGAGCTGTTCTTTACTCCATTGTTCTTGCTAATGCTCTTATTATCTGCAATCTTGCATTAGTCTTGTCCGGAATAGAAAATTCTGGTGGGTACATGGCGATCTTGAAAGCCTGTGTTCTGATCAGGGGAAGAACTGCGACGGCGCTGTCATTGGCTCTGCCGGTCAATTTAGCTCTGGCGGCAGTAGAGGCCTTATTTCAGTACAGAATTGTGAGGGCATATTATCATGAAGAAGCTTCAATTTCTTCAGCCATGGCTTTGGAAGGAATGTTCATTGCTTACTTGTATTCAATTCTTCTTGTTCTTGACACCGTCGTTGGCTGCTTATTCTACCGGAGCTGTAAAACATCGTCTCTTCGGATAGATCAAGAATATGGATTCTTGTACCGGATCGAAATTGAAGGTAGAGAATATGGTAGTAGTACATATGCAAGTTTAATGAAAGCCTTGGATGATCTTTCTTGATCCAAAGCAAGAATTTTTTCTTTTTTTTTTTTTTGTTTGGATGCTATTGATTCTATACATGAATTCCGGCAATAAAAATACAAACCCATCAAGGAAATTACACGTTGTTGATACAAGAAAATCTATATATTATATATATATATACAGAAAGCACAAAGCTGTGCTGCTGTTCTGGAGAATCTTTGTTCATTCTCTTAGGTTTTTCTTTTTCTCTTCATCATTTGATTTTTCTTTTGCAACTAGTTACACTTGTCTTTTGTTTTTCTTTTTTCTTTTTTTTTTCTGTAAAACTTAATTATTTAGTCTCTTTCTTTAAAATTTCATATAATTAGATTTAGATCTCATATGTGACTTGTACCCTCACATCATCGCCTAAGAAATGATCGACTGAGCCCTTTAAGCAAAGTTCAAAGTTTACTTAATTACGTGTTTTAAACTCGTAAACTCACATAAAATGATTCAAAAAGGATAATATTATTAAATTGTTTTAATAAGACGGTATGTTGTAATGATGTATTTTAAAGTGATGAAACTCACCTAAAATGAAAGAAAGAAAGACAAAAAAGGGTCAGGTGCTGGACAGTGGCCATTAATCCTAGACTGTTTTTGTCTTCTTCAAGACACTTCCCTCCCTTTCCTTTTCTTTATAACTGCCAAATAAAGTACCCATTCAATTCTTGCTCATTTTGATATTCCTATTTTTCCTGCATGCTTAATTTAAAGGTTGATTTTCCAATTGCAATATATTCAAAATAAAAATTGAAAGAATATTTAAATCTGTTTTAGAGTGGGATAGATAATGCAGATTTTAGATAATCAGAGTATGCAATATAATACTTTGCACAGTAATAAGACTTACAAAATGAATGAATGTCAAATACTTTGTCATCATTTAATTTTTTTTTTTTTTTTAAATAAAGAGAACCAAATCTTATGAAATAAGCAAAATAGTAAGTAATTCCTAGACCTACAGCCTATACTTTGATTACATCATCTATCATCTTAACTTCTCTCTTCTAAACCTACTCTTCTTCTCTATACAACAAATTTGGAGATTCCCTTCAAAAAAAAAAAAGAAAAACCTTACTACTAAACAGGGAACCAATTTCTATGTTACAATAGAAAGAATCAACTACAACCTAAATACAGGGTTAGATATTTGTACAGGTTTTTTTCATGGTACATTACAGTTCCCGTGGCATCTTCTGGTATTGCTCATATACCAAAAGAAAAATTGTCGTGGCTCACTGATTCGAGCCAACTCCATTCGACTGACTCCCCTAAATTCCAAAATTTTTTCCAACGTATAAGTATTATATATGAACAAGAGAACTCACAAACCTTTTCTTCCCATCATCAGTCACATGGAGAAACTTCTGCGCAATATAATTTATGTCCAATATCTTCCAAGCAAATTAATCAATGGATTTCATATCTCTCAAGTCTTCAACGATCATCCAAGCATCTGGATGGCCCCATGCTCCCCACATTTGGCTCAGCTATTGGAAGAACCTTCCTGCTCTGCAACTCCACCAACTAGCCTTTTAACTTCAATTTCTTGCTTTTCCATGGAATCCAAGGCATTTATAATTCATACAGGAGACTTCTGGTATGAGTTGACGAAGTGTCCTTAAGCAGCATTCCTCACCTACACAGTGAGGGAAGAACTACCAAAATCCTCTAGGTGGAACAAGCCAGCAATCCTCACCTATATGTCACCCTCCCCTTTCCCGACTCCATTTCAAGATCCTTCTGAGCTTTCTTCTTTTCTAGTTCAGCTTGTTTGCAGTTTTCTTCGTGTGCTTTTCTGAACAATCTCACAAAGTTTAAAAGTGTAGCAGTAACTGCAGAGAACATTAGCAATATGAGTTATCCAGTAACAAGATCCCTCCCCTATGTGAGTTAGACTAGATATTGATGAAACTATAGCCCATTGTTGTGGAACCCATCATGGCCATTAGTTGAAAGAATTACTGGGACAACAATTAAGTTATAGCTGAACTGAAGGCCAAGAATATGAGAATAAATGTCATCAATATATCACCTTGCTCAAAGGGGCATCGAGCTGGATCCTCACCAAAATACAATGCCAATGCATCTGCATTTCTTCCCTGGCCCACCAACCCCACAAAAAATGTAATCAGATCATGTATGACTAAGTCGTGGAATAGTATAAACAGAAAGATAAAAATTGAGAAATACCGCGACTGAATACAAAGTTGTTACAGATGCCACCTCTGTCTCGGCCACACCAATGAATTCTTTCAAAGTCTTTATAGAGGAGACACACAAGAGAAGTACAGAAAATAAGAAAAATAATAATAATAAATTTTTAAAAAAAAAAAAAAAAATACAACAACAAAGAAGTCAGTAAGAGTAAAGTGATCTTTATGAAATTGTCTAGAAGTCGATGACTAGAGTTGAAGGAAACTTCATAAGTTTTTTATTCAGAGTAGTGGCAACCTGTAAGGACATTTGAATCTAATTTGTATTATTTTCTACTTTTCAAGAGGCAGAAGGATAATTTCATAATCAGCTAAATGATTGGCAAATGACCAATTCTTCACTGAAGACAAAAGTCTGGTAAATAATAACAATAAAGATACCTTGCGAAATATTTCAGATACAGGGCCATCATTCTCGGATGCAGCGAATTCCTGCTTCACTTTTTCTAATCCCTTGATGATGGCTTGCATTTCTTCTGCTAACGACTTTAATTGAATCTGCAAATAGACACTTCCTCCTTTACTTAAAACAAGAATATTTACTTGAACATAAGTTCAGCGTGCACTTGGACTTTTAAAAGCCAAAAGATTTAAATTGTCAGATTATGCTCTCTTCTAAGCTTTTGAAAAAAGGAATTTGAAACATATAAAAAAGAAACAAATTAAAGTCAGGTATAATTCTGTAGAAACTTTGCTCCTGCAAAAAACTAACAGAAGAAAAACCTCCAAAATCCAAATCTTAACCCGTTAAGTTAAAGACATTTCATTTGGCATTGAGAAATTTCAGTATCAAACATCCAGAATTAAAAATAAATAAATAAATAAAAATACTAACCTTGGATGCAGCTTCCAGGCTAACAAGATCTACATGAAAGTCCAAAAGAGTCGGCGACTTGGATGCAAGAACCTGACATAACCAGAATGGATAAATTAAAAGAAAAATAAGTTCAGGATGAAAATTAGAGGAAAAGGAAAGAAGCCTAGAAATATGTAGATTGTAGATAACAGACCAAGAGAAAAACAGTAAACTAAGCATATACTTCTTTGTCATCTAAGGAAAAGATAAAAAAAAATTGGGAAAAGGAAGCCATGGCCAAAGAGAGGATGGCATCCATATTGAATATATTGGAGGCTGAATCCCAATAAAGTTTCAGAAGGAAAAGATTCCAGAGAAATGAAAACCTTAATCCATCACTTACTACTTGATAAGAAAAGTATGATAACCTTCGAAAGAATGTAACAAAATTTAAAGCATATAGAATTCGCAGCCATGCTTAAATTTTGCTATCATTATATAAAGACACATTAGTGAAGAGCACTTCCATTTCAATCCAGGCTTCATGGACCAGACTAGAGAAAGAAACTTCAGCAGTAAGAGTAAACCAAATGCAATGATAATCTAACTACAATCGGGCAATACAACTAAAAGAAAATCTAGCTTGCTTAAGATGGGAAGTTACAATCCTTAAATCACACTGATCCCATTCCCAGTTTAGGATGTTTGATAACATGATACAAAACCACAAGACACTAGAGCATTTTTTATGCTAGGAACTAATAATTGTGAAAGAAGCAATGGTTCATGAGTGAATGATTAAATTCCATGCACAAAACACTGTAATAATTGATCAAACTGAAACATTTAGGGCAGAAATTCAGCATAACAGTTAGATATTGAAGACTTATATGCAACTTGTCCTTTAGACTTAAGGAGCTTAACATTACCTTGCAAAGATAGTGCATCAGTGTCATCTTGTTATTGGTAGCACGTGTATCTGTCAGTTTTAAAAGGCTATCCAACTTAAAACCAACAGCAGCACCTAAGAAACAGCAAAAACAAATTAACTTGGCTGAAACATATTTTTAGATCTTAAAACTAACATGACAGTTCACAATTTTCAGAGAGAAATTCCCAGACAAGATTTACAGGACTATGATACACAGAGTTCCAACTGCAAATTGAATTTATTTTGGGAAGTATAGCCTACCAAAAGGGGTCTCTAGTAGCTATAGAGCATTCAAACACGGAGCTTCAATTTCGCCAAATAAATAAAGGACACGAAAAGGAACATTTTGGAGGACATTTCCAACTAGCAAAGATTTTTTTCCCTGATGATCTCTCAATGATTTGATAATGTTTGTAGTAGCAAGAAAATGATTTACAGATGTCCCTACTCTCATTTCAGCTTTCATGGAACTGCTAGAAAAGGAGGTTACTGTAAGACCTGTTTCAAAATTTAAAACAGCAATTTATTTGAAAAGCTTTCATAAAGGGGAAAAAAATAAAGCTACTTTTGCAGAGCAACCCACATCGTTGCCAACAACCTTATAAAAGTGTTCCAGAAATTCAGAAAGCATGTAAACATCCCAATAACTCCTTTTAGCTTCAAAATTCAAATGCAGTTCATTTGTAACAGAAAACAAATTCCTGAGGTACTAACAGATAAGAAATTAAATAAACTCAAACACGTTGTACAAAATGAAACCTAATCCCATTTGGGTAAAAACATAGTTCTGACGTGAAGTAGTTTTCCTAAAGTAAAAGCTCCTTACCCCTGGCAGTCCCTTGATTTAATGTGTTCCCCAGATATAATATCTTCTTCATAATTTCTTTCAGCTTGAGGGAGTTCCTCACCTGAATAAATCAGCAAAAGGTAAGACACAATACATGAAATGACAAAGAGAAGTTCCATGAGATCAGTATTTATACCTCTTCACAGGCTGAGTTAACAGTGTTCAAGCTTTTCTTGAAATCAGAAACCTGGATTAGAGGCCAAATTTTAGACAAATAAGTGGACAATGTATAAATGTTTAGAGGGAAAAAAAAAGGGCAGGGGGAACAATGTAGAGTAAACCTGAGAGTTAAACTGAATCTTGAACAGAAAAACCCTTAGCTTAGATTCCACCCTTGGCACCTTCATCAACTCCAGAAAGAACTAAAGACGAGTAGTATTAAGAAGTAACTCCAATGCAGAAATACAATATTATACAACAGTGCAGTATAAAAAGAACACAACCACAAAATGAAAGTTTAAAGATTAGAGGAGCAACAGCTATAGCAATTCAAAGTCTTTTACGAGAATTTATTTATCCCCTTCCTTTTTGGCGTCAACCATTGGAGGAAATAATTTAAGATATGAATGAAACAGTCAATAATGAACCAAGGAGAACAGGAAAATCCTCACTTTCCAATTGATGGCCACAGAGAAAACTATGAGAGCCTAAACTATCCACTATCCACTAGTGCACAGTCATAGATATAATTAGCAGCTGTAGAAAATAATAAAATCCTTATGAGAACTAGCAATGTCAAAGGTTTCCAAAGATATTCACATGATTCAATCAAGGTCAAACATCTACTCCATGTATATACACTTGAAAAGAGATGATGTTCAACAATCATTAATTTCGTTAAGTGCAACAAAATAACAATCAAACCAACATAAAATATGATCAAGATTGAGTACCTGTTCACATTTCCCCAGGACCTCCTTATCACCAGTGTAACCCTAAATGCAACAATAAAAATATTTTAAATTTTGAGACTGTAGTGTGGGGATAAGTACAAACAGGAGAAGCAGGAATGAATCATGAAAGAGCTCTAACAATGTTAAAATTGAAAATGCAGAAGCTATGAAAATTGTTGACAAAATTCTTAACCAAATGGAGTTTAAAATTAGAACTCCCAATTGAAAGAGTGATGTTCTACATAGTATGTTCTGCTGCCCACCTTAAGAAGTTCCATCTCTTCCTTAGTTGGACAAAACTTGATGAGATTTTCAACTTGATCAGCATCTAGAATTGATTCATCCATTGCTAGTGATGCTGCCTGTGAAAGCCAAACAAGAAAAACATCACTACCTAGAAAATTAAAAGGACTAAGAAGAGCCAATCATGACAGTCCTCTTGAAGTTGAAATGTCTGTTTCTTCTAGCCAAGAACTAGAGATTATTCTGGGCTGAGGTTGATCTGTTTCATCGTCACCTAAGCTTTGTTATGTTTTCCAGACTACTTGCTGCTCAAGCAAAATTCTAAGAATGCTTAAACCTCCCAGGCCAACTAAGTATCTTGGTTACCAACTAAACAGTCCCAATATAGAAAAACCAAGTTTGCAGTACCAGACAACAAATACAATCAAAATGTATTCAATATAAGGTTATGTAGACATATTTCTGTAATGAGCTTTCCACCAAAAATAATGAAATCAACATTAAATGCAGAAAAAAAGGAAATAAAATCTTCATTCCTGTTAAGGTAACGCTGCATGAGACTAGCCCATTCCATTCCACACCCAGAATGGTTTTCCCATCCAAGACTAAGTTTTCCCAATTTTTAATACTCACAATGCAAAAGACAAAAACCACAAATAAATATAATTCCAATGACAGCAAATATTTCAGGCCTCAGCAACATAAAGTGAATCCTGGTTATCAGTGACAACCTAAATATGCTTTTAGTTCCACTGAAACACAAGTCCCATGAAATAGATTTTCACTTTTTCCTTTTATATGGGTAAGGGAGCAGTAATAAAGAAACTGTTAAGTCTAAATTATAGTCAAAAGAAACTAAGGAGGAGTAGAATTGTGCTTGATTAATTTGCTGAAATAAAATTTATGAATGGCACTTTTTGTTGGAATTTTCAAAAGTTAGTGGGAAAAAATCAAAATGAAAAAGTTAATAATTAAATTCATTAGCAATTTATTGGAAAAGTCAATGAAAGGAAATTTTTTAAATTCTTATATATATATATATTTTTTTTTTTTTTTTTTGATAATTAAATTCTTATAAGTTAAAAGGGTAAAAACCAGAGTAAAAATGTTCAGCAGCAAAAATCCAAACTCAAGAAAGTTGAAGGGTATCTGGTATATTTTACCCATAAAACAATTTAAATATTAGTTCTTTTACTCACCATCATGTCAGGGAGTGGCATCTTCACCTTCGTGAGCATTATCTCTGTGTTATTTGCCCTCCTTAAGTCAATCTGAAAAACAGAAGGGGGTAAAAAATGAATGGACAGTCTAATTACTCCAAATTAGTCTATCAAAAGGAAATAGGCAGCAATGAGCCTTAAAATGGCAAAAATTTGACCAGATGTCTAAAAGAGGACAGTATTTCACATATTTATATGCTAATGATTCAAAAAAGACCATAGGAACAAAGAAACCAAAAACCAAATTTAAGAGGTAATATAGTTATTTCACCTGCCACTTGTGCCAAACTCTCACAACCATCAGAAGACAATAACAGGGAAGGAAATTGCACATAGAATTCCAATCTTTTACACCAAGAAATGAGAAAATGTAAGTACTTGAGACACAACATTCAACAATTTGCACACCTGATCCCCTCCAATCCTAAAACTAACAGTTCTTTCATCAACCTCTGCTACAATTAAAAGTAACTATAATTATATCTTTTCTGACCAATTTTAGATGAGGCATTAGAAAGGGCTAAAGTGAAACTTCTTTCCAAACAATATGAGAACTATAATAACTCATTCAAATATAACTTCCAGTCAAATCTAACTAAGATCAAGAACAAGTATTGCTACAATTTCCCTTACCAGATGGACTCGATCAGGTTTAGATCCAAGGGATTTCCGCCGACCCCCATCTTTGCCTCCACCAGCTGGCTTTGGTACAGTGGCAGAAAAAAGCTTCTCAAGCTCTGATACATCAAATTCTGGTGCACTAAATATTGAAGGCAAAAATATCAATCATCCAAGAAAACAGGAGGATGGTAAATGTGTGAAATCAGAAAAGTAGTAGTACAGATTCACTTGAAAAATAATACAGCTTACAAAGAAACAGAAGATAAACAAATAGAGGAAGGTGCACTACATTTGAGGATCTCCATGTCTCTGCAATTCTTCCCATAGGCTTCCTTGTAATGCCCTGGTCACCTTGCTCCAGTGCAATGGCTTCAGAGTAGATCTCTTAGGTGCAGAAGTCATCCCTGAAGGACGTGAAAGTCCCCGCCCTCTCCCTAAAGGAGGGGGAGGTGCACCACTTGGAGGTCCAGGTCCTTTTGCACCAAATGGAGGAGGTGGAGGTGGCCCACCACCTGGAGGTCGTGGAGCTCCTGGAGGTGGAGGAGGTCTAGGTGCACGACCTCCAGGTGGGAGTGGAGGTGGTGGTGCTCCAGGAGGTGGAGGAGCAGGGGCTCCACGCATTAGTGGAGGCGGAGGTGGGGGAGGCCCCCCTGTTCGCATTGGTGGAGGAGGTGGCGCACCACTTGAAAAAGGAAGTGGAGGTGGAGGAGGTGGAGCACCACTTGAAAAAGGAAGTGGAGGTGGAGGGGGTGGAGCGCCACTTGAACGAGGAGGCAGTGGTGGTGGAGGTGGAGCGCCATTTGAAAAAGGAGGAGGAGGAGGAGGCGGAGGGGGTGGCGCAACATTTGAACGAGGTGGCACTAGTGGAGGAGGTGGAGCACCACTTGAAAAGGGAGGCGGAGGCGGAGGGGGTGGAGCAACACTTGAACGAGGTGGCATTAGTGGAGGAGGTGGAGGGGGTGGAGGTGGAGGATAAACATTTGAAAATGGTGGCGGAGGCGGGGGCGGTGGAGAGGGAATTCCATGTGGAAGGGTTGTAGCAGGGATAGAAAGAAAAGCCGAAGTTCCATTTATTGGCGGAGGCGTACCACGTGTAGAATGTGGAGGCAGAGGTGGTGGTGGAGGGGGAGATGGAATGGTTTGCCCAATAGCATTTGGGATCTGTGTGGTGGATGGATTTGACCAAGGAGGTGGCGGAGGAGGAGGTGGCAAAACTTTGCCAACACATTGTACACTTGATGTAGAGGAAAAACAAGGTGGAGGTGGAGGTGGAGGTGGAGGAGGTGTCATTAAGCTCACTTGTCGAGGTGGAGCTGATGCGGGAGAAGTGAAAATATTCCCAGAATGTGAAGCAGGAGTTGGTGATAGAACATTTTGGTTACATGGTGGGGCTGGAGGTGAAGGCTGAGGTGGAAGTGGAGGGGCATGAGAAGTAGAAACTGATCCATGGACAGGAGACAAGTTTGTGCCACTTCCCCAAGTATTTAGTGTTGAATGTGAAATTGGCTCAGATGTTAAATTATATGACAAAGAACCAGAGAAGGGAGGTGGAGGTGGAGGTGGAGGTGGAGGTGGGGAGGTGGAGGAGATTGACGAGGAGAAGGAGAAGGTTGATGAGACTCTTCCGCCTGACATTCAACAGGTGATGGAGAAAATGTGGTGGTTTTGGGTGTCACTTCTATAGGTGAACTATCCACAATGGGTGGAAGAGAACTGTGCGTCACTGGAAGAACATCAACACCAGAAATATCTTTAGCTGGAGACTTTGCACCAGAAGCAGCAGCATTAGAGGAACCACCCTTCAACTTACCTCCATTTTGAGGAGGTTCTTTTTGGGCTAATACAGGTGGAGCACTGTTATATCTTGATGGTGGATATGATACGTGCATTGAATTAGTGTAAGAACCTTTGTTAGGAGGTATCCATCTGGATGCTGCAGTTGCTTTTGCCATTCTTGTCTGAGTACCCTGAGAGTCCTGCTGCTTCAATTTTGATTTGGCACTGATCCCATCTGTTGCAGGTTTTGAGCTAGAGATTGGCTGTCTCTTAGATGTTGGTGAAACTGGCTTTTCAGACTTTTGTTTAATCCCATCAGCCCCCAATTTTTGTAGTGAACCTTGCTTGTCTATCTTCCTTTGCATAGGAGTAGATTCCCAATCCTGGCTATTCTCAGCTTCTTCTGACTTGACATGAACACCACGAACTACTGCCTTGGTCTTTGTACTATCAGATACATTAGGAATAGCAGAGGACATAGAAGAATCCTCTCTATTGCCTAAAGCGTTCTCAGAAGAATCCAACCTACTAAGTTGATTGTTATTGACTTCATCAGATGCACAGTCTTCAAAGGAGTGATTATCCAACTCCTTCCATAGCACTTCATGGTTTTCATTATCTTGTGTAGTTTCTGAAACTGAATCAGAATTTATGTCAACCTTTCCGTCTGGACCTTCAATTACATTGCTGAATATCTCTTCCACCTCAAAGAACTCCTCTGGTGAGGCAGCATCAGCCTCATTTCCATCTTCACTAGCCACTTCTGTGGTGTTAATAGATGGAACAGCATCAGCATCCGAAAAGAGTACCTGATAACAGATATCAGTATGCTTTCAAAAATCAAGAGTTCAGAGAAACAGAAAAATAACAAGTAAAACAATGTCCTACCTCAGCTCTAAAATCCCTTGGGAATTGGTCCTTTGCATCCCAAAGAATATCTACCTCATCACGAGTTAAGATCAGAACATGAGAACGGATAAATGCAGTGTTGAACATAACTCTGAAGATCATTTCCTCCCTCACAAGGTCATCCTCCAAATGGACACATTCAAGGACAACATCCCCTTGTACACGACGGAAAATGTCTATTTTAACTAAGGCACACTCATCCTGCAGCAAGAACTGACAATATTTCACATTCAAGTTCATCCATTGCTAGGTACTAACATTATGAAGACTTACATTACCTGATGGTAGAAGCGGGTCTGCTTTTTCATTCTAGAAGTTGAAAACAACAGCTTAGAGCTCCTATTAGATGCTGCTGAAGAAGTGTCCTGACCGTACACACGAACTACCGGTCGACACCCCCTTCCACCATCAAACAGGGGAAGGGCTCTGAGAATGATGGAATCCAAACCCAATGGTGAATCTGACGGTGGCCAATCTGAACCAATATTTCTCCTAGAAATATATTGAAGATATCTAAGCTGGGATGGCTGTGGATTTACATGAGACAAAAGGTGAAGAAGTTCCCTAGGAGCTTGCTTGTATACCATTTCAAGGGTCTTCTGTTCACCAGTATATTGCTTTCTGTACAACAGAAGGCCCGCAAGCATAAAAGCAAGCACAGGCCACCCTCCCCTTTCACAGTGCATCAACAGCACATTCTGCTGGCCCTCAAGTGACAACCAGCTCTCACTTGATCGCAAGAAATGGTGAATCATCTCCAAAGGCAACAAAGGACAACCTTCATATTGGCGCGGATAATCCATGATTGTCATGTCATACTGAGACAACATGTCAGATATGTAGCTCCTCTTTATCCCTTCTCTGAAGTTGAAAACCATGAAAGAAGCATCAGGATAGTGGTCTTGTAGCTGTGCCACGATCCCACCCAAGTACAATTTGTACTCATCTTCATTTAACACGTCAGTGGAGAAGCAGCAATCGAACACTACAGATGCAGCAAAATAAACTTAATAACACACAGGCCTAAAGATAAATGAGTTAAAAGTTATACAACATAATGGTACTTTTTCTTAGTATTCTGAAATTCAGAAAGGTAGAAAGTAACCAGCTCGTATATATACCCACAAAATGAAACAGCAAGTCCCTATCTCTAAAATTCATACAAGAATGCATTATAAAGACTATATTTTAAATAAAACAACATGAGGCCTTATAAAACAACATGTGAAAGGTAGAATGCATTATAAAGTTATACAAACTGAGGCCTCAAATGAAATGAAGACGCCCTTACAATGTTCCTCCCGTATTACTAAAGACTATATTTTAAATAAGATTCAACTAACATTATAAGATAGGCCAAAAGGAATTCAAAGATCACAAAAAACATTATACTTAGCATACTTTATTGTTTTGGTTAAGTGTCCTATGAACATGGAATAGCTGGATATTCTACCCCATTCCAATTCATACTAAAACAAATTTATATATATTTCTTAAAAGTGAAAAGGAGGGGAAGGGGGAAATTTTATTATGAGCAGAATATAAGGCCCAAATATGCAAATGATAAACAACTTGAAATAACAACCAGAAAATTGCTAATGTACATGTAAGAAAACCTACCTAATTAAACCATATCACAGGGAAAATAAACATTATTTTATTTTTTAAAAAAAATAATAATAATAAAAAAATCACTAAATTTAGCTCATGAAACAATGGCTTACACCTAGTGTACTTGTAGGGTTGAAGGAAAGAACTGCCCAAGTACAAAACTCAAACTCTTCAAATTTAAAGAAAATATTTGGATACTTAAAATTCAGACAAATTTTGAAATAGTCCAGGAAATTAAATAAGCTGAGCTCTTTCCAAATTCAGAACCTCAACAGAATTCAGTTACCACATAATAAATAATAATAACTAAAAATGAGAAGAAGAAAATGCAAAATTCAGCTCAGTGACATACCATAGACCCTCTCAGAGATCTCAAGAAGCCGATCAGGTGGCTTCCTATAGAAGAAGCGTCTGAACAGCGCCATCTAATGGCGCTGTTTTCCCCCCAAATCGAATCCACCACCCCTTATTATCCTCAATCCAATTATCCAAAAAGGGGGGGTTGTAATAAAAAAATCTTCCAGAATTCCCCTCAATGATCCACCCCAAATGGATCTTAGAACCAATCTTCACCTTCAAAAAACCACCACCATTTCATCAAACGAAACCAAATTCAGCTGCTCCTGGTACCGAAACACACAATTCGATCCAATACAGTTGAAATTCAAAACAAGTATCAAAGTTAGAAATGTGGATACAAATACATAAGAGTAAATGTAGTGACAGTAATTACAAAATTAATTAATAAAATTCTCCAAACAGAGATCAAGGTTAATAGATAGTTTAGGTTTAGGGTTCTGAGGAAAATTATAGGGCAAAATTGATTAAAGAAAACCAGTGGGAAAAATGTGGGAGAGATTATAGATACGAGTATTTTGATCGGTGGTGGCACATGGAAAGAGAGAGAGAGAGAGAAAGATGAGAGAGAAACTACAGAGAGAAACGTAGTGGACTGATGAAAAAAAAAGCAGAGAAGCAATGAATAGTCGTTGGTCCGGACAGAAAAATCATACGGGTCAGGCTGCTGGAGCTTAATCCTGACCCGACACTTTTTTTTAACATATCCAATTATTATTTACTACTTTAGTCCCCCGTATTTCTTAACCATACAAATTAAGTATACTTTCCGTATTTCTTTGTTTTTTATTTTTTTTTGTACATTTCATGCACTTTATAGTACTTAATATTTTTCACTTTTTTCAAAAAAAAAATTTAATCATTTTAAATAAATATATATATTATTTCATTACTTTGATTAATTTAAATTTAATTTTTTAAAAATTTGTGTAGAAATCATTTTTTAATATATGGGTCGAATTTGGGAATAAGGGAAAATATGAAGGACGAAAGAATAAATTTGAAGAATTAAAGGTTACCAGAATTGATGGTCTGACGAGTATGTACACGTGGAGAGTGTATTAATCAGAATTCACAGCGGAAAACGGGAAAATAAAAAATAAAAAAAATTACATTTAGTAAAGTTGGTGAAATGAAATGTGAAAGGGGAGTTTCCTTTAATAGATGCGGACACGATCCCCTTTTCTTCGGATGAATAGGAAATATGTCTTCTTCTTTATATATATATATATATATATATATATATATATATGTATGTATGTATATATGTATGTATGTATGTATATATTTTGTCGGATGCACTATGCCCTATAGACTAATCCATATTCCTAATTATTATTTTGATTTATTTAGATTCGATTTATGTTATATGCACAAAATTTAATTTTGTTGGACTCGTATGCAGTCAAACCTACAACTTCATGCAATATTTACAAATTTTTTATTCATTGTTTCGAGACTTTTCGACTAATTTGAATTCGATACATATTATGCTTGTAATCTAATTTTTGTTTAAAAAGATATATTATTGTGATTTTTACGTGTTTAAAATATATGTTAAATCAATGTGCTTGTGTAATATTTTGATGAGTAGTAACTATTCTTTTTTTTCTTTTTTTTTAGTATTTTTATTATATAATATTTTAAACGAATTGATGAAATTATTTTTTTTTTTTTCAAATTATATTTTTAAAAGAGATGAAATTATTTTCTAGGGAAAGTGATGTAATGTAAATCACTCAGCTACCGCACCAGAATAATTCCAAACGGGTTACACCGACCAACATTTTAAAAACGGATAATCCGATTTAATTTTACCCATTTGGGCGGAAAATACATAGGACCCATACCCGTGGAAATATTATCCACTTTTACGTTGTTTTTTTTCTCCTTTTTTCAATTTAAATATTTTGTACCGGGTGCTCACGTGTTGTGGTAGCATGCCTTTGCTTTTGCCCTTGTCCCTTTACAAAGTTTATTTTTATATATATATACATCAAAATTAATTTTTGTTCGAGTTAATAGATTTTTTTATAAGTAAACTCCCGTCTTAAGTTACAAATAAGTATACATTTGATTTTACAACTTTACTTATAACAATAAAAAAATTTATCAATTTACTTGCGTCTTAGATAAAGTTATGTGGAAATTTTTAATATTATAACACTAAAAAAACTCAACTGCAATATATGACTATTTTAACCTCGAGGCGCATGTGAAGTTAAGGGTTTGAATATTGACTTATGTATACATTTATTTAAAATTTGGGGTCAACTAAGCTCGAATAAGTATTAGTTTGATGTTTAAATGTATCATTTTATATTTATGACACATCAAAACATTTCGTGACTTAAACAAACAATATATATATATATATATATATATATATATATATATATATATGAGACTATTTTTTACTTTTTCATTCATATATATATATATATACGTGTGTGTGCGTGCATGGGGATCCACAAACACAAAAAAAAAATGATAATAATAATTAATTTAAGGGAGAGAACCAAAAGAGAGAAATGTGGGTCGGGTTGAAATGTTTTGATTGGTCCACAGAGTAGTATAGTAGCTTTACCATGAATCAAACAACCTTCAATCATAAATTTCCACGTGATCTCACTTTATTTTTAAGTACTAAATACTTAGCAACGAGTGACTAGAACTACTCTTATCTTTTAAATATATACATATAAAAATATATAAACTCAATAGGAAAACGCATTTCAAATGCTACACGATATCAATGATTTGATACTTATTATGAGCGTCATGTAAGAATTAGGGTAAGGTCTTCCCTCTAGTAAAGAGTTAGACTCTGCGGGCACAATCCAGACTGAATTTAGAATAGTCAAAATCATGATGATTTCGAATATCAGGTGGTCTAACTAAATAATTTTAAACTTTTACTTAATAATAGCTCATAATTCTTTTAAACGAGTGGTGTGGAACACGAGATTTTCATATTTATTGATTAACTCTAATAATTAGGTGTAAAAGTTTTCAACTTTTTTTTTTCTTGAACTTTAGTTGTTATTTGCTTATTTTGAGGATGCGAGACAATTTTACAAAATGTGACATATAGCGTAATCAAATTGAATTTTAAGAGTACTTTTTTCTTCTTATCTTAAAAAAAATGACACTTCAATATTTTAGTAATTATCTTTAGATATTTTATTTTATTTTTTCGTGTGATATTCGGGTTATATCCGAATAATCCGCACCTAGATCCGACAATATTATGGTTGAGTTGGGTGTCGAACTCCCGCACTTTGGGTAAATAGTGTGGTTGTTGACCACTTGGCCACAACACACTTGACTTAGATATTTTATTTTAATATAAAAATTGATTAAAGTTTTTTGTTTTTTAACATTTGTATTAATTTATCAATAAATTGTAGCTTAATTAGTATAAAATCTCTCTTTTATTTTTTATTTTTAATTCAATATTGTTTAACCTTTTTCAGTACCATTCAATTTTTTATTTTTACAATTTAAAATTGAACCAAATACTAAAAATAATATTTTTTAAACCAAAATTTTAAAATATAAAATATTTATTATTAATGTTAATATATATATATATTTTTAAAAAAAAAAAAAATCTGCTATAATTACAAAAATTAAAGGAGCGCATCACCACGTGCTTCATGTACGTAAGTACGTTCTCCCCACTTCAGCTATGGACTTTATATAGAATATACTAGAAAATGTATTATTAACACCATATTTATTATAAATTAAATTACCAAAAAAAAAACACTATAAAAATTATAATAATCTTTTTCCTCTATTTTTTTTCTTTTTTTTTTGGAAGTGAAAAGTGTAATTTTTTATTGTCTTCCATTATTATAATAATAATAATAATAATAATAATATATCTTCAATTATTAGATAAGAGTGCGAAACTGACTTTGAAAAAACCCTTTCAACAAAGTGTACCGTACTTTTCTTTTTTTTTTTTTTTTTTTAAAAAAAATAAAATTTATAAAAAGACTTTCTTCATAAATAAATAAATAAATAAAATTATTAATGTGATCAATGATTTATGCATGTGGGTCCAAGTAGGGAACAATCATGACCGTCTAAATCATGATGCATCAATGCATGTCTTCGTGTTTTATTATTTTTGTTTTTATTTTTGTAAATAATTAATCATTTTTTATTATTTTAAAACATAATTAATTATATGTATCTCTTATATTTATATGATATATATATATACATACATACATACGGATATACATGATTATAGACGTAAGATAAACATAACCCTTAAAGATTTATATGTGATTGAAGGTATAATTGCGTCTCAACGTTGAGATAAATATTTTGATATATATGCTTATAAAAAAATTCATGATAACGACGCAAAAAATATTACTTTCTTATTTTTTATTTATAATTTTAATACTTAAGTTATTTATTGATTTAAATATAAGAGTTTTTTTAGAAACCTCCTCCCGTTTTTGCACGAGGTCCTTCAGCTACATCACCCCCCTCGAGAAAGTACTGTTGATTTCTTTTTTAAAAGGGTGGGGGAAGAAGTACTGTGAAGAACACAAACAAAAAGGTGAGCAGGAGCCTGCTGAGTATGGGGACACACTTTTTGTGTAATATTTATTTTTCATAAAAATTTAATATTCTTAATTTCTTTTTTTTTTGTAAAAATAAAAAAATAATAAAAAATATTAAGGTAATAGAGAGAACAAATCTAATGACTTCAAACATGAAAAATAATAATAAATATTAATACTTTTAACTTAAGAAATTAATAAATATTTTAAGACAGTCAAAATGGGAAAAGAAAAAAAAATTGAGATAAACTTTTTTAAGATTAGGTTCAATAATGTACTCCAATAATAGAATCTTTATAAAAAATAATAATAAAATATATATATATATATATAACAAAAAAGAAAAATAAAAATTGAAAATAGTCAGTTACAAATCATTTAATTAGGATAAAAGAAAAATATAAAAAATCAGTGAAGTTACTTTCTTTACGTACAAGAATAATGATACGACATGTGAAAATACGTTTGACTAATCCAACTAGTGACATTTTGACTAATAAATCTACTACTCCCAATGCTATATATTAATATATATATATATATATATACGATTTTTTAAAAAAATTATTTGATATATGAAATTACGTATTTTTAGAACTAATTCAAATTTAATTTGAGATTATATTTATATAGTTTAATTCTTATTTTTTTTAAAGGTCTCGTTAATATTGTTGAACTTGTGATATTTAGCCTAATTTGAAATCGGTACAAGGTTGCGGGTCAACAAATTTTAACTTTTTCGTGAGGAAGAAGATTTCACAGTATTGTTAAACTCGTGATTCTTTAACTAATTCAATTCAATTCACTATTCAAAGTTTACATTTTGTTCAAAAAAAAAAAAAAAAAAATCTTACAGTAAATGTTGAACATTTGAGTAATTCAAATTTGACTCATAATTACTTTCTACCATGTCTAGATTTTGCTTGAAAAAATCATAATAAACTTGTAATGCATATAACATTTACAAGGTATTTACTACTTGATGTAAATAATAAATAATTTGTTTCTTTGCAAAATCAAATTACAATCCATCGTGGATTTGAGTAAGAATAGACTAGACTTCAAGGGTCGTTGACTTGATTTCGATCCGTCAAACAATTTGATTTTTTTTGAAGGCTTTAGACTTTATCTAACAATTTGTTGGTATTCTTCATATATTTCTCACATTATATGTACGTTTTTTTGTTGAAAAAATCTGTCTTTTATTTATAGATGAAGATGGTTGCAATTAATGACTAATAAACAACCACATGTCACCTCTATTTAAGAGATGAATCTCTCAAAATTTTAATATATATTTAAAATATATAAATAAAATTCTTTTAAAATAAAACATTTTTGTTAAAACAAACTAATTTAAATAAAAACAAGGCAAGATCTTCAAAAAAATTCATTATAATTTATTGTTTTATTGATAATTTTTTAAAATTTATATTTAAATTATTTTAAAGTTTTTAATATTAAATCCTATTAACAATTTATAAACCTAAAGAAAATTAAATATTATGCGTGAGATTTAATTTAATTTAATTTATTTTTTAAAATAAAAAATGAATGAGAAAACTTGACATTAAGGAGAAATTAATAACGGTGGGGTCTACAAAAATCTAAACAAATCTTAAGCGTAGATTAACATAGATTTTTGAGGGGAGGGATTTGACTCCACGTGGCAAATAAGGATATTAGATTGTTAAGTGAAGGGTCAATGGAATAAACACAGCACCTGCCTATCCATAAAAATAAAAAAAAAAAAAAAAAAAAAAAAAAAAAAACACAGCACCTGCCTGACTGTTTGGGGAGTGGGGTCCACAAACTGAATGATCGCACCACGTGCCTGTCATTACCGCCATAATCAATCATTAATACCTTAATTTTGTGTCCGAAATTTCACATTACATGTTTTAGTTAATTAATATATGGGATAGAAAATATAAATATTTTTTGTCAGTAAAAGAGATATACTATATAAATATTATACATATAATCTAATAACTAAAATAAAACATAAAGAGAAGTAGATCAGAATATAAAGGAATTATTTGTGTAAAACAAAATTGGTCCAAAAAATTTATCAAAGCTCAATTGTCAATGGGTAGATTGTCCAAAACTACTCATCATTATGGTCTATCGAATTTTCATATCGCTTGCGTTGATGGCTAAAATGCAACTACTAAGCTTGTATCTAAGAGAATTGCAAAGAAAAAGTAAAAACGCACTTATTTGACCAATCAACCATTCTTTTCAATTGAAAGGGACGATAACCTTTAAAAGAAAGAAGCTGCCTCCGTCGTATTTGATAGAAAAATATTGAAGATTTGTTTGAGCACCACCTGAGAGAGAAGATATTAGAAAATATAAATATATATATATAAATAAAATGATAATGTTCAATTTTTTTTGGATATATATATATATATACATACATTTTTTTTGATAGATATATATATATACATACATTATACATACATATATTGTCAATAAAATGTCTTTATATATATATATATATATTAAATTTTCTTCCATTCTTTAATGATTATCAAATGGTAGGTAGTACTCAATTCCAAAGGCCCCCAGACGTGAATGTGGCTGAATGGTTCTATTCCTGTTTCTTTTTGTATTTTTCCGTATTTATTTATTTATTTATTTTTAATTATAAAATTCATAATATTTTTCAAATATATATACATTTATTTTTTCTCCTCAAACCTTATTTTTCATATAGGATTATTATTATTTATCACTTTATCCAGATTTACAATTCACTTATTTAATAAAGCTGGAAATGAATAATTATTTAAAAAGTTAAATTGGTACCGTTGGATCAATTTGGTATCAACTATTTTGGCGAGAGAAGCCATTTCTCAATTATATAATATATATATATATTAAAATTTTAAGTTTTTAATATGATTAGAACCTATAATCTTTTATAATTATAAATGAAACTTTTATCATCTAAATATTATCGTTTTGTTAATTAAATATTAGATTTCATAAAACTTTTGTCTAATTTAATAATAAAAAAAAAAAATTAAACTTTGAAAAAAAATTTATATATGTTATGAATTCCGTAATTATTATCATTTAACATCGAAATTAATAATGTAATTAATTCACCTTAAAAAAAATAATATAATTAATTTAAGGCAACACGTGTCACTGATGATATTTATCTCGTCTTCTTTTTACTTTTATAAATAATAGTACCATTTGTAAACATACATCAAATTATCAAAGAATTTCTAATAAAATTCTGACTAATTTAAATTCAGCTTAGGTTGCACTCGCAGAGTCTAATTCTTATTCGGAGAAAGACCTTACCCTGACTCTTAAATGACACTTATAACGAATATCGAACACGACATCTTGTAGCATTTACAATGCGCTTTTCCGATGTGCCAAGCCAAGAACGTATTCGATATCCCATATTAAGATCTTATAGAGACATGTTGGCCCATAGGACGATTATCATTATCTCTTCAAAAATAAAAGTGGTCCAATTTAGACATTACTTTTTCCAAACCATTCATTATCCAAAGTAAGAAATTATTTGCCTAATTCTTTGATCATGTCTTCATTCATTGTTATTAACATCTCTAAAAAAAAAAAAAAAAGGAATTGATTGCATTTTTTGTTTTCTTATCTCTGAAAGTTCAGCAATCCTTGTCTAATGAAAGCAAAAATTAATTACAATTTTAGGGTTTTCTTCGTCATTTTCTTGCTTGCATTTTTCGACAGCGACAATACTGATTCTGAATCATCAGAAAAAGAAGAAGAAAGAAAGAAGTCCGGTCCCGACAGAGGCCATGATGATCAGTCTTCTGCTCGGCGTCTTTTTGTTTTTGGATAACATTTGCTTGTTTGCTTAGGATAGATGTTAGAGCTAAGAAATTTTGAGCCATTCTTGTCTGAAAATGACTTTTCCAAAAGTTCTCTTGTTCTTTGTTCTTCATTCGTTTTCTCTCTAAAAATATCATTAGTTGTGTAGAGTTGTTTAGATTTAACATCGTTGGATTTGTAGACTTTGATTTTTTTTTTCTTTGTTTTGGCACGAGGTATACTAGATAGGTCCTTGGGAGGACATGTTTAAACCAATCCATCTCTAGACTAATCTCGTTCGAGTTGAATTGATCCTTTGTGGGGAGGAAGCTCCGACATTTGCCCTTAAATTTTAAACAGATACATACATAAATTGAAGTTTGAACTTTAACTTCACTTAAGCCAGAAGAGTTCTATACTAGCTCACGTTTGTCTTGGGGTTGAGGTTGAACTTTTCTTTTGGTTCCAAAAAAAACTCACTCTTACATATGACTTTTTTATAACAAGCGAGAATTGTATGATATTCAAAAATCGTTTACCATGGATTTCATGAATATAAGCCCTTGGTAAGTTTGGTTTACCTACATTACACGACTTTGAAAACTATTATGCATTGTAAATACATCATGAATTTAACATTGTTATGAACTTTACATACGTAATCCAAACTGAATTCAGAATTAATTGAAACAGTAACTTTAGATATCACGACGATTTAATTAAAAAATGTTAGCCAGTTCTTACAAGTGAGCCTCACAACAGGAACCCAAAATCATACTGTACCCACACCAAAGCTGCACATAATTCCTCTCAGCAGAAACAGTCTTTGGGTATCAAAATGGATCAGATGGCAGTAAAAAGAATTGTGTATGAGAAACATAATTTCCACCAAGGAATACAGTAATATCTATTGGGAGGTAAGTTCAGTATCAAATTACTCTTAGAATTGTAGTTAATATTCACATCACACTGTTCTTTGAACCATTGTAAATTCCCCTATACATCAGCCAAAAGATTGGACATCATCTGTAAATAATAAATAAAGAAAAGGGTGCAACTATGGCGGAGATTTAAGGGAATCCTACTTACTGATGTTATTTTGTCATGCTGATCAATGGGGAAAAAACAATGAGTTGGATCTTCCAAAAAAAAAAAAAAAAACCAGTTGTTGGTGTTTTCATGGTGTACTTGAGCTCTCATCCAGCAAGGAGAGTGATTCCATTTTGTATTAATTTCGTATTAGTTTCGAGACTTCCTACCTAAAATGGTCATGAACTTGTCTTTGACCCTGTTCTTCATTGGCACTTGCCATCATTTGTCATCATTTTTAGCTGATTTCCTTGTGAATGTATCCTCCTCAGGTTGGTGATAGATTCTCTCTTCAATACCAGTCAGATTTTCAGTGAGGTCCATGTGATTTTACTTCCCTTGTTTCTTAACTGAAAAAAAAAACAAGAAACCAAAAAGCACATGTCATGTCCGCAATTATTTCTTCATAATCTTGACAATGAAGAAGTTGTTAGCTGCAATGAGAGGATTTAAAGACGAATATTGAACTTATGAATCATTAAAGATGACAATGGCAACGAAAGAACACATAATTATGGTGAATTTCAGTTCATCTTTTATGTTAACGAATCTAAAGGACTCAAATAACTCACACAGCTCAATGTAATCTTGTGTTAAATTTGCAGAGGAAGTATGATTTCAAGGAAGCTTGCATATATATCTAAAGAATATGGACAGGAGGTTCTTATGCTGTAACTCTTTAACATTTGTTCAAACAAAGCTCGAGAGATTTATACTGCAATTCACATATTCAGTAACTAATGTTAATATATATAACTGCATGCTTACCTTTTTGGAACCATGATCGCCGGACTGCTTGGCGTATCTGGCGCTCATGTTTCTCCAAGAGTTCATCAACCCTATGAGATTGTGATAACAATGGTCCCGAAAACTCTACTTTGTCTGCTTGATCCTGGAAAATCTGTTCCATGTCAAACTAAAAGGATTACTCTCTACAAAGGAAACCATATAATGTTCCATGATTTTTCATAATTCAAAATGACAGTTTGAGTGAGAAACTTGACTACTATATTTGGTATATATTAACTTACCAGACTAATTCTCTTGATGGCTGCATCTTCTTTTTGATAAAGTGACAGTGATAATTCCTGTGAATGATATGCATCCGAAGCATCAAAGGAATTTGGATTTTCTAATTGGCTCCAATTTTTAACTGTAACATGATTTAGCCTTGAATCATGTCCTCTAGAATTTGATCGATTCATATTTAGAGCTTCACAGTTTTCGTTCCTTTTAGGATCCAAGTTATTCCTCAACTGCATAGCAGGTTCAAAAATGAGACTTCTTGAGCTCGACCTACTGTGAGATCTTATGGATATATCATCTATCCGTCTTTTAGCCCATGCAAAGCCACTTGATCCTGAAACTTGTAGTGGACCAGAAAACGGAACATCTCCTTGAGAGGCATTCTTGACATGAGATGCCTCTTCCTTTATGTCAATTGAAGGCTTAGTTGGCTCCAAGCCTAGAACAATGTCTCCTTCTTTGGTATTACTTCCACAATGGCCATTAATTTTGTGGACAATTTGAGGTTGCACAGGTATATTCTGCAAAGTCATAAAAAGAAGAAATGAGTCGGGTTCAGATAGTTATGCCCCATAAACCGAGCACTTGCATCAACCACAAAGCAAAACTACTGGCAACTTAGTATGGTAAAGGCCACCTGCATGAGATGATACCAGAGATATACATACATACAGTATATACAAAGACACAGATGAGAGAGAGAGAACCTCTTCATGTGCCAGTTTAGTAACTCCATTTTGTTTTCTATTGAGCTTCCTTGTTGCTTCAGGCACGCGGGCTCTTCCACCAGGCCGCTTTCTGGAAAAATCCCGACGAGTCATTAACTACAATTTCTTTTATGACTTATCACAACTTTCTTTCTAGATCAAATTTCAATGTAACAGTAGATGCTTAGCTTAGTAAAAGGAAAAACTAAATTTGAGAAACATACCTTCTTGTTTCTTCCCGATGCTTGGCATCAATCTCTTTGCTTGGAGGGTATTTTGGCAAACTTGACGGATCACATGCGTATGGCCTTGCCTTGAAATACTAAGCATTTCATGAGGAAGCAAAAATGAGTCATGTAAAGCTGAAAACAACTTAAACAACAGAATAAACTTGAGGATACTGAACTTCTTTTTCGCATATTGTTGACGTTTTTTCAGGATTCAAGGTAGATGCCACATAAAGAAGTTGGAGAAAATAAGAAAATATGAAACCCTTAATTATGTTGCTTGAAATATAAATAATATTTGAAAACCCTGAATGGCTGAAAGATTCTCAGTAATAACATTTCATGCCACAAGTACCTCTGATGAAAGGGCAGAAGAAGCAGTTCCTCTCTTGTATGGTTCCACTGCAAGTAGAGTTTCTATCAGACTAACAGCAGTTCTTGCCTGATCTTTGAAGGTCTCCCATAGACTGCTTTCATAAGGATGTTGTGGTTTGAATAGAGTTGCATGAGGAAGTTTCGATTTCTTCCAATAGTCATCCGGCGGGGATCCACAAAGCTTGAAGATTTTGTGCAACTGTTCAACCTAACAAGATTATCGACACATTTTGTAATTGAAGTCATTTAGAATGTCTGGATCATTAAAGAAAAAGTTCAGTGTCACAAAAGCTTTTCCATCTAAGTGATTACCTCAGTTCTCCCCTGCAAGACTGGTTTACCAACAAGAAGTTCAGCAAATACGCATCCAACACTCCAAAGATCAACAGAAGATCCATAATCAGTAGAACCCAACAGAAGTTCAGGAGGACGATACCAAAGAGTAACAACACGACTGGTAAGTGGCTGCTTCTGACCATAATTACAGAAGTTTGCAAGTCCAAAATCAGCTACTTTCAAAACTCCATCATTATTGATCAGAAGATTAGCACCTTTAATATCTCTGTGCATTACTCCGCGCAAATGACAATGTTCTATTCCTGATAACAACTGCTTCATGTAACATTTAACCTGAAAAAAGAAAATATCGGATACTGAATACATGTCGCGAGCAAAAACAAGAGAAAATGAAAATGAAAATGAAAATGAAAGACTAACCTGTGCTTCACTGAACTTAATATCTGGAGAAGATAAGAGACCAGAAATATCATGTTCCATGTACTCAAACACAAGATAAATGCTGCAAGATAATCTTGAGGTAATTAGACCCTCCAATTTTATGACATTTGGATGATCAAGCCTGCGAAGAACCATTATTTCACGAGCCATAAACCGTACACTTTCAGGTTCAAAATTGTCAAATCGAACTTTCTTAAGAGCAACAATCTTCCCTGTTTCAAGGTCTCGTGCCCGGAAAACACTGCTATAAGTACCCTGACCAATCTGATGGAATAACACAAATGGAGGGAGCATTTCATCATCAGTTTGAAAGCTAAAAGTTCCAGAAAAACAAGTGAAAGACACACACATATATATATAATAACCAGTAAATCAACTTTCCAGAAAATATAGAAATCCCATAAAATGTAAAATTGATGGAACAAGAAACCCTCAAATATAACTCATATGTTTTTGCGTAGTGACAAATCTTTTCTTGTCAGCATTCTGTTCTGTAAATTATGAATATATATATATATAAAATCCATGCAAAGAAAACAAGAATTGTAACACATACGAACAAAATCCAAAATCATCAAATAAGGAAAAACTCAAGCTAAAAAGGGAAATTAGGGAAATTTAACCTTTTCAAGCTTCTCAAAAGATTCAGCTCTGAGAGGAACCCAACCTTGAATGGCTTCACCAGCAACAGCACTGAGCCAAGCAGGCCAACCAGCAGCCACTTGTTCTCCTTCAACGTATTTCTGCAAATTTCCCAACCTAAAGCTGACTGACTCACTCCCAGTTCCACCACCATTCGAACTCGCCCTCCCTGACTCACCCAACTCACTTCCTCCACTCAGTCCAGAGTCATTATTACCCCTCTTCTTCACTTTCTTCAAATCCAACTCCAATCCCAATCCCAAACCCGACCCATTACTCCCAACCCTGCTCCGACCTGAACCAACTCCGGCATTGTCCCGGAGAGCACCGGAATGATCAAAAGCTGGTGTCACCGTGACAGCCTGTTTTGAAGTCACACAACCCATAACTCACTGACACGTGTCAACAACAACAACCTACTACCTTTGAAAAATGATTTTCTCACTGGAAACTAAAATCAACCCACATCATTTTTCTTCTTCAAAATCTTGAAACAACCCAGAAAAAAAAAAAGAAAAAAAGAATTTAAAGATTTGCACTTGCAGAGGCAAAAAGAAAGAATTCTCAAAGTTGGGTTATATAAAATCAAGACCTTCCTTTTCCAGTCTCTTCCTTTCCCATACAGTAAGTCACGCACACATACTCTCTCATTCTCTTTTCTTGCGGCAATTGCGGAGAGAGACAGAGAGAGAAAGAAAGAATGGTGAATTCCTGTTGTCTTTAATGGGGGTTCACATTTCACAATGAGACCAAGAAACAAGTAAAAAAGCGAAATCAACGGAAGAAGGAAATCAAAAAAAGCATTCTTTTGCAACTAACGTACGGGTACGGGTATATGGTATATGGAATGAAACTTTGAACATTATATGAGTTATGAAATTTTCTTCCATTTTTTTTGGCAGTGTTCAAACAAACAAACAACAGAGGAAAGAAAAAATGAAAAAAAAATTGCTGTATTTTGTGAAGTATGGAATCGCAGTGGTCTATTTTGACTTTAATGAGAGTTTGTCTGGATCTCCATTTCTACCCTACCCACCACTAAGATCAAAATATTCTCCCAATTTGTTTGCTTTTGCTGTTAAATACTACTACCATTTTTTTTTACGTTTATTTATCTTTTATATTTATTTATTATGTAAGATTTCAGGTCACAATACATATAATAAAAACTCATGTGTTCCTTTCTCTCTCTAAATATATATATATATATGTATATATATAAGAATAGGAAAATTTATTACATTTTGAAAGTGTGAATAAAATAAGTTTTAGCCAAAAGCTAGTTGTATTTGAGTATAAGTTTCAATATTAAAAAGAGGCACTAAACCAAACCAATTAAAGTAGTGGCTTAGGTATTTTTTCATGGAGACATGTTTGGTTGGTTTTGACTAATGAGTCTCAATTGGAAGTGCTTGTAAGCATTTTTATATTCCTATTTTTTTCTTGTATTTTTTTTTCACATATATATTTATTTATATATATATAATGATATTTTAATAGAATTATAAGATAATAAGAAAAAAACTTATTATAAATGTTATACACGATTATAAATATGATATTAGTTTAGAATATTATATAAGAATTAAAATATTACATGGCGGTCTGAATATGAAAAGGGGTGGAGAGTGAAATGTAAGGAAAAAGAAAGTCAAAGGGAGAGAGAAAGAAAGGGAATGAAATATTGATTAAAGGGAAAAAGAAGAGTTTTTAAGTGGAAATTTTGTTTAAAGAGATGGGAAACAATGAAGACCACACTTTTCCTTTTTTTGACACCTTACTTTCTCTTCACTTTTTCCCACATACACAAATCCCATTCTCTCTCTCTCTATATATATATATATATATATATATATTTATTGGGTCCATTGTTTATTATTCTTAGTGTTAAAAATTGTCATATTAACAAATTGGAGTGGAAGTTGGGGGAGTATGAAAAAGGGAAACAAAATAATGGGCAATGAAACATAGCATGGGCATAAGAGTGATGAAAAACCATCATAAATTCTTTTTTTGCACCTTCTTCCCTATTATGTCATCAAGAAACTTTTTTTTTTTCTCTCTTCCAACAGATTGTAGATCATCATCATCTTTTGGCAAAATGATGCAATCCTTTAAACCAAATGGTTTTTATTTATTAAAATCAACAATTATATATATATATATATATATATATATATATATATATATATAAAGACTCCATGAATGATTCTGATTTGAAGATATTTATATAAAAATGGTCTTAATGTTCATTATTATTTGTATAACGCATATCTACTTTACGTTATAAAATGTTTACACTAACTATAGTGCACAAAAGAATCTACATTATACTTTCATAGCATATAAAATATGTATTAAGGTCAGAAATGTCACGGTTTAAATAACATATTTATTCACAAATTCTTTTTTTAAAATGTTGCTATTTTAACTAAAGAAAACCCCTTAAACTAACACTAAATTGGCTTCAAATAATGTAGTCATTGTGTTTTATTTTGTTTAAATCATAGATTTAAGTTTGAAATAAAACAAATTTTAATTTAGTTGTTTTCTTATATATTTTTCTTTAAAGAAAAAAAATTTGAGTTTTTTATATATATTCCGATATATGACAATAAGTGACTGTTTTAGTGATAGTAACTTCACTTATGATCACGAAATGTTATGAATTTGAGTCATGTTAGATTAAAAAAAAAACCTTTTGATTTCAAAATATATTTTATATATATATATATATATATATTGCCATACATTGTAACCATCTTCACTATTTCAAAAAAATATGTCGTATATGTAAATAATTATGTATAACTAGTTTGTAATGTTAGGTTTGAAATTGAATAGACTTGTTGAAATTGATCGTTCAATTTTGTATCTTCTATTATTATTATAGCGTCTTTCTTCTCCAATAAAGCCAAGCTGTTAACCAAAGTGTCCCAATTTGTCTTTTTTTTTTTTTTTTTTTTTTGTACCCACTTGGGCGCCCGGTGTCCCCTCTTTTTCGGTGAGACTAATCCGAACTCAGCCTGCGGAGCGCTCGCAGAGTTCAACTCTTACTCGAGGGTTAGAGTCTGACCCAAAGCTTTTAACATGACGCTAACCACCCCAGGGGATTCGAAACCTCGATCATCCGCCCTGAAGGAAATATTAGGAGTCCGCTTACCAACTCCCCCAAGCTACCGAATTTTTTATTATTTTCTTAAATATATGAGAAACAAAGAGCAGAAAAGATGGAAAATAAAAAAATTTAAAAGACATAAATGCCCATCTACTTTCCATTTGTATGCTAGACACTCAACACTCTTTTTGTTGTATTCACATTATATTTTATGGCTTATTTATTATTATTCATAAAGTAAATATTTTGTTTTTTTTTTTAGTATTAATGTTTATATTCATAAATAAGATTGTTATTAATTTATTTGTGTCTAATTATTATTATATAATTAAGTGATACTAATTTTTAAAAATTCTTTTATTCAAAAGAAATTTTAATTTTATTGAGAATAAATTGCATTTATAATGTAATTGTGATGTGCATTATTGTCCAACTAATTAATATATATCTAAGTGCAATCTTTTCAATGTCTTTTCTTCACCCCTAACACTCATAGGGGAAAAAATGGGGATACAAATCAAATATATGAATATAGTAAACAACCAGTTTGGAGAAGTTGGTAAACGGACTCCTAATGCTTCTCCTCGGGACGGATGGTCGAAGTTTCGAACCCCCGACTTGGTTAGCGTCATCTTAAGAAATAACTATATATACAAATGTAGAAAAGGTTTCTTTTTTCCCCATAATATTTGTTTTTTAGCCTTGTTTTGACTGCTATTAATTTCTCCCCAAAGCACAAACTATTAATATTTTTTTCTAAAGAATCATAATTAGTTGACCAAATGGAATAATTAGGGGTTTTTCTTCTTCTTTTTCTCCTTTTTTTTTTTTAGTTTGACAAGATTAGGAGGTTCTATGGAAGACAATGGTCATTTTCTCAATTGGAAGTGGCATGAAAATTCATAATGATTGAACATTATTGTCAAGATTGCAACTCTTTTGTTCTTTTTGTTGAAAAAATCCTAAAATTTATGATTATTATTCACTAGTAGTAGAATTAAAAATCAACTTAATAGTAATTTTAATATTTTTTATGGTATGAAATGTCTTGAAATGGTCTCAATTATGAGCGATACTTTTATGTTATCTTATCCAAATTTGTAGAAGATAAGCTTTGGCCTTAAATTTTAAACAGTTACATACATCATCAGTACGATTTTGACCAACAACATCACTTAAATAAGAAAAACTTCTTAATAGCTTACATGCATCTTGAAGTTAACTCAATAGTAATTTTGATGAAAAAAACAAAACTCCAATGAAAGTGATTAACCTTAAAAATTTATGCAACTAGTAAGATGTAGTAGGTAAGCTATCCCATAATAATGTTTGAATTCTTTTTTTCTTCTAAATAATAATAATAATAATGAAAAAGACTCTCAAGACATTCAATTCTTGAAAGCTCCCAAGAAGAAAATTCTTAAAAAGAAGAAATTGTGAATTAAACTCTTCCCAACCCCTTCAAACAAGGGTTGGGACCAATTTTGGTTGTTTACCTTCCAAAACCTAACTTTCATAAATGAAGAGATTATGGAGAATTTATATATATATATATATTTTTAAATTGTATTTTTTGATAATTAAATGAGGTAGGAAAAAGGGTTGTTCAAATTAATTGATATTTATTTATTAGTTTTAAAGGTTTAGTTCCTAACTCCCAATATTTATCTCAATGTCTCATTACAATTAGAATTTCTATAGATTATCATTATATATGAGTCAAATGGTTAAGTATATATATATATATATATTTTTTTTTTTTTTTTTTTTTTTTTTTTTTTATATATATATATATATATTTAACAATAAATACACACACCAAATGAGGGAAAGAATTAGTCATTGCGATCCACGGTGAAAACCCATAAAACAAAGAAGGAGGGGGGGGGGGGTGGGTGGGTGGGTGGGGAGATAATAAAACAAAGTGAAGCAGGTAGTAGTTTGGATTCATGAATGAATAACACATAGGGTTCTTTTTTTTGAAAAGGTAGTGGTTTTCCACTTTTGCTTTTTGGGGGCTATTTGTAATTAAGACATCATCAACAAATCCATCTTCAAAGCCATAGGGGATGTTGATGTGTTGTTGTTGTTGTTGTTGTTCCATTCCACTACTCCCAACTCCCCATATCTTATTACAACATCCCATCATTATCTTGGAACTTCCTTTTCCCCTTTCATATATATATATATATATATTTAACCTCAAGTCTCACTTATATATAACCTTGCAAATGATGTTTTTCAGATCATAAAAAGTAAAAAGTTCTTCTTATTAAGTGACATACATGGTTTGAACTTGTAGTATGTATATACAATTGTTTAAATTTTAGAGTTGAGAGTTTTTTTATATGAAATACTAATCCAACTCGAACAGAGATTAATCTAGATGTAAACATAATTTAAAGGTATCATCTTGTAATTAAGATCCATCTAGGACATTTCGTGCTTTACTATTATCAATTGAGTGATGTCTCATCATCTCTCTCTTTATTTATTTATTTTTTACATATATATATATATATATATATATTTCTTTTCCTTTGTATAACCAAACACTATTATAAAACAAAGATGGAGTATTTAAATTCCTTTTTTTTTTTCTTTTGGGAGGGATGGGATGAGAACGTGTTATGATTGTTGTCCTCAAAGTTTGTTTCTTGATGATGCAAGGAGAATGAATACCCACCTTAAATACACCTTCTATCCTACAAATCTTCTCAATATTTAACATCACATATATTAAAATGACTAATATGTCCTTAAATTTTTTAAAATTAAAAATGTAAGAAAATAATATATTAGATAAGAAAAAACTGCAATAATAAATATCTTACTGAGTGAAAAGAATAAAAAAATATTTTGAAACAACTAATTAATATATATATATATATATATATATATATATAAAAGAAAAAGAAGAAAAAAAAAAGTGAAGCAAATTAGCATTAATGTTTAAAGTTAGGGGGAGTTGGTCCGCGGGCTCCTAATACTTCACCCAGGGCGGATGATTGAGGCTTCGAATCCCCCGGGGTAGAAAGTGCCATGTTAAAAGCTCCGGGTCAGGCCCTCCCCCTCGAGTAAGAGTTGAGTTCTGCTGCGCGGCGCGCAGCCCGAGTCCGGATTAGTCTCACCGGAAAGGGGGGGGACACCGGATGCCCCAAGTGGGTACCAAAAAAAAAAAAAAAAAAAAAAGTTAGGAAGGGTTTAGGTGAAGCCTCATAAAACTAAAATGAAAATGGTAAGCTCAACTTGAACTAAAATAAATTTATGGCCCATTAATGAATTCATCAGATTTTCCTTCAAAAAAAATCTACATAAGAATTTTAAATATTAATTCATTCACGAGAGAAAAAAGAGAGGAGGGCCTCTTTAATTTTATTTCTAGAAGTTGGGACAATAAAAGCAGAGTAGGATTGCTTTAACTCAATTTAAGCTATGTTTTTGAAAGATCTGGCTACAGTTTCTCATTGCCATTATGTCTTTCCTTTTCCTCAGATCTGATCCATAAGCACATGTTTAGGACATTTAAAAAAAAAAAAAAAAAAGAGAAGAAAAGAGCTCTTTAGATGATATGATACCAAATCCATCATATAAAAAAGAGCTCTTTAGATGCATCTTTTGGTCTACCAACTGTTACAAACAAGAGGTTAAATTATAAATAAAACTTTGAATTCAAACTGGTTAATAAAGAAATAAGTGAAAGAACTGCTTCACATGACTATGTGACTACAATATGGAGAGGTTAACAAAATTAAAACTGTTGCAAACATGATTGGGAATTGGGAATGCTTGCGGCAAATAATGAAAGAACATCGGTAAAGAGGCCTAGGGCTGTCATTTCGTGCTCCAGAAAGATGGTTTCTAGTTGACTAGTCTACTTGAATATCAACTGGATTGCTTACTCTATAACAAAATGTTTAATTGAATTGATATATGAGAATATATTGCAACATCAATCACAAGTTCAAGCACAATAGACTCCAATGTGATCCAGGTAGACAAGTCAATGGAAAATTGACCGATAGAAATAGCTACATGAGGAATTCCTATTTCCCAATTCAAATATCCATAAAAAAAGAAAAAGACATTAACAAACTTAACGATTTTTTTTTTTTTACAATTGAAGGATGTAGTGCAAAAAGTAAAGACAATGTTGACAGGCATCAGCTTACACAGTTACCCTTCTGCCATTATATGAGTGATGAAAGAGTCAATTTTTGACACTTAAAAAATGAACTGCCAATGAAACTATAAGACCAATTAGAATTGCAACAATTAGCAGTTAGAATATTTTTTTTTTTTTCAGGAAGTGATTAACCTTCTTCACTTCAAATCTCATGTTTACTGCTGCAAAGACACCAAAGCATGACTATGGCAACTTACACGCTTCAGCAATGTTCTTGTCCTTTGGCTTGTATTTTCCTAGCATTTCAGCAACAGTTCTACAACGACACTGTTTTCCAGGACGGATTACATCACCATACACAGCCATTTCAATAAGGTCCAGTTCCTTGTCTGCAATATCAGGAGAATCAATTTTCTGTTAAGATTACAACCAGACCTTGTCATGACGTTACATCACTAAAAGGAAGAGAAGCCTCACTGCAGATTTTTTTGCAACTAAATGACTTTCAACATTTTGCTTGTGTTGAATACTCGTAGAAAATCGTTATTAGGCTGTGAATAAAAATAATTCATCTTACATTCTCTCCTCTCTACAAATCTATAGATCATTGAATACAAAAGAAACACCTTCCAACTATTTCTTTGTTTTGTTACCCAAAAGGTAAAAGATAAATTATGCCCATGGCTTTCCAAAAGTGATAAAAGATGCTGAAAACTAATTGATCAGTGAATAATGTCTCTGCTAATTCTTGGAAATAGCCAGCCAATTCCTAAGAACGGACTTTATACCTAGCTGATTACCCCCAAAATCTTCAGTGCCTAAAAGGATAATAGTGCAGTGGAATAAAGCAATAAAGATTTTCAAAATTAAATACAGTGACAAGCAACAGGAAGAACGTGGTTCAATTTCTCTTCCTATGCATGGGAATATATGGGAAGTGTTCGAGTCATCACATCCAAATTTGGTAGAATTTTCATCAACAGTTTATCATTTGAGTTCAAAATGCAAAGCAGGGACATATCATATAGGAAATCTGATCTAGAAAGTTTTTCTTCAATGGCCAGACAGAGTAATTGAACAGCCAAAGGTTCAATACTGAAGTTAAAAACTTAATAAAAAGGATCTAAAAAGAAGAGAGAAAAAGTGCCCCTTCTCAATGCATTTCTTGAGAAAAATAACATGAAATGGGCTTGCAAATATTGTCCCCTTGATACAAAATTGGCCTTATGATGAACATCCACTTAAGCTACTAACTATTTAATTGCAGGTCAGCTATCCAAAGGCTCTCCTCTGCTGGGATTAAGCTCACCTATATGCGAGGTAACCAGTATGCAGACAAACTAGCTAAGGAATTGGCAGCTTATGTAATAGCAAGATTACTTAATGATCTGTAATTATGTACCATATTATAGTTAAAATTCAGTTTGTCATGATGATCAGGCAGAATATATAACAAAACTGTAAAATTCTAATGTATTTTAATGCAGGAAAATTGTTATCCAAAATGTTGATTAAAAAAATATCTTTAAAAAAAATGAAGAAGAAAGAGCCTCCAAAAACCAGTGCCTAAAAAGCCACTTTAGCAATCAAATCCAAAAGGAAAAGAGTTGACAGGAAGGGAAAAGACATAGCATTTCAACTTTATTGCACTTTCTTAAACTATGAAATCAAGTAAAACGATGTTTGTATTCTAACAAAGTCAAAAAGCATTCAGATGCTAGACTTGATTTTATATTACAAAATATGAATAAGACGGTAAAGGGGATAAGATGATTAATGCTTTGAATAGCAAAACAGTGGATGTAACATAATTTTGCTAGCACCATTAGTATCCATAAAGGATAGGAGAAACCTGAATCCACAAAGGACTGTTACATTGCTTCTGGAGGAGCATTACAAACATGAAATGAACCTCTGATAATCCAAGAATATAATGGTGTAATAAATAGAAGGTCTAATACTAGATAGGATAATTGAGCCTCAGGAACTTAAATTAAGAGATATACTTTGAGGACACTGCAACAACTTTCATCACTAAAAAGAGTATAATATAACTATGATGTGTATTGGGAAGCCATTGTTGAAATTTATATGAAGAGAACCAAAAAGCTAAGAGAAAAGAAAAATACCTGAGAAAGTCACCTCACAAGAGTAACCTTTCAATTCATTTGGATCAACTCCATTTTTATCAGACTTGAACCTGTTCACCCTTGTTTGAAGTATTTGGCAATTTTCAGCCACAGACTCACCACCTGCAATAACAGTAACAATGCACTGAAACTGATTACCTAAGTTATTTAAATAAATCACCAAACGAACATAAAGCAAACGTGCAAAAGAAAAGAATTCCGTTCCCAACGATGTGATGCAAATAAATATAAAATCAAATAGAAATTCCATCTCAAGGATCAAGTAATTTTACAAGCAAGATAGAAATGAATACGTTCAATTTTAATCATTTATGAAGAAGAACACAAGAAAAAACCAAACTCAAGAGCAGCGTACCTTTGGAGAAGGGGACGATGTGGTCATACTCAAAGCAGAGACAACCGCTGCAATTGAAAAAGCGCTTACAGACAACGTTTCCGGCAACGTCTTTACGCCACCTCTCAGGGTGACGACCAGGAACAATTTCAGCACTTGCCCAACATATACTTTTAGCCTTCTGGTCAAAAGTCCTCGGTCTCTCCTCTTTCCGCTTCTCTTTCCTCTCCGGTGACGCAGAGCCACTCATCCCTTCAGCTTGTAGTTTCAGTGAGCAAACGGTAACGACTGCAGGAAAAGGTGGTGGCGCTCGGTGGAGTTTCTTGACGGAGCAAAGAGTACGGCGGAGGAAGTAAAGGGCCTCGGGAGATGGAGGGAAAAGGTTTATCCAATCAATGCTTTTTCCTTTTTTTTTTTTTTTTTTTCTTTTAATATATTTGCACTGTCATTTTTTAAAAAATAAAAAACGATTTTAAATAGATAAAAATATAATATTTACATTTATTTTTTTTTAACCAATTTACCTGTTAAGTAACATGATATTCATTGATTTTTTTTTTCGTTCTATAAATAAATAAATATAAAAGCAAATAAAAATTAAAAATACATTAATTTTTATAATTTTAAGAATATAAAATATTTTCTATATCAAATAAAAAAAATAAAAAAGAAGAATTAAATAGGTATTTACATTTTTTAAAAAAAAAAAAAAAATTGTGCAAGAGAATTAAGATTTTGTTGAAGTTCACTATCATTCCAATATTCAAAGAAAGATATAATGGTTAGATATTCTATATATCCACAAATCTAAATATATCATATGGCAAAGATATTATATGATTCTCACAATCCGTCATTATATGATTATTGAAATCTTCAAAAATATCTTAGATTGAATTAGGTCACTATTTTTGGTTTTATTTGGTCCGTACTCACAGATTCAGAGTAAGGGCAGTCGGAGGAAGGGAGCCACATCATTCATACAAAAACTAATAGAATATTTAAAGTATCTCTAACTGTCACAATCTAGAAACACAAGCCCGAGTCGTGATTATGGGCTTAACAATACTCATAGTCAATTATTTGGTGTTCCAAAATGGATGTCCTTAATTGATTATGAGTACATAAACTCATTCTTATATACCGTTACACATTTACTTATCATTTCAACGTGGGACAACAAATCAAATTCACCCCCTTAAGGCCTAGAATTCTCGTTAGGGCCCAACCGAACATAATTAGATTCAGCCAAAAGCCAATCAATAGACGTCCGGGATTCCGGAGGTGACTCATATCCCTCGAGTGTAGTACTTAGTTCTCATAGTCCGAGATGACTACTTGCTTTAATACCAACTGTCACGATCTAGACCTACAAACTTGTGTTGCGACTATGAGTCCGACAACACCCACGATCAACTCCTTGAGGTATCCCTTTCGAATAGATATTGATTGTGTTTGATATCTTGAAAGGTTTTAAATAAATTTACAAAGAATTAACATATTTTTAACTTATAATGAAATTGTGTGTCTTATTATCGTTTTTAAAATAAAAAATATAAAAAAGTAATATTTACTTTATAAAATAATCATAATAGAGCGTTTAAAAAGAGTAAGCAAACAAATTTATTTCACTATGAAGTTGATTAATGTTTAAGTATAATTATGAAAGTTGAGAATGACAGCTTACCATTGCTAACACATCTTAATTATTTGATATTATTCTTATTATACTAAAATAAATATTCAAATTAATTATAAATATTTATACACATTCTTATATATTATTACATATTTATTTCAACTTTTGAATGTGCGAGCGTGAGGGAGAAAGTGAGAGATAGTAATTCACAAATAATTCGTGGTGCCGGTTTTTTTTTTTTTGATCCGATGAGCTTTTGATGAGTTGGGTTGGGAACACACTAAAAAAGACGAAAGGACAGAGTGTGTGAGAAGAGGACAAAGATCCAATCCCAAGTCCCAAACTTCCTCTCTGGAATTTCTGTCTTCACATTTCGTATCTGTTATATGTGGAGAGAGGAGAGAGGGAGGATAGATTAGAATGCAAATTTTCTGTTGAGGGAGAGGTTTTGTGTGGGGGTGGAAGAAGAAAAGCTTTCTTTACCAGAGATTTTTTTTTTTTCTGTTTGAACAAATATGGATAAAGCTTTAATCAAAGTTGGGAGCTTGAAATCTGGTACATTTTGGGTTTCCAAGAAAGCCAAAGAAGAGATCTCCAACATTTCCCAAGACCTCACTGTAATGATTCTCCCTTTTTCTTCACTTTTTCCCTTCCTTTTTGTTTTGCAGGGTTTTTTAACTTGTCTTGATTTCGGTTTCTTTTAACTGTAGTAGATTATAATAGAATGCTGTTCATGATGAATCTTTTTTTTTTGTTTTATGCAATTTTTGTGCCATTTTATTCAACTTGGATGGGAATATTTCTGAATTGAGGACTTTACTCTTTAAAAATAGTTCAAACTTCAAACCTCACCTTCAGATCCAATAACATTTATGAGTTGTTTTTTTCTTCTTTCCCCCCCTGATTTGATTTGAATCTTATTGCATTGCTACCCTGTTTCATGACATTTTTCAGCAATAAGTTTAACAATGGATTATGCATTGGGAAATCCAAGATCTGCTGTATAATAATAATAATACTACAAAAAGGAACTACTTCTCTTATCAAATGTATTAATTCCTAATTAGTATAAGTTGTGAGCCCTAAAAACAGAATTGGTTGTTTTGGTATTGGAAAATTCTCCATTTTACTTTTCGGAACTAGAACTAGATTAGATTCTATAACTATTTATGATTACCTGATTTAGTCATTATTGGATTGTTTTGATCATTCTAGTCAACTTTTTCAAATAATCTGATTATTTTGATCTTGTATTTACCACTTAGACAAATTTTGAGTGTATTTTCATTACTCCTTAATTTTTTTGACAAATTTACATTACGAACTATCTGTTCTTACCATAGTAAATGAGTGTCAATTTTGCCTCCATTTCTCTCCAAGTGTTTTTTGATGGTTTAGAGATGGTAGGTCGAACAAGAAATACCAAAAATGTCCTAAAATAAGTCAGATAATCGTAAAAATAGTTTCTAAAAGTAAAATAATTATATGAATGTGGAGAGTTTTTTATTTTTGTATTTCTACATTGGATGGTAAGAATTTGGATCTTCCACTTAAAAAACTCAATGCAGGCTATTTGACTAACTCTGGCTCATCTTTGATCCCAGATTTTCTCGAACACAGTTGAAGAAAAGGCAAAATGGATATTCAACAAGCTGAAAGGTACATACCAGAAGAAGAAAACAAACAGATTTTCCTTTTTTTTTTTTTTTTTGCTTACTTACTTTGTGATATTTCATTTCATATATGAATCTATCACGAAATATGCTGAATATGAATTATTCACAGCTGTGTGCACTACTTTTCTTGATTGATTGATTGATCAGGAAAACAAATGAAGTCTCTGCAAGAATTTCTTCGCGAATACAACCTACCGGGAGGTCTATTTCCACAGAACATAACATGTTATGAATTCGAGGAAGCAAAGGGTAAACTCATAGTTTACTTACCATCTGCTTGTGAAGTTTGTTTCAAGGATTCATCTGTTGTGAGGTATGGAACTCGTGTTAAAGGGACATTGTCAAGAGGAAAATTGGTTGGAATTGAAGGGATGAAAACTAAGGTTCTTGTTTGTTGGGTAAAGGTTACAAGTGTGAGTATTGAAGGATACAAATCTGATAAAGTTTTGTTTACAGCAGGAGTTAATAAATCAAGGCCTAAAGATGCTTATGAAATGCCCCGTGATGCCATTAAAGTCGAAGAATTTTGATGTTTAAAATGGGAGAAAGAAAGAAAGAAAATGGTGTGGTTATCTTATCTTTAGAACTATTCTTTTGGATGACCTTATTATTCATTCATTACATATGTAATTCAATTTTATTCTTATTGATATATATTGTTATGGTTATTCATTGCATAGTGAGAAAGGAAATAAGAAATAAGAAATTTTATTAAAAGAAATATAAATGTTATATATATATGTATGTATAAAAGATCCAAATGAAGAAAATAAGAAAAATGAAAAACAAGAGGAGCAAAACTCAATGGAGACCAGAAGAAGAGTCTAATAAGAAAAAACATATGCCTTGTACAAAAAATTGTTCAAGAATCACGAGGATTCGATCTTACCAAGAACCTTGTTCGAGAAATTCATTTATTTATTTCCAAAATTGTGTACAGTCAGTCCTTTGGTGAAAGACAACAAATTTTGCTCCCTTACCTCGGTTCTTCCAATGAACAAGGACAAGAATTTCATAGCAACCCCATATAATTATTCTTTTGTCTCCCTTCACATTTCTTTTCCTATTTTTTTTCCCCAGCATTTCATTCTTTAGTTTGTTCATGATCTTTTGGTTTCAGCTTTTCAGGTGCTTAGTTGTTTTCTTTCATGCAGGATAAGTTTTTGTAAGATATATATATATATATTTTGCCATAATCATAATTCACACCAAGTGTTTGATAAAAGTTTCATTGTTAATGGTTTTCAGATTATTTTCAGGATTTTAAGGTATATCAGCCATGGGGGAGGTTATTGATACGAAACCGATTGAGTCAGTCAAAGCTGCAGTTTCTTTATTTGGTGAGAAATATGATCAGAAAAGAAACAAGTCTCCCAGCAAGGATGTAAGTTGTCTATGCACCCACCATGATTGATGATAATTGCCTCTTTTCTTTCAGTTTTCTCTGCAATCTGGTATGAATTCATAGTGTTTGGGACTGTGAATTCACTTGGATTTTCTATCTTGATTTGTGATGTGTGCCTAATTCACACACAATTTCTTCTTGATATTAGAAGCATTTGATCTAGTTGTGTGAATGTGTTGAATTTTTGATTGCATTATACCATGCTCTTAACCCCCAAATCTTGAAATAGGAAAGATGTCACGATATAGGCCCGCAAGCTTGTGCCACAACTATGTATTGTCGTGTTAAAAGATATTCTGAATTGACAATAAATATTTAGACTCATCCTTGTATTCCTTGATATATTTCAAATGTGAGACGGGTTAATAATTAGCAGAGGTTAAGGACAAAGAGTTGTGTAGTATTCAGGAATTTGAGGTGATATGCATGCCTGTGGCTTGTGTTGATCTAACAGATATAAGTATGATAAAAAAACAGCTTATTTTATTGTTCATTTTAATGATGTCCTGCTGCTAATTCATATATATATATATATATCTTCATCCCTGACTAAATAGAATTGCAAAACTATCAGAAAATATTGACTGGAAGAAGTTTTTTTTTTTGAATTGTTAGGATTTAGAGGATGAAGAAGAGTTTGATAAACTGTTGAAACACTTAGCAAATATAAAAGTACAACTGGAATCAAAGGATTCTTCCCATAAGCAAACTCTTCTTCAGCTTGAGAACAATCAAAGAACAGTGGAAGAGCTTTCTGGATTGCTAAAGAGCTCTGAAATTGAGAAGGATATATACTTGAATGAATGCAAAGAAGCTATTGTACGGATCAATGAATTGGAATCAACAATTAAGGATATGGCTTATCATTTGGCAGAATCTGTAAATTTAAGAGAACATATTTTGAAAATTTCGAGTGAGTTAAGGGCCACTGAAGAAAAACTCCATAGATTGGAAACAGAAATTGCTGCTGAGAAATATGCTAAACTGGAATCTATGAAACAAGTTGAAGTAGTAGAAACTGCCTTGAGCATGGAGAAGGCCAATGCAGAGGAACTTTCAAGGCACGTTGTCGAGCTAAATAAAATGTTGATGGATCTAAAGCTGGCTGCTGCAGAGGCAGAGAAAGAAAAAGAATCATTAATATCAGCTAAAGAGATGGAAATCAAATTGGCAGAAGCAGCAGCTAAAGAAACACAAGAAAAGATACAATCATTCACGAAAAGACTAGAAATGATGCGCAGTTTAGAGAATCAGATCTTGGACAAGTCTATGTATATTGAATCACTACAAAATGAACTTCAGAAAACAAAAGAACTCCATAGTTCTTCAGAGAAAGTTGCTTTTGATGCCATTTGTGAAGGGAATCAGTTAAAAGCTGATTTGGAACTGAAGGAAGGAAAGAATAAGGATCAGGCCAATTACATTGAGTTACTGGAAACAGAACTGCAGGAACTGAAGCAAGAATTTAGTACAAAAAGTGAAGAGATATTCATCTTGGCAAGAAATGTTGAAGAGATGAAAGAAGAGTTAGAAAAGACAATGTCAGAAGTAACTGAGACTAGAAAAGAAGTGACAGAAGCAGAAGGTGAAATAGCAGTGCTGACATCTGAACTCCATCAAAGTAAGTCCAGAATTGCTGCTGCTGAAGAAAAGGCAAAGAGTAAGGTAACAGCAATGTATACTGCACTTCAGCAGCTCGAATTAGAAGCCGAGGAAACCAAAAAGGAAAATGAAGATTTAAAAGTTGCTCGAAAAACAGCTGAAGAAAGTGAAAACTATTTTACACCATACCTCCACCATGAAGATAATAATCAATCTAGAAGAAACAAACACAACGAAAACCACAAGAATGGTGATGATGATGAGGAAGTAAGAATTCCAAAAGAGGTGTACAATGGTCTAATCAAGATGGCTAAACAAGCAGAAGAGCTGAAGTTGAGGCCAGAATTCCAAACTTCTGGGACAGAAAATCATAAGACAGAACTGGAAACTGCAACTTCAAAAGTTGCAGAGTTTCGGACAAGAGCAGAACAGGCAATAAGCAGAGCTGAAATAGCAGAAAAGGCTAAAGCAGAATTAGAGGAAAAGATAAAGCAGTGGGAGGAAAAAAGGGCAAAGAAAAGGGCTGCATTAGCAGTGTTAGAAGATGAAGCAACTTCAAAAGCAGTAGTTGCTTACAGATATGATGATACTATTCAAAAACTTACTCAGCCTCTTGGTAAGATTCTGAACATGAAATTCTAATAAGCTGAGGAGTTTGAGGTACAATTCATCTGCATTCAGTTTTGTTAAATTATATATTCATATATATATATATATATATATATGAAACTTGTGGAAATTACTTATTGAAAGATTATATGAATGCTATTTCTCCATATGTTTGTTAGTTCATCTCTATTCAGAATCTCCCATTGCCAGAAGCACTGTTGCATAGATTTTTCAAGATGTGAACAATTCTTCAAAGGTATATAAATTTTTCTGAGATTTGAAGGGTTCTTTGTCAGTATAGTAGTTCCAGTCATTCTTGATCAAAGAAATTGAAGTTTTTTTTTTTTTTTTTTTTTTTTTTTTTTTTAATCTATTGAAATTTTACTGTTTAACTTCGTGATGAGATCGATAAAATTAACTCCTCTTTATTAGCTTTAAAATTTTAGGACAGGTAGCAATTTAATTCAATTTAATATGATATCAAAGTACGAAGTTTTGAGTTTGAATCTCCGTTATTGCTCCATATGTTGATTATTTTGTATGTATTGAGTGTTTTTTTTAAAAGAAAACTTGTGATCGACACACGTGTGAAATGTGTTAAAAGGATAAATTTAATCTCTCTATCAATTGATTATTGTGCACGTATTGAGTCTATGTTAAAAAATTTGTGATCACTCTATACATGTAAGGTATGTTAAAAGACTAAATCTAATTTTTTCTATCAAATTAAGTTTAAGATATAATAATTTCTATCAAATTATATATATATATATAATAATTTATATATATATATATATATATATATATATATATAGGGATTGAATAGCTAAGTTTCCAATAAATCAGCAGAGAAATTTCTGCATGGCTTCTACGCGGTAAACGGAATCCTTAGCACAACTACGTGGGGTTTCCTTTTCTTTTCTTTCTTTTTCTTTTTTCCAAAAAAGGATGCTGAATCAAATAATGTTCAAAGTAAGCTGCAAAATGAAAATGATGGGAAATTCAAAGACATTTTTCTTTTTCTTTTTCCTTTTTTTTCCTTTTGCTTTTGGTGCTCTTCATGCAATATTCCGTCTAATATCAAAAAGTTATAATAAATGTATAATGAATGTATAATGATATATAAAAATGAGTCTAGGTACTTATAATCAATTTGACGTGACCTTTTTAGTATAATGAGAAAAATACTAAATAGTTGATTGTAAATGATGTGTCTAGCCCATAGTTAAGGACACAGAATATGAGCCAACTCTAGAATCTTGAATGTTGAGACTTCAAGTTTTCACCTTTCTTTCTATCTAATCTTTCTTTTTGCATCATCATTTCAAGAATCTTTAGGGTTTCTTTTTTTTATTTCTTTATATATATATATATATATATATATATATATATATGTTTTGCCAAAAAAAAAAAAAAGGTATATGTCCCATAAACCAAAATAAGCCATCCCACTTTTCCCAAAGAGCACTTATTTTTCCTCTTTTTCTTTTTCTTGGACCTTATTTTGGGTCTGTCCATTCTTTTTGTTGGAGAAGGGGCTGATTTTGGTTTTCTTTTTCTTTTTCCTTTCTTAAATCTTAAAAAGAAAGAAGAAGAAAAAAAAGGGTCACTTTATAAAGTTGGTTTTAATGGTGCTTAATTAATTTACTCTCACTTCACAATATCATAAACTTCAATCACTACAAAAATTATATTATCCTTTTGAGAATGGTGATTAAAGATATTATAAAAACCATAACATTATTATTATATATAATAAAAATTCCTCTACATAAACTATATAATATATATATATATATATATATATATATATTAATTTTTAAAACTGTTTATATTATTTTTTGGTTAGGCTATCTGTCATCATAATTTCCACTAATTCCATATTCAGCCTAAGTTACTCTTACAAAGTTCAACTCTTACTCATGTGAAAGTCTCACTCTGATTCATATATGGTGCTAATATATAACGAGTGTTGAACCCTCGACCTTGTTTAATATTCATAATACGTTTTTTTATTATATCAAACCAAGAATTTAAATTGTCTATATTATTGAGTCGCTTTTCCCTACTTAAAAGAAAAGAAAAAAAGGAAAAGGAATTGCCATCACATCTCAAGTCTTTTTGATACCCTTTAGCATGTAATGCCAACTAACTCAAAAGCTATTTGTAGTGTTCTTTTCCTTAAAGATAGAAAAAAATAAACATTGTTGCTTTTGTTTAGAATCTTTGATTTTAGCCTTAACTTCTTCTTTCTTTCTCTGTCTTTTTCTTTTTGGTGGCATTTTTGAGTGAATACTTATACTTCAAATTCAAATTTTTAAAGAAATGAAATTTGACATGATTTGAATTTTTGTCTTATATCGATTATGATTGTATATATATATATATCTTTTATAATTACCTTAATTTATTTAGTCGGGGCTAATATGTATAAATAAAATAAGTATGAGATAGAGTTGTTATCTATTGAATACATAATAACAATTGTCATAGTCGATGAGTATTGTTTTACTTTTTATGTACATATAAAATTAGTCAATAAAGATATGAAATTATTAATTTTTTTTAAAATACATATAAAGAAGTCAGTATAGCTAATTAAAGAAATAATCTTTTTCACTTATAAACAAATAAATTAGAAATTTAATTTATGATAATTATAGAATGTGGAAATGAAGTATATATGTATATATATATATTGAGGGACCTAAAACTTTTGGATGCAATTAGGGTTATTTGTGTGATACCCCGTCCCACATTGAAATGATAAGTAAATGTGTAATGATATATAAGAATGAACCTAGGTACTCATAGTCAACTTAGGTATCCCTTTTGGTGCAGTGAAGACAACACCAAGTAGTTGATTGATGGGTGCTGCTAGGCTCATAGTCGCGACATGGTCCTACACGATCCAGCTCCTGACAATTTTACTTTGATTTCTCTTAGGATAGATTTTGAATTTGTGGACAATAAATATTCCACACGTGTGGTATATATATCATTGATCATGTTTCCAAAAAATGACATTTTATTTTTTCTATTTGTTTGTTTGTTTTGTATTACCTATGAAAATAACTTGTAGTAAAAGGTTATTTTAATGTGCACGTGTGTCTGGTTCATAACCATTTGCTGACCAAATTATTCATAATTAATCCCAATATTAATCACTAAGCTCTAAACTTGACAAAAAAAAAAAAAAAAAATTCTACTAGTAATTTGACTTTAAAAAAGTCTTATTTTTATTATATGTTTTGACATACTTCATATGTATTTCACAATTTTAAAGTAAAAACATTCATATTCTTACTTAATAAAAACTCAAAAAAAATTTAAACGTATGAAATAAAAAAATCTTATTCATAATATAATAATTGAAAGATTCTAAAAAATGCAAAAGTCAATATATATATATATATATATATATAAAACAAATTAATTATTAAAATTAAGTTCAATTTAGTTGACAATTATGTGAGAATATATAATATTTATTGTTTTAAGACAAGGAAAATAATAATCAGAGTGCAGTCTGAAATTATGACATTATTATTATTATTAATTTTTATTGTTGGCCGACTTTGCTGTGCCAAGCATTATTAAATTGACAAACTTAACAGAATTCTTTGTCTCAAAATTTTCAAGAAATGCAAATAATAAAAAAAAATTAATAAATAAATCCTTACTCAAGAATTCAATCATCCTTTCATTTTAAAACTTTTTTTTTTTTAATATAAATTTAATCTTTCTGATTGAGATGTTTTTCATTATTTTCTAGTAAAAATTGGTAGGGATACACTTTTCATCAATTATTGCAATTTTAGAAATAAATAAAATGGATAATTGTTCAATTTAATTCTTATTTAAGGGTAATTTAAAAACTTTTAATTTACATCTTGTGAAAGGGTTTGGTCTTTAGAGTAATATATATCCTTTTATAGAAGAAAATATTTCATTCATAGGAAACTTCATAAATAAGAAATTAGGAGATATATATACCGTGGGATGAATGGAATCCGATACATAAATCGGTTAATAAAAGAATACAAAAAGATTTGATTGTGTTGCTTAGGTTATATAGGAATTCCTGAGCCTAAGGTTAAAAATAACAAGTTCTTCGTTACCCAAAATAGAATAACCACTAAAAATAACAAAACAGATTATGTTTATTGAGAAGTGAAAAAATCGTATGGATATGATCTTCGTTGTGAAAAGGGGTTTTGACCATTTTAACCTCAAAAGAACAATGGTTGTCATGATGAATCTCAACTTAAAATTTTGTGAATACTTTGAAATAGCACATGTGATATTTGTCCCACGTCGAAATAAAAAAATGAATGTGTAATTGTATATAAAAATGAGTCTAGATAATCATAGTCAACTTGGGATATTCCTTTTAGTACTATGAGGACAACACAAAATAGTTAATTGTACGAGTTTGGATGGTGACATCACACAATGCTAAAACATCTAACAAAGAAAATAATGTCTTTCAACCCTTTTCCAAATGAAAATTTTGAATCAATTACCTTCAATGTTTCATCACTTCGTTTTTTAATAATCTCTTATAATATTATGATATAAGTATAAGTTTTGATATTTATTATTAACACAAAATATTTTTTTTTGATACGACAAGAAAAAATACTAAATAGTTGACTCACATATAACTTTCTGCAAAAAAAAAAAAAAATTACAATATTTTTGTATTGAAAAGAAAAGATAATGTATAGTAATGCATAAGGAAGGTGGAGTAAACCGGTGAGAGAGACATGAAATTTAGGATGGCCTCATCACTACTCATCAAAAATAATAATAATAATAATAATAATAATAATAGCCTCTCCATTACCAGCCAAGCCAAACAGACCTTTTAATATAATATATATATATATATATAAATTCCAAGAGCATGCAACTATTTTACAATTCTAAATTCTTTGATTTGTTGATCTCATTTAACTTGAACTTCTTTTTTTTTTTCTTTTTTTTTCGGGTGGGTGGGGTATTATCTCTCTTCCACTTAATTATTCTTATGATATCACTAGTACAATTCTTAAAAAAAAAAAAAAAATTGCAGTTTGAATACTGTCAAAACTCGGATGTATGAGTCTGTACCTACGGTCAACTACTTGATGTTGTTATGAGATTTTAGAGGTGGTCCCACCCATTGGGTGTAGGGCTTTTAGTTTTCATAGTCGGAGCTGACTACTCACTCTGATACCAATCGCCACGACTTGGACCCGCAAGTGCTTGCCGCGACTATGAGCCTGACAAGCACTCACTGTTAACTATTTGATATTGCTTCACCGTAACTATTTGATATTATCCTCACCAAAGAATACCAGGGAAATATAAATATCTAAAAAGTATCTATTCTTATATACCATTATATATTCACTTATCATTATCGAAGGCAAGTGACAATGCTTAGTAAGGGCGGGCTTGTAAATCATCTCTCCCACATGTGTGCATATATATATATATATGTATGTATGTGTATGTATATGGAGAAGGAAACGGGTGTTGGATTCCATTTGTCAAGTCTAGCACAACGGTAGTTGGTTAAGCGTCTAAATTTGAACTTCTTTAAACTACAAAGACTTGACCACTTAATCTGAAAAGAGATGATTTGGTGTTTTCTTGAGTTGTCATAAACTACATTTTTTTTTTTTTTTTTTTTTTCCTAATAAAAAATATAAATTTTGCTCAATTGGTATCAGCCTAAACCTTAAAATCATCAATTCGAGACACACTAAAATTTAGAATTTCTAAAAATATATATATAAATTTTATATGTATATATATATATATATTATATTTACTTATTTGAGAAATTAAAATTTGAAAGAAAAAAAAAATTTCTTCGAATGGTAGCAACCTTAGTATGACTGTATAATGTCAAGAGTTTGAATCAAGTTAAACTTATCGTATGAAACATCATAAGAATCAATTGAATACAAAAATTCTTTTCTAAACCACTTATGAATATTTGACCATTAGAATTATATTATATCTTTAAATTTTAAAATTAAAATATACAAAAGAAATGAAGAGTGACCAATGCATATTTTATTTATTTTGCCTAACATATATATATATATATATATATATATATATATATATAAAATAAAATACATATGATCACAATATTCTTCTCGGACACACAGACTCTGTGTGTGGCAAAGTCAAAGCAAAGAAATTCAGAACTAATTTAATGTAAGAAAAATAAAGAAAAGAATGACATCACTCATCAGCTGCATTTCTCTCCGCCGGTACCGTCTGCACAATTTTTTTTTTTTTTTTTTTTTTTTTTTAACCATCTGGAATGACATTCTTTTACTTTTATTTATTAAAAAAAAAATAATTTAAAGATATTTAAATTGTCTATGAATATTTAGATTAATATAATACAATATTGTCATTTTTCACACTAAATTTGAATAATAATAATAAAAAAAAAACTGTCCAAATAGAGTCGTTGCAGGAGAAAAAAAAGGGGTTTTGTTTCTTTTATTCTTCCTTGGCATGCATGTGTGTTTTTAAGACTTGTGGGGATGGTTGGTTAGGTAAGACATGGAAAAGAAAAGAAAAAAAAGTCATCTTTTTTTTTTAATTTTTTAATTTTTTAATTTTTTAATTTGATGGAAAAACAAGATTTTGTGATAATTTTTCTTAATCTGTACTTCACCAAACTGAATGGAAAATTTGTCTCTCTGACCATTTTTATTTACTTCAAACTTTCCATTTCAGCAGGTGAATTGTATGTATAAGAAAGAAGAAGAAGAAGAAGAAGGCGGTCAACTTGGGCGGCTTTGATTGCTCGTGTGTGCTTTCTAAAATTCCAAGGTTCTTTCTTTACCTTAAAATAATGGGTGGAAAAAAGTATACAATTTTTGATTAATCATCTCTCTCTCTCTCTCTCTCTCTCTCTCTAGCGTACGTGCATTTCTTGCAAAGTTTAGTTTAGATTGGTTTGGTCCATCTGCAGGCGCTCTCCTAAGCCATTATTCAACAAAATTCCCCATTTTTCCAATACCTACACATATATTTACATTATTATTATTATTATTCTGTTTGGTGATTAGGAAGTTTTCTTCTTCATCATGTTTCTTGAGAGAGAAGTTCATTGGATCAGTCTGATTTAGACAAGAAAAACAGAAGATTACTACAAAGAAGAGGTGGAGGAGGAGGAAAAAAGTGATAGTGATCATGACTGAGGAACAAAATGACCATTTGATTTGTATAGCATTCTCTTTCTGTTTCTGTTTCTTGATTACAGGTACTAACAAACTTCCCTCCCTTCCTCCCTCCAATTTTCTGATCTTAAAAAGTTCAAAACTTTGCTTGTTTTCTGTTATGATTTGGAGGAAAGATTTATCTTTCTGTGTTATTATGGAAGATTGAATGAAAAGAATTGAACTTTATTTCTTTTTCCATAAAGGGTCTGTGAGGAGAGGAAGATTATTTTGAGTTATTCTGGGGATTTTTGCATGGCTTTGTGAAATCTTTTTTGAGTTTTCCCGGGATGATTCTGAGTTGACTTTTGTCATTACTGCTATTTATTATGATGAAGTTTTATGAATTCTAATGTTAAATATATATACACTTGATTTACAGGTAAGCATGTTGTTGGAGACTCATTAAATACAGATAAGGAAGTATTACTTAGTCTGAAGTCATTTCTTGAAGGTCAGAACATTATTAACAGAGGAGGAAGCTATACTTTATGGAATGGGACTGATTCAAATCCCTGTAATTGGGCTGGGATTTCATGTGTGGCTAATGGAACTCGTGTCACCGGAATTAATCTGGCTCAGAATAGTATATTTGGGGAGTTTTTCGGTAACTTCTCAGCCTTAACAGAGCTCAGTTACCTGGACCTGTCAGCTAACACTATAGGTGGACCTATACCAGAAGATCTTGGCCGGTGTCAGAATCTCAAGTTCCTAAACCTGTCACACAATCTCATTAATGGTGGTCTCAACTTGACTGGTCTCATGAGCTTGGAAGTTCTTGATTTGTCAGTTAATAGGATTGAAGGAAACATCAGGTTTGCTATCCCTACAATATGCAATAACTTAGCAGTTGCTAATGTTTCTGGTAATAATTTTACTGGAGATATTGGAAGTACTTTTGTTGGTTGTTCGAGTTTGAAGTATCTTGATCTGAGTGCCAACAAGTTAACTGGGGGTTTATGGAGTGGATTTGATGCACTAATAGAGATATCATTGTCGGAAAACTATGTCACAGGAAGTGTTCCTCCAACATTTCTCACTGAAAAATGCAGACTGCAGTCTCTTGATTTGTCTGAAAATCAATTCTTTGGATTTGTCCCATCAGATATTTCAAATTGCAAAGATCTGCTAGTTTTGAATTTATGGGGGAATCATTTTACAGGACCAATACCAGCAGAGATTGGTTCGATTTCTGGACTTCGAGCCCTTTACTTGGGAAACAATAATTTCTCAAGGGATATTCCTAGCTCACTGGTTGGTCTGAGCAACTTAACCTTCCTGGACACCAGTTCCAATGGATTTGGAGGAGATATACAAGATATATTTGGGCAGTTTAAACAAGTAAAATTCCTTCTGTTGCATGGAAATAATTACACAGGAGGTATACATAGTTCGGGAATTCTTCAGCTGCCCAATGTTTCTAGGTTGGATCTTAGCTATAATAATTTCTCTGGTCCATTGCCCATTGAAGTCTCTCAAATGGTTAGCTTGAAGTTCTTGATTCTTGCTCACAATCAATTTACTGGAGAAATACCTCAAGAATATGGTGATTTTCTGCGAATTCAAGCCCTTGATCTTTCTTTCAACAGGTTGAGTGGCCACATTCCTTCAAATTTGGGGAAGTTAAGCTCACTTTTGTGGCTGATGCTTGCAAACAATGAATTCACAGGTGAAATTCCTCCGGAATTGGGGAACTGCAAAAGCTTATTATGGTTAAACATAGCAAACAATCAACTTACAGGATCAATTCCTCCTCCATTGACAAATATAGGTGCAGATCCAATGCCTACTTTCCTGTCAAACAGACAAAATGAACCGATGATTGCAGGTTCAGGAGAGTGTTTGGCAATGAGAAGGTGGATACCAGCAGATTATCCTCCCTTTAGCTTTGTGTATAAAGTTCTAACCAGGAAAAAGTGTAGAAGCTTATGGGAAATGCTGCTTACAGGCTATGGTATATTTCCTGTGTGTGGATCTGGTTCTAATATTCGAACATTTTCAATAACTGGCTATCTTCAATTCAGTGGCAACCGTTTGTCAGGCACAGTTCCTGTTGAAATTGGTAGAATGCATAATTTCAGTATGCTGCATTTAGGGATGAATCAGTTTGATGGAAAACTTCCTGCAGAGCTTGTATCCATGTCATTGGTGGTTCTGAACCTGACACAAAACAATTTCTCTGGTGAAATACCATCAGAGATTGGCAGGATCAAGTGCTTACAAAATCTTGATTTGTCGTACAACAATTTCTCTGGCATATTCCCTGCTAGTTTCAATAACTTGACTGATCTGAGCAAGTTCAATATCTCATACAATCCATATATTTCAGGCGTAATTCCACCTATTGGACAATTGGCAACATTTGAGAAATGGTCATTTGTTGGCGATCCCTTGTTAGACCTTCCACCTTTCATTGATAATAGTACTAATGTTGCAGATGCAGGCAAGAAAGGGGATGGCAAAAAAAAGCCTAACAAGTTGGGTGCTTTTTTAGTGTTCTTAGCTCTAATACTGGCTTTCTTAGTCTGTGGAGTTATGACACTCATAGTTTGCCTCATTGTAAAAAGCCCAATGGACACGCCGGGATATCTCTTGCAAGAATCAAAGAGCCGGCATGATCTCATCTCAAGTTCAAGTGGTTCGTCACCATGGTTATCGAGTAGTGTAAAAGTAATCCGTTTGGACAAAACAGCTTTTACACATGCTGATATTCTTAATGCTACTAGTAACTTCTCAGATGATAGAGTTATCGGAAGAGGGGGATCTGGAACAGTCTATAAAGGACTACTTCCAGATGGAAGGGAAGTAGCAGTAAAGAAGCTACAAAGAGAAGGAATCGAAGGAGAAAGGGAATTCCAGGCAGAAATGGAGGTATTAAGTGGCAATGGCATTGGCTGGCCACATCCAAACCTGGTACCCCTCTATGGCTGGTGTCTTGATGGTTCAGAAAAACTGTTAGTCTATGAATACATGGATGGTGGAACCTTGGAAGATCTCATCACTGATCGAATAAAACTTACATGGAAAAAGCGCATTCAAGTAGCTCTCGATGTAGCACATGCATTAGTCTTTCTGCACCATGAATGCTTCCCTTCTGTTGTCCATAGAGATGTCAAGGCCAGCAATGTACTTCTTGACAAAAATGGCAAGGCACGAGTCACAGATTTCGGACTAGCCAGAGTCATAAATGCTGGAGGAAGTCATGTTAGTACATTGGTAGCTGGTACAGTTGGTTATGTTGCACCAGAATATGGACAACTAATGCAAGCTACAACAAAAGGCGATGTCTATAGCTACGGAGTGCTAGTCATGGAACTGGCAACAGGTCGACGTGCAGTAGATGGAGGTGAAGAGTGTCTAGTTGAATGGGCAATAAGAGTAATGGGAGATGCACGACAAGGATTCACCAGAACTTTAATCCCAGTAGCACTGTTAGTATCAGGGCTAGCTGAAGGAGCAGAAGAAATGTGTGAACTACTAAGGATTGGAATCAGATGTACAGCAGAAACACCTCAAGCAAGGCCTAATATGAAGGAAGTTTTAGGAATGTTGATTGGGATTTCAGGAATCAGAAACAGAAGGGATTTCAGTTATGGCTTTTCTCCTCCATCATTGTGAAAGAATGATTAACTTTGTGTCCAAAAGTGTATAGGTTTTTGTTTTTCTTTTGAAATTGTTAGTTAAAAAATAGAATTTTCATATACAAAATACCTATACAAACAGGGTAGGGAGTATGAAACTCCATATTGTTTCCCAAGAATAAGTCCCTCCTCCCCTCAATTTTTGCTTGTAAATATATCCAATTCTTTTGTTGTTTTTCCCAACAGTTTGCAGATGAAGTAATTATCAATCTTTTTCAAAGTTAAAAGATAGCAGCAGCATTGTGTCATTGTCATCCCAGTTTAATTAGAAGTGTTTCCAAGAAAAATCAAGACTGTGTTGTGAATGAATGATACGCATCCCACATTGATTTGATAAGTAAATGAGTAATGATATATAAGAATGAACTTAGATATTTATAGTCAACTTGAAATATTTTTTTTTATTGCGGATGCTACCAAACTGAATGTCCACCAATTGATTTTAGGTTAGAACCAATTACTTAGATATTCATATAGTCAAATTGTAATTAAAATACACAAACTATGAGTATCATACCAAAACTATGAGTAATTAGACCATATTTATATGTTATTAATCACTGTCTTCATACATAGTGTGAGTAGTAAATCTTCAAGAACTCCAGAATTGGGCAACCCACCCCCCTTTCGAGGTAAATTATCAGTTTTCTGTACTCTTTGACATTCAATTTACAAATCGTATGAGCATTTGTTGAAAGAATTCTTGTTGCATGTGTCAATTGGTTGTAGTTTACGTGCTGGGATTTTCAAATTATTGGTTGTTTTAGGACAATTTCTGTATAGAAATGTGTTCTTTAGATGACCTAGGTGGAAATGATTAGAGATTGGATGACTCCAAATTCAAATTGCGGGCATCCAGTAACTGAAGAAACTTTAAAGTAATTTCCGTTTTTGGGTGGGCATACAATCTTGATTGCAGTGAGGAAGATTGTGTTTGATATGATCTTCAGTAACAATTTGTTCAGTTTCAAACCCCCGAATACTACCTGACCTATATATATATATATAATATAGCGAATTGCAAAATGTTTTAAAGGGTTTATTTCAGTTCTGTTTCAAAAGCAAGTATGTTTGTGGAAATCTGGGGACTGTTTGATGTATTTATCTTGCAAATGCTGAGATTATATGCAGTATGATATAAGATGAAAATTACATTTTTTTTTTTTTAGTCCCAAACTTTACTTCGCTTAATGAAGTTATGTTTTGTGTGAATCACAGAGGTACTGTGAAGAGAAATGGATGAAGAGAGGAAGGTGAATATCATGTCAGTGGACTTAGCACTTAAACGAGAACTAGCATATCGGAAAAAGCTTGCTAGATTATATCCAGAAGATTACTGTACAGATGAACTTTTACCTCTAGAGGTGAAGAAATTCAAACCACACTTATGTTTATGTTTTATATCTATGTTTATATGTCTATGCTACCGGAGAACTGCTCTTATTTGACATGTGATGGGGAAGAAAACGATATCTTGTTCCGTGTGAGGCTATAGATTCCACTGATTCTTTGTGAAACATGGTTGAATGGAGCTGAATATTTACTGCTACTGGTTTGTGAGATGTCCTGAACTTGATGCCCTTCAGAATTGTTTATGGTAGAATTTATGTCTTTCAAATTGTGAACTTAATGTTAGGACATTTCAAGAATAAGGGTGAAATCATTCATAAATTCTCGAATTCCTTCTATGTATTGTGTTTACTTGTGAAAAACATACATTGCTGATAAAATTGATAGTAGAACCATTCGATCTTGAGTTGATTTGTTTTCTGCATTTAGTTAAGATTAACTAACACCAACTTTATTTTAGGTGCCATCCTCATCTACATTATACAATTCATTTCCGAGTTCCACAGACTTGTCAGGGGCGCATTCCATCTCATTTCTGAACAACGACAGCCCTTTGTCAAACTCATATCTGAATCCGCTTTCAACTCCAAGGATTCAAAGTCAGGATCCAGACTCTTCTCCATGGCTAAACATGGAAATGGCAAAGGCATCATCAATCCACACAACTACCAAAGAAAAATCAACTGCCAACAGTTTCCAGTGCCTTCGTAACCAATGGCACCGGCCAGTTTATATCAGCAACAATGCTAATTTCTTTTGCAAGCTATGCCAAGTAAACTGCTCAGGTTCAATTAGTTTCAAGCAGCACGTTAGAGGTCAAAAGCACAAGGCAAATCTGCAGAAGAAGCAACCAACTAGAAATTCTAATTCCAGTAGTGGGGAAAATACTTGCAACCAGTCCAATATCTGGTGCCCTGATGAAGTAGAAATTCACTCCAATGGTCAAAAGCGCAAGGCGAAATGTCAGGAAGTTGAAAGTAGTCAGAAAGGGAAAGCATCCCAGCAGCTGTGGTGTCAATTGTGTCACGTTGCGTGCTCACACGAAGATACATATTGGCTTCACCTTAAGGGGAAAACCCATCTAAACAACTTAAAAGCTCGAGAAAAAATTAGCAGCAGGGGCCTCTAGAATGAGCATGTCAATGGAGAATATTGCTGTATGCCTCAGTGCAGTTGCAGGAGATCAAGGTATTGGCTTTATCATATTTACTTCTATTCTGATAACTTAGTATTTGAGTGTGGATTCCATATAAATTTTCAGACTTTGGTGTAATTAATCAGCCAGCATCATCGGCTTTTTAAGTGTTGTTAGTAAACTGCTGGACTCCTTTTAGAGGCAAATTGTTTGTACATTTTACACTGAGAATGTTATTTGATGTCATTTAAACCTGCAAGTTCGTGCTGCAATTATAACACTCATGGTCATTCAATTATTTGATTATGATTACTTTAGCGAATTTTTATATAATATTACATGTTCAGCATAACTTTCCAATGTGTATCACAAAGTAGCAGAAAAAATGCAGCAAAATCTTCTTTTTTTTATTTTTTAAATTTTTAGGAAAAGGATGATTATATTTCAAGGACACAAATAAAGGATAAAACATATTACAATGTGCCATTGTATATGGAATAAATGTAAAGAAGTCTATCTATCAAAAAAAAAAAAAATGTAAAGAAGTCTATCCACACTTTTATCAAAAAAAAAAATGTAAAGAAGTCTATTACCAAAAAGACCAAAAAGATAGACTTAAAAACAGTGATTACTCTAGTACCAATTAAGGCCCATTTACCAATGATACATACAAACAACAAGTCCAAAATAACAAAAAGAACAAAAGGTCTGTAATTTTTCAATCAAAAATCTCGAAATTCAATTATCATAATCACATTAAAACCCAGTTATCAATGATACATACAAACAACGAGCCCATAAGAAAAAAAAAAAAAACTAAAGGTCTGTAATTTTTCAACCAAAACTACGAAATTCAACTACCATTGTCAACTGAGATCTTGTCCGCTGATACATACCAATGGTGATGAACAAAGATAGGTCCTTAACAAAAAAAAAAAAAACCTCCTGAACCTACAATGGAGGCTTGTAAAAAACCATCATGCATCCAAATCTTCATCAATGGCAGAAGCTAGAAACTGGGCAGCAGCCCACAACTCTATATAATTTTAAGAATTTTATGTTGGAATTTCAAAGGATTTGAGATTAAAAAACATATATATATTTTTTTATTTAAAAGAAAAAGCTTGAGAACACAACTATTAATATATTAGGGATATCTATTCATCAAAAATATATATATATATATGAATTTTATGTTGGAATTTCAAAGGATTTGAGATTAAAAAACATATATATATTTTTTTATTTAAAAGAAAAAGCTTGAGAACACAACTATTAATATATTAGGGATATCTATTCATCAAAATATATATATATTAGGGATATCTCAACAAAGAATATTAATACAGTATGAAATGTTTTAAAAAATTATAAAAAATTATACTACATATTAAAAAAAAAAGAAAAAAAAGAAGCCTTGCAGGACAAGTGTTTTGTTTTTTTTCTTAAAATCAAACATAGTACGATAATTCCATTCTGGGTAAGTGGTACCAACATCTTTCTCATGTTTGGAAAACTATTTTGTACCTTCTCACAATGTTTTTGTGGGCGATACGAAAGAACTCACTCACACTATCCACACCCATTTTTCTTTCCAGCAAGAATCATATTCATATTCATATTCATCTTCAGTGTAAGAATGATTTGCAACCTCTCCTTTTTTTTTTTCTTTTTGTTATATTTTTCAATACTACAAAGAAAGATTGTATTTTTTTTCCCTGGGTAATATCTGTTCTGTCCTGCTTATTTGTTTTCCTTTGTTATCTTAAACCCATTGTGATTTATTATCCTTTTCTTCTGCAAAAGCTATTAGGTTTTGTTTCTTGATTGCATGTTCCAATGTCTTTGATAACTATACTTGATTCTTACAGGGAAGAAAATGAGTTTTCTTGTAGAGTTAACAACAGAGCATGTGTATATATATATATATATATATATATGTATGTATTCTTTTTTCTTCATTGTTTGTTGTATAATCATCCAAAATTGAAAGGAAAACTTGATATCTTAACTCTGATATGGAAGTTTAAAGTTGGAGATTTTGTGTTCTGGCTTGTTTGAGATTATCATTGAAACCCATAATGTCAGCACTTTTTGTATGCTTTTTCCTTTATAAGGGAATATTAAAGAGAAATGGCTCAAGAAATGAAGATAAAGATTATGTCAGTGAACCTTGCACTCAAAAGAGAGCTAGCATATCGCGAGAAGCTTGCTAGACTGTATCCAAATGATGACAGCATAAAACACTTTTCGCCTCTACAGGTACTAATTTCTTTGAGTGCGCTCGAGAATGGAATGAATGACTTGTCCCTTCTAAATCCCATGTGTTCTTGTTGGTTTTGAATCTCCTTGAGACTTACTTTGATATGTTACATATGAATTGAATCTTGATGCATCTGGGATTTGAATTGGCTTGAGGATTCTGTTATTTCTGACCTGTTTTTATGGATTTTTGTCCTTTATTTCTCTTGAATCTCTTATTTTGTTCTGATATGTTACTTCAGGTACCATCAGCAGCCAAGAATCCAAGTCCAAATCAGGGTTCCAGTCTCACAATAGGGCAAAGTTCACATCGAACAGAAGTACATCAGATTTCTATTTCTCCACCATGTCAGAAGCCATCTTCAGCCATCATTTTAAGTCCAAACTCGAGTTCTACACTAGTCGTAAAGCCAATGTCAATGGCTGGTGTGGTTCAGCAGCAGAGTATTTTCTCAAATGCATCATCTCCAGTCTCAGAATTAACCAAGGTCGCACCACATCAAGTGCCATCCCTGAATTCAAACGTGGTACAAACTGACTCAACAACAAAGGAAATAGTGACTGTCAGTGCCAGCAACAATACTAATAATTTGTTCTGCAAAGTATGCAAAGTGAGCTGTGCGAGCTTGTTTAACTATAAGCAACACATAAGAGGTCAGAAGCACAAGACTAAGCTGAAAATGCAGCTATGTGGAGGAGGAAACAGTAGCGGAACATCCCAGCAGCCAAGATGCAACCTTTGTCAAATTTGGTGTACAGACGAAAACAACTTAAAACTTCACTTTGATGGCCAGAAACACAGGGCAAAACTAAAGGAAACTGAACTTCATCAGAAAGGGATAGTACTGCAGCAGCAGGTGTGGTGTGAATTGTGTCAAGTTCCTTGTTCAAATGAGGATTCATTCAGAATGCACCTCAGGGGAAAAAACCACATCACTCGCTTATACAACACTAGGAGGGAGAATCACAGTGCCACTGCTAGTTAGATCGCGGACAACAAGTTATTGTTTTTCTGGTATTTTGCCTTTAGCATTAAAGAAACATCTCAGCAATACTCCGTTTTTAGTAGTTTTTATCTCTAAAAATGTGATATATTCTTTAACATTCTTGAATGAACAGCTTTAGGCCTGATTATTCAACTCTCTTATTAGTTTGTAAACTTAAACAGTGAAAACCAGAATCTACTGATGAATTTCAATTTTTGATCTCCTAATAATATGCCAATCTGTTTAGGAAATTCATTTGTTAATTTGGGAATCTACTGTTGATTTTCTTGAAAAAGGTGTTTCTGTGTTTTGTCAGCCATCTTCCAGGCATATCTGCTTTGTGTAATTTACCATCTTCTTGCTACCATATAGAGCGGAACTGAAGATTTCAGGGACAAAAAAAAATGAAAAAAAAGGAGGGACTATATTTGCTTTAAATATCTTTTTATCAGTACAGACGGAAGAAAATATACATATATGTATGTATATATATACTAGTAAAAATAATTTTAAAGTTAAACATATCAGTAAAAGTTAAATTATTGAAAATAAATTTAAGTTTTAATCATATAAGTACGATTCAAATAAAAATATTTAATTTTCAGAGAGGTCAAGAGTTAATTTCTCTTTGAAGTTCCCGCTTCTTGATTAAGGGAGTAATAATGGTGAGAGTTAAACTTGCTGTTTTTTTTCGGATAAGTTAATGTTGTCTTCAAAGGAAAAAGAAAAAAAATGTACCTTTATCATGACTGGAATTGAGGAAGAAAGTGCCCCTTTTGCAGTTTTGACTTGACCAACAGTGAGTTCAAGAAATTCTTCGTTCTTTCCATTTTTCATTTTTTCCCATTGAAACTGAATATATTGCCAAGAAATGAAACAAAATGGAGTAAAAATTACTTTTCGAACTTATATGCTTGATCTGCTGCACTTTCTCTCTGAACCCAAATTTTTTCAAACTTTTGTGACGAGGCAAGAATTTACATACTAAATTCAGGCAACAGAAAATTGATCATGTCAAAGGATCAAAATGACCATGTCTTTTATGTAGCTTTTAGCTTCTTTGTCGTAATTTCAGGTAACAACCACTTACTTCACTTATCTGTTTCTGAGATATCTTTCTTCCCCCTGTCCCTTTTTCCTGTTTTTGAGAAAGCTTAGCTTTGCCCCAGCACATGTGAAATCCTTGAGTTTACTTTGTATCATTACTCATTTTATTCTAAGGGCAGCATCCCTAATTCTGTTAAGTTTTCTAGTAAAATATGAACCCATTTATGGTATTTATGTGATATATGTAAACTCGAGTATCTTTTTGGTCGAGGACAGTGTTAAATAGTTGATTTTTTGTCAAGTCCATAATCGCGTCATGGATTTGTGTGCTCGAGTCGTGAAAAATTGAATATAGTTATTTGAATCAATCAATTGAAGGAAGTAAAGTGAGGAGTAATGTTCTGAGCCCTTGTGAATCATTTTTAAGTTGAAGCTTTAATGTTTTGTAATTCTTTGTACAAACACATTTCTCAGTATGTGAATTTGAATGTCATTGAATTGGTGCTTGTAGCATTGTTTCTTCACATTTGGTACCAAGATAAGTATTTTATGCTAGTTATTGTCATCAAATTTTCCTGAGCCTAGTGAAAAATTCCTCCAGTTCCAGGTAAGCTTGTTGTTGGTAACTCTCTTGATGTTGACAAGCAAGCATTACTTGAGCTGAAATCATTTCTTGAAACACAGAATGTTATAAACCGAGGAAGGTACACTTTTTGGAACGAGATGGACCCTAATCCCTGTAATTGGCCTGCAATTTTATGTGATGGTAATGGAAGTCGTGTGACAGGAATTAACCTGGCCAAGAATAAAATTGCTGGAAATATTTATGGAAACTTCTCAAGCTTAACAGAGCTAAGCTACCTGGATCTTTCAGCTAACACAATTGGTGGAGCAATACCGGAAGATCTTTCTCGATGTCACAATATCAAGTTCCTGAACCTTTCGCACAACCTCATTGGTGGTGAGCTCAACTTGACTGGCCTGAAGAGCCTTGAAATTCTTGATCTGTCTGTTAATAGGATTGGTGGAAACATCAAGTTTTTCATATCTGCAATTTCTGGTAACTTGGTTGTTGCCAACTTTTCTAATAACAATTTTATTGGAGATATTGGAAGTATCTTTGTTGGTTACTCAAGTCTAAAGTTTCTTGATCTGAGCATCAACAATTTAACTGGAGGTTTATGGAGAGGATTTGATGGACTAGTGGAGTTATCACTATCAGAAAACAACATCAGTGGAACTATACCTTCATCATTTCTAACAGAAAACTGCAGTTTGCGAACTTTGGATTTGTCCAAAAATCATTTCTTTGGATTAGTACCACCAGAAATTTCAAACTGCAGAAATCTACTTGTTTTGAATTTATGGGATAATGATTTCACTGGATCAATACCAAAAGAGATTGGTTCAGTTTCAGGACTTCAATCACTCTACTTGGGAAGCAATAATTTCTCAAGTGATATTCCTGATTCTCTGGTTGGTCTGAGTAACTTAACCTTTCTGGATCTTAGTGGCAATCAGTTTGGAGGAGATATACAGCATATATTTGGGCAATTCAAACAAAGGTTACTTCTTCTGCACGAAAATAATTACACCGGTGGTTTGTTTTCATCTGGAATTTTTCATTTGCCCAACATCTCTTGGTTAGATCTAAGCTATAATAGTTTCTCTGGTCGATTACCTATAGAAGTCTCTCAAATGGCTGGCTTAAGGTTCTTGATTCTTGCCCACAATCAATTTATTGGAGACATACCTTTAGAATACGGAGAGTTTCAGGGAATTCAAGCTATTGATATTTCTTTTAATAGGTTGAATGGATCCATTCCTACAAGCTTTGGGAAATTAAGCTCGCTTTTGTGGTTGATGCTTGCAAACAATGAGCTTTCGGGTGAAATTCCTCCAGAATTGGGGAACTGCAGTAGCTTATTATGGTTGAATCTTGCAAACAACCAACTTTCAGGATCAATCCCTCCCCAGTTGACAAATATAGGCATAGATCCACTGCCTACCTTCCTGTTGAACAGATAAGATAAACAGATTATTGCTGGTTCAGGGGAGTGCTTGACATTGGGAAGGTGGATACCTGCAAATCACGCTCCCTTTAGCTTTGTGTATCAAATTCTAACAAGGAAGAGATGTAGAAGCATATGGCACATGCTGTTTACTGGCTATGGTAGTCTATTTCCTGCATGTGCTTCTGGTTCTAATGTTCTAACATCATCAGTATCTGGCTATCTTCAACTCAGTGGAAACTTTTTGGCTGGCAGAGTTCCTCCTGAAATTGGTAAAATGCATAATTTCAGTATCCTGCATTTAGGAATCAATCAGTTCTATGGAAAACTTCCTCCCGAGTTGGTATCCATGTCACTGATAGTACTCAACCTCACACAAAACAACTTCTCTGGTGAAATCCCATCAGAGATTGGCAACATCAAGTGCTTAAAGGATCTTGATTTGTCATATAACAATTTCTCCGGTGCAATTCCTGCTAGTTTCAGAAACTTGAATGATCTGAGCATGTTCAACATCTCGTACAATTCACATATATTTCGCCCATCTGTAGCTGATGGACAAATAGCAACATTTGACCAATGGTCATTTCTCGGTGTCTCACAGTTTGACAATGGTGTTTCTGGAGTTCAAATCAACTCAGGACCTTCTATTCATCAGAAAGTAAACATTGGAATTATATTGATTGGACCAGCATTGATGCTTGCAGTTCTACTCGTTGTCTATCTGTACAAGAATCTACGGAACAAAGCATCTAAATACAAGCATCTATTGAGCAAAGGATCCAAATTCCTAAAGTATCTGGCTGCTGAAGAATCTTCCTCTTCCCTACTTATTAAAATAATGGAAGCTACAGAAAATTTGAATGCTAGCTATATTATTGCAAGGGGAGCTCTTGGAACAGTATACAGGGTTACATTGAGTACAGATAGAGTATATGCACTAAAAGAGATTCCCATTGTTGGCATAGAGGGAGAAATGCCCAGTATGATCAGGGAAATTCAGAGACTTGTAAAGGTACATCACCCCAATCTTGTTATGTTTGAGAGATTCTGGTTTAGAAAGAACCATTGCTTAATTTTGTACAGTTTTCTGAAAAATGGTAACCTCCATGATGTTCTTCACGGGAGAATTCCACCTCCATATGTAAAGTGGAAGGTTCGCTATAAGATAGCACTTGGTATTGCTCGAGGGCTATCATATCTTCATTTTGAATGTGATCCTGCCATTGTGCACAGAGATATAAAATCTATGAACATACTATTAAATTATGAAATGCAGCCTCACATATCAGATTTTGGCATGTCCATGCTTCTGGATCAATCCACTTCAAAACTTCTTGGATCTCCCGGGTATATTGCTCCAGGTACATCATCTTTGCTGACTCTTTCTCTCTCTCTCTCTCTCTCTCTCTCACTTGGATTTGCCTGTTACTCCTAATATCAATTTGACTTTAAAGAAGTGGCTGTTAATTTTGAACAGAGAATTTTGTCACACCATCAAAGAGCAAAGAGACTGATGTTTACAGCTATGGGGTTCTTCTCTTGGAGTTGATTAGTAGAAAGGAACCATTCGTTCCTACGTTCACTGGAAATGTCCATATTGCCATTTGGGTTCAATCTGTATGGAGTATAACAGGAGAAATAGGGAATATTGTTGATCCAAGTCTACTACATGAACTTACTGATTCCAGTGTCATGGATCAAGTTACTTCTGTTCTTTTGGTAGCTTTAAGATGTGTACAAAAGGAATCAAAGAGAAGACCAACCATGAAAGATGTTGTGAAGCAGCTTCTAGATGCTTCCCTTACTGCAAAAGATGGCGTTTCTTACCTGCTTAATAAAATAACAGAAGCTACAGAGAATTTCAATGATCAATATATCATTGGAAAGGGAGCCCAGGGAAAGGTATATAAGGCTACTCTAAGTCCAGATATAGTGTACGCTGTGAAGAAGTTTCCCTTGGTTCAGGGTAAGGGTGGAAGACGGAGTATGATGAGAGAAATTCAAACAATTGGATTATTGCAACACCAGAATGTCATGAAGTTGGAAAATTTCTGGTTTGGGATGAAGTATGGCTTAATTTTGTACAATTACATGCCAAATGGTAGCCTTCATGATGTTCTTCACGAAACAAATACACATAGTGTACCTTTACCCTGGAATATTCGTTATAAAATAGCTCTTGGCACTGCAAAGGGATTGTCATATCTTCATCTTGACTTTCAACCTGCCATTGTGCACAGGGATATCAAACCAAGGAACATTTTGTTAGACTCTGACTTGGAGCCTTATATATCAGATTTTGGCCTAGCCAAGTTTGCTGATCTTTCTGCTGATTCATTGGCTAACACAGTACTTGGAACTGTGGGATATCTAGCTCCAGGTAATACTACATCCCATTCTCTCCTCATTTTTATTACTTCTTATGATTCTGTTCCTGTTACTTTTCATTTCTTATCCATGATATCTTAAACAACCCCTTTTTTTTTTTTTTGTTTACTGTTAAATGTGACAGAAGATACATTTAGACCAAAGAGCAAGGAATCTGATGTGTATTGCTATGGTGTTGTTTTGTTGGAGCTGGTAACCAGGAGAAAGGCATTAGATCCTTCATTCGATGATGGAGAAGACATTGTAAGTTGGGTTCGATCTGCCTTGCCCAGAGAAGAAGAAATTGAGCATATTATTGATCCAAGTCTTTTAGAAGAGTTTAATGATTTGGGTGTGAAGGGACAAGTTACTAATGTTCTTTTGTTGGCTTTGTGGTGTACCCAAAAAGAATCAAGCAAAAGACCTTCCATGAGAGATGTACTGAGGCAGCTAAGCAATGCTTGCCCTACTGATCTAAAAAAATATATATATAATTAGTGCTGAAACTGCTGAAATTTTAGTCTTCTATCATGAGTTTACCTTAATATATTGGAATTGTAATGTAATTCTTTGAATTTGGTTCAAGTAGGATCTGTCAAACATATGGTTTTGGTTATATTACAGGTTTAAGCTACCTGACTTCATTAAGTGTAGCAAGCTTCCATGTTACAGCTTCTTGTTTGGATCCAATTTCAGGTTTCCTCTTAATCTCTGAAACTTGTGTGTTTTTTCTTGTCCTTTTAGATTCTGTGTTATACCCGTCCTACATCGAAAAGTGAGTAAATGTGCTTAAATACTCATAGTCAACTTGAAGGTATTTTTTTTGGTACAGTGATGACAATACCATATAGCTAACCGTAAGTGTTGCTACACAAATAGTCGTAAGTTGCATTTTAAGGTTTACACCACACCCCTCTTTCCCTAGACATATAAATCTCAAGATTAACTTTTTTTTTGGCCCTAAGTTGTTGATTTAGACCTCTTTAAGTGCCAACAAATAGCTGTTGAAGTACTTTCCAAATGTTCCACCCTAAAGACATTATCACAAAGCACTGACGATGAGAATATTCAGTTTATTTATAATAGCTTTTACATCTCACTATGGGGTTGTCATGAATTTCAAGAACCTACGATATATTGTTTTTAGGATTTTTCCTTTATGACAATTGCTTAATGTTGGTTTTTTCAAGAAAAATTATCTTTATTGACTTTCCTTTTCCATAGTCTTCTTGAACATGAATTCTGTTAGAGAAGAAAGAACATGGAGGTGTCAAGGAAGAAATGGTTGGTTAGTTTCATAATTCTTACAAAAGCTTAATCATTTGTGAAGTTAATATGGAATCTTAATTGAATAAACAGAAGAATTTTTCCAATTTTCTGGTTGATATGATATCAGAACATAGCCAAGACCTTTGATTCTAGGTCTTCTACAGAGTATTTATTCTGGAGTTTTGCTATATGACCACTAAATTGATCAAGAAAGCTTCTATAAGCTGGAATTAGAATACCCAAAATGGATTGATGAAGCTTCTGTTTCATCTGTTCATCTGGTACTTCCCACTCTTCTTGAATTTGACTAACATTTTCAAGCTTTTGATTGAAGGTTTTCATCTTGATTTTCACATCTCTTGAAGATATCCAAGAAAGTAAACTCCACTTGGCATGTGGTCTTGACTTCTCATGCTCTCTCAAACAATAGCAGATCCCATCCCAACACTTCAGGTATTCGTTCTGAGATTTTTCAACTGTTGATGTTAACTTGTTGAAGAATTTGATCCCAATAAGTTCCTGCAATCCCTGAGAGTTTCTGATCTTTTGAGAAACACTGTTCACATTGTTCATCATGAACAAATGATTCAAACACTCTTCTTCATAGAATTTTGATTTGAATTTCAAGTTATATATCAAAAACTCAATCATTCTAATCAGATGGTGTTTCAGGGGAGATGAATCTGGTTCTTGATAATCCATTTCTGATACAGTAGTTGAATGATGATGATGATGATCACTTGATGATGGTGGTGCTTGGTTTGTCACAATCAGATCACTTAAAGATTTCTTGTGATCAGAAATCAGATCCATGTAACCTGTTACATATTCAGTCAAGGAGTGAATTCCACCTCCTGAAGTTGGATTCATAGATAACTCACGAAGAACATGGCGTTCTGAAGCAGAAAGAATTCTGTTCACATGCTCTGCAAATCTAGACATGATTCCAGTAGCACAAGCATGAATGTTTCTGGGCAGCCTTGAATTTCTACCAAAAAGCTCATTCACTGTAGGCATGAGATTCAACAGTTCTTGATTCAGAGGCAAGAAAATTTCAAGTCTTTGAGGCAAACGACGACTGGCCATCACTGAATCTGGAAACTCAAACAATTTTGCAGCAGCATCCCCAATTATGTACACAAGATCAACAGAATCATCCCCATGGTAAGTTGTTGTTGCTGTTCTTCCTCCTCCTAAACCGTCAAAGATTTGCTTATACAAAAGTTTCTCATTCACAAAAATATTTCCAATACAAATCTTGGCAATCTGTATCCACCTCTGTATTTTCTCATTCAGTTCTTCCCAGTACTGGAGTTCAATAACTGCTTCCATGTTAATCTTTTCTTCGAGGATTTCATAGATTCTGTCAATGATGTCTTTTCTTAGTCCAACATAGACCTGAACACAACCCTGGTAGTATTCAGTGGTGCTCAAGATCTCTGCAATTCCTCTGAGCATCTTGACATCTTCTGGGCTCAAGATTGCATGAAGGGACATGAAATCTTGGTAATGCAGTGAAATACTGGTGCTGTCTGTGATTGAAGCGGAGAAAGAAGCTGAATTCAATCTGTTGCTAACAATTGATATTGAACATTTAGAGTTCAAGATGTGCCGGAATTCATGCTGGAGTTCTTGGAGTGTGTCTTCGTCATGGTCAGCAGCTGCAGCTAATCCCATGGCAGAATAAGGATTAGAACTACTGCATTCCCATGGGGAAGAAAAATGGGTACTTGAGCTTGCAATTTCTGTCATTTTGGATGGTTCTTTTTTGGTTTTCTCGAGTCTTCCTTCTGTGTACCTTTAATTTATATATATGTATATATGTATATTTGTGTGTATGTGTGTGGGGAAGTGCAAGTTGTAGAAGAAGATAGGGAAACGGGTGTGTAAATGAAAGGAAAGTTCGAGGAAAATGACATTTTTTTTTTTTTTTTTATATAAATGACATTTTTTTTAAGTATAAACAATAGCTATAAATAATTACACTTACTTTATTCTAGACTGTTTCTTATATATTTGTTGTGATTCGGACCTACTTTATATCACAATATTTATATATATTTTTATGTATTTTAGATGTGGGACGAGATATAAAGTTGTTACAAGCCCCCCTTGTTGACTCTCATTTCTTGGTTCACTTTTCCCCCCTTAAAACTGCGGCATTGGGCGGTGTCAATTGAAGACAATAATGCAACGATAAATTTTCTTTCTATTGATTCAGAAAAAGAAAAAGAAGTTGTCGGCAATTCGAATCAGAAAAAAAGATTCTAATGGCACCGAACTATTTTATTTGATTTTATATTTTTTATTATAGAAGAAAATTACTTATTATATATAAAAAAAAAAATACGAGTTTTTAATTACAATCAAAATAATATTTTAATGATACCCCATTCCCAACATTTCTAAATGGTCTGTATGAGTAATAATATATAAGAATGAGTCTGTTTAAAAAAAAAAAAGAATGAATTTAAATATTCATAGTCAATTTAGGATATCCTTTTTTTGGTATAGTAAAGACAACAACAAGTAGTTGACCGTGGATGTTACCAAACTCATAATCAGCTTGAACTATGAGACCTAAGTGCTATACCCGAGGCCTTGGGTAGGTGAGCTCACTTAAGCTCTTATTTTTAACATATCTTACAATTGTCTATAATAAAGTTGTAAATGCAGTACTAATCAAGAATCTCCAAGAACATTTCTTCATAAAATATGGTGTATATTCAAAAAATATTTTGCAAAATAAATTAAGAAAGATAATGTTGTAGAACTAATTTGTCACATTAAAATGTTAAAGAATGTTAGAAAAAATTTGTTTTCCTATTATGTACAACTGTGTGTTATACGTAAAAAAAAAAAAAAAAAAAAAAATATGGTCCTTCCCAGTTTGGAAGAACAATGATGATGATGATCAGAATCGCCATCACCAAATTGAATTAGCAATGATAATTTGTAGTTCTGATCTCTGCTTGAAGGTGTTTTGCATTTGATGTGGATCTTGCATTGATGTTTCTTTTTTAACTGCAATGAAAAAGTGCAGACGAACTGTTTGTTGAAATTACCAAATGAATTCCTGTGAATCTGATTCTTGTTTTTTTGGGTCCCTTTCTTAATTTAGGTATTCGATGAAGATCCGACTTCAGGGATGGAGTAATGAGTCCACCGGATGCGTTGAATCTCCGTTAGCTGTTTTACCACATCTCTCATGGAGGGTCTCTTGGTCCAGTCTTGCTGTGTGCATCTCAGAGCCAGCACAAGAACACTCTGCACTTGATCTTTGCCGCTTGAATTCGTAATTTCGCATAACAGGTCTGGATCTATTAGACATTCAAGATCAATTATTTTAGTTATCTTTGATCGAACCCAGTTCACAATGTCCTGTTTTTCTTTGAAGAATGGTTCTATTGCCTTCTTTCTGGTTATCAGCTCCAACAAGATGACACCATAAGCATACACATCAGACTCCATGGTCTTTCCTCTGAATGCATTCTCTGTCAAATTCCACATCACATTTTTTTTTTTTGTTTTTTTGAGATAAAGACATAAAAAGAGTCCAATTTGATATACTGCTATCATCATACATAGTGTTTACCTGGAGCAATATATCCAGCAGTTCCAATAAGCATGGGTGTTGATGCAGCAGCAGCATTGCTCTTCCGAAGGACTGCAAGTCCAAAGTCTGATATACATGGTTCATAACTGTGATCTAATAGTATGTTTTTGGGTTTGATATCTCTGTGCAGGATAGGAGGACAGCAATCATAATGAAGATATGACAGTCCATGGGCTGTGCCAAGTGCTATCTTGAACCGCGTATTCCAATGCAGTGGTATTCGTGGATTCTGCTCATGAAGGATATCATGAAGACTTCCATTCTCCATGTAAGCATACAATGTTAATCCATAATTCTTCCCGGACCATGATCCCAAGAACTGAATGAGATTCCGGTGCCTTATCTTTCCAATTGTCTCAATTTCTCGTGCCATGCTGCGGCTTCCACTGGAAATCCCAGAAAATTGATGCTTCTTTGCTACAAATACTTTGTCCGGGTTCAGTGTGACCTTGTATATAGTTCCCTGGCCTCCTTTCCCAACGATATACATGTCATTCAGGTTATCTGTAGCTTTCAGTATATCAGAATGATGGCAAACTACATCTCTTAAGAGTAATGAATCAACAAGGTAAATGTTCTTCAGTCTTCTGTACATTATACCTTTTTGAAGAATCTTAGTAAGTATTATTAGTAGATAGCCAAGAGACAATGATGATCCGAGCGCTATCAATGCAATTTTTGTTTTATGATGTCTCTTCTTCTTGCTTCTCTTGTATGTTGTAGTCTTTGAGATGCTGTCAGAGATACAATTCAAAGCAAGACAATTTACAAAAAGCCCCGAGTTTCCAGCAAATGAGGTTGGTGATGCGTTCATGAATTTCACCAGAGTTGAAGGTATTGGACCAGAGAAATGGTTGTGAGAAACATTGATGAACACCAATGACTGGATATCATGAAGGAATCTTAAGGTTCCGGATAGATTGTTGCAAGATATATCTATCTGCTCCAGCATGATTAGCCTTCGCAACTGAATTGGAACTTCACCTGTCAACAAGTTGCTGCTCAGATTAAGCAACATCAGATTTTGTACTGCTCCTAAGGATCCAATTGTGGGTGGAATATCTCCTGATAACATATTCCCTCCAAGCTGCAGTTTGGAAAGCTTGCGGAATTCAAACAAAAAATTCGGAATATTTCCTGTTAAACCATTCTCACTGAGAGTCAAGGTGGATAACTCTTTCAGGCTCCTGTAACTGGATGGAATTGAGCCATTCAACAAATTGTGACTAGCATCAAGGTGCAGAAGACTTCTACAGTTTGACAATTGAGATGGCAGATCACCATTCAAGCTGTTGTGTGATAGATTCAAATTCTGAAGATCCACCAATTTTCCCATCTCAGAAGGAATAGTCCCTGAGAGGTTATTCATCGAAAAGTCAACCGAGATGACATTTGTAAGGTTCCCTGTGCTCAAAGGTATTCCACCATTGAAGCTATTGTTGCTGAGGTCCATGAACAACAGGTTAGCATTCTCTACAAAGTCTGGAATAGCTCCACTGAGTTTATTCCCTTCAAGAATCAGATTTGTCAAATTAGAACACCTTCCCATGTCAGTAGGAATGGTACCTTGAAAATGGTTTTGGCCAAGGTTCAATACCCTCAAATGATTTCTGAAACAAAGATGAGGTGGGATTTGCCCAGTAAAATGGTTATGGCTGAAATCTACTTGTACTAAACTACTGTTAATACCCAATTCTTGAGGTATTTCTCCGGTAAGAGAATTGCTGCTCAAGTTTATGTAACTTAGATTCCTCAAGTTTCTAAAGCTTTCAGGCATTTCTCCACTGAACCTATTGCTGGACAGATCTAAGGATTCAAGAAGACTACAGTTGCCAAGTTGAAAAGGGATTGAGCCAGAAAAACTATTCTTGCTGAGGTCGATGAAGTTCAAGTGTTTCAGGTAAGAAATTTCTGATCCTAATTGACCCGAAATGCCATAGCTAGAGAGTCTCAAAGCTACAACAGATTGATTCTTTTGCTCACATTTTACTCCGACCCATGAACAAGGATTGGGATCAGAATCATTCCAGCTCAATCGGACTGCAGAAGGGACAATTTTCCACTGCCTAACCAAACTCAAGAGAGCTTTCCCATCACCATTGACAGCAGATACAGTTCCTGCCGATGCAGAGAAGCAGAGGAATAGCAGAAAACAACTCAAAGACATTCCCTTTATCAATCTCTAAAGTTGGTGGAATCAAAGAGAAAATCTTGTATAATCGACAAAGAGAAGCACCAAGGGTGATGAAAACCCAGTAAAGAAAACTCAGAAATCCATTTCCAAGAAACGGTTGAAATGAATGAACAGGACAAAGGACGGGATTTTCAGAGTGAGCCAAAAAAGTGAAACAAGATTCAATAACTGACAGAATTTGCAGGCAAGTACTTTTCTTGATACTCTCTGATAATTCATAATCATTTTTCTTTTAGCAGAAATAGAAAGAAGTTTCCTGGAACTAGTCATGAAAAGAGAGAAATCACTTTCACAACACTAGAATCTTTTTTTTTTGTCAGGAATTATGATTAAGACACAAAAACTCAACATATATCCACATTATCTTGTGTTGATCATCTCATTTTTCATTGATATTTCTGTGTTCACACAAAGATATTGACAATATATATATATATATATATATATATATATATATATATATATATATATATTATCAGCTTTCTAATATTTACTGAACATTAAGATGGAAAAACCTTTTCTTTTTTGTATGTACACCTTTTTTCTTCCTTCTCGGCTTCGTGTGTGCATGTGTGTGTGGTCCTTGTGTCTTCTGTGTGTTGGGTTCTGGCCTGTATCTTTAATTTAACTAAGCCTTAAAATATAATATATATAATCATATCCTTCACTTATTAGGTCAGGTAAGACACCTAAATAAAAGAATATTAGATTTATTTTAATAAATCATGTGGACTTATGTATCAATTATGTATTTGAAACTATCATATTTGATTAAATCCAATCAAAGTGATCTAATAAAATTTAATGAGTTAATATGTATATGAGGACACATATGTAGATACCCGTGATGAGTTGGTTGGCTAGGAATAAGATATTATATTGGTTATAGTCCTCGGACTACTGAGGGTTGTCTTTTTTTATATCCGGTCAATAGAACGGAACTATGGACTCGGATAGATCTTTTGGAATATCATAGTAGTTGTTCATACATGATTTCAAGAATATCAAGAATTGAAGATTGTCAAAAGATTAAAGACTCAGGAATAACTTCAAGATTAATTCACAAATTGAATTAATTGATTAATTTATTGATGATATGACATATTGGGTGGTCTTAGATTTGTTTAATAAATAGATTTATAATCTATACATATATTTTCATAAAATTAATTAAACTATCACATTTTTCATAATCGAATTAAATTCTGAAGAAGTCCAGTTTACTTCTTGTAGCACGAGGCAAATTGTCCTGAATCTGAGTGGAAAGAGGGTCTTTTTTTAATTTGATTTTGATTTTGATTTTCTGCCATAATAGATGCAGTACAAGAGCCGCCATTGATATTGACATTGTAAATTTGTGTTCACACTTAGCTACTGTACAGCTTTGTGGTTGAGAACCCATATATGAGTCTCTCTCTCTCTATATCCAAGAAATTTCCAAAAAGTGGGGAAATTTAGGAAGTCACGTATACTATCTATTACTTTACTTCACTTGGTTTAGAATCTTCCTTTGGATCCCGCCTCCCTTGAAAAGGAAGTATTTTGTACCTTCCTTTTTTTTTTTTTTGGTTATAGGTTAGGTTTTCCATTCCTAAATTTTTATTTTTCAGTTTTTTATTTTTAAAAATAAAAATTGAACTGGATTATATTATTCCTAAAATTGAATTGGGCCAAACTCGAAAAAATTTTATTCGGTCCAATTCTATTTAATTAGAATTACGTGGAAGGAGTTTGAAAGATAGGTGTAGCTTTCCTATTGATCTGACAAAACTCGAATCTAATTTAGTCAAGGTTACAGTTTCCTCCATATATAGGTCCGATAGATACGATTCGACTCCTAAAAAATTACTAAAAAAAGAATTTCACAATTTTTTTTAATGGTTGAAAATTATTAGTTTTAGTCAATTTGTAAGTCTAATAATTTTTTTTTTATAAATATTATATAATAACATAACAATATAGAATTTAAAGGCTTTTCCTTTTTAATAATAATAATAATAATAATAAATATTTTATATATTTTTAAAATTTCAGTTTTTTTTAAAAAAAATAATAATAAGAATTCTGTTCTACAGTTTCGGTTTGATTTTGATTTTTTCTTGAAATTTTGATTTTGATTAAATATAAAAAAATAAATTTTTTTTTTAGAAAAATCGAAGCATACTTTAACTAATTTTGTGTTTAACCCAGTAACTTGGAGAATTGGTAAGCGGACTCCTAATGCTTTTCCTCGGGACAGATGATCGAGGTTTTGAATCCCACTGAGGTGGTTAGCGCCAAGTTAAAAAGCTATGAGTCAGGCCCTCACCCTCGAGTAAAAGTAAAAGTTTGAATCTACGAGCGCACTCCAGGCAGAATTCGGATTAGTCGGCCCGTGTGGGTTCAGATACCGAATGCTTAAGCAAGAAAAAAAAAAACTAATTTTGTGTTTTATTAAAAAAAAAAGAAAAAAGAAAAAAGAAATGGGCTCTATATCAAAGCCCATAAGATTCTTCCGAGCAGACAGAAGAAAAGATTAAAAAAAAAACAACAGCAGAGTAAAGAATATCCAGGAAAGGATTCTGGGCCCGTGGGAGCCCATTCTATGAAAAGAATAAAAAAGGGGGGAAAAAAAGAAGAAGGAACAGGAAAGGCTAAGGTGGAGAATTAGATGAAATAAAATTAAAAAAGACAATTAGAAAACAGGCAAATCGAGAGAAGACAAGTGGAAAAAACTTAGAGAGAGAAAATCAAAATTATTTCTATTTTTAGGATGTATCAGAGCACAAAGCTAGAGAAAAACTAATACAATTCTGTATATAATATATATATATATATATATATATATATATTTTAAAAAATCTTTTATAACATTTTTTTTTCACTTTCTACATGAATTTTTTTAAGACAAACCCTAATAAAATCTTGCTACTTTTGTTACTTTTTTCTTTTTTGAATTACACATTTAATATTTTAAATTACAATTTCTTAATTTAAATTTGACTTGATTTTTAATTAATAATGTGTATATATTATTAGCATGAAGGTCTTATCCTAACTTTTATGTAATGGTTAGTAAGTATCAAATTTGTACCTTAGGTAGCATAGTTATTATATGGAATTGTAACTAATAATGAGAAAGATTTTACGAAATTGTAAGTAATAACGAAAAAAGAGAAAGAAAAGAAGTGATAATTTAATTGGTGTGACTTTCTTTATTTAGATATTTTTATTGAAGAGGTTCAAAATTCAATTTATTTTGCATGGTAAAATCCCATTAACCCTTCTCAAATTAGTTTTTTTTTTTGGTGGTTTATTAAAAAAAAAAAAATTTTATATAAAAAAAAAAAAAAAAAAATAAAAAAATAAAACGAACGATAATATCGAACTAAAAAAAAAAAAAAAAAAAAAAAAAATTCATAACATTTTCTAGTTATAAGTGAAACTATTAGCACCAAAATAATCACTTTTTGTTTTGAATTTTTTTTTTTTTTTTTCCTTAAAACCCATCGGGGTGTCTTAGACCCAAAGTGAGTCTCAAAAGAGAATGGGGAGACTAAGAGGACATCTTTGAAAACAAAATAAACCTTAATTTAAAAAAAAAAAAAAAAAAAAAAAGAAGAAGACAAAATAGTAAAAAAAAGATAAAAAAAAACAAAATCCACATCTAGACTAATCCTCGCGAAAATGTAGAGAAGAAGGCAGCAACACGGCTGAGGGAGAGAAATGTCTGGGGAGAAATTTTTAGGGTGAGTACCCCTCTCTCTCGAATAAAAAAAAAAAAAAAAAAATCATAACATTTTGTAGTTATAAGTGAAACTATTAGCACCAAAATAATTACCTTTTGTTTTAATTTTCTTTTTTTTTTTTTAGGCAGGGGGTGTTAGATGAGTTTAAACATCCCTTTCAACCACATCTTAATCTACAATCACGTTCACGTTGGCCCTTGCGGGAGGAAGCTCTAGCTCTAAATTTTAACAACTTGCATACATAAGTATGAGTTTAAATCCCACCCCCCCAAAGCAAAGAACCCCTACCAACTCCCCCCCTTGTAGGTTGTTTTGAATTTCTTTATTATGTGTGTCAAGTCAAATGGTCACAATGATTTTAAGTTTAAAAGGGTATATTATTTCACATAAATTTTCCTTTTTTGTCATTACACATTTGTTTTTTTACTACGATAGTGGAAATCATGATCACAAATCAATCATAGTTAGCATCATGTTTTCCCCTCTTTTATATTTATCTCATATCTTATTTATTTCACTAAACTAAATAGGAGAATATTAAAAATAATTACAATCACCAATAAATTTATTAATTTTCAATATTTATGTTTTATTTTATTAGCCATACTCAAACTTTTAAAATTACTTCTTTGGTTCGTGATTGAATATCAAATTTTTACCTAATATTAAAATAATAAACCCCAAGGCACATGTAAATTTGGTAAGGAGTTCTTCTGGTTTAAGTGGGGTCAAAGATTCGAATCTTTGTTTAAAATTTGGAACCAAAGTTTCTTCATACAAGGGATCCCGACTCGAACGAAAATTAGTTGAATGTAGATTAATTTAAATGCGCTCTCCTATAGTTGAGACCCGACACCTTGTGCCCCCAAAAAAAAAAAAAAAAAAAAAAAAATGAGATTTTGACATAAATATATATTTTATTATATATATATATCCATGTCTAATAGACATTACCATTGTTGATAGAATTATTGACTCGGGAATGAGTTGCAAGTCATGGACAATTTATCTTATCTTACAACTTCAAAAAAATTAAGTTATAATTCTATCAAATTTATCAATTAGTGAAGATATGAAATAAAATAAACATACATTTTTGTTTGGACATATATACATACACACCATATATATATATATATATATATACACATCATTTTCAAACATTGCATGAAAATAATTGAGAAAATATTTTTACTTTTCCAAGAAGACAATGATGTGAGAAATGTAGTAGCATTTTTTTTCTCATAATGCAATGAACACAAAGAAAAAGCTTAGAAAATGAAGTTCTAACTAATCAATCTTGTTAGAATATTATTCATTGAGACTAATTTAATAAAAAAATTAATCTAAAATTCTTTTAACATTATGAATTTATTTACTAATTATTCTAAACTTTTAATGAATGATCTATTGTTCTAAAATTCTTAATTTTATTTAAGAAAGTGGTAAATATTAGGAAAATTATTTTTTGCCTATTTTATGTTATATGAGAAACACATCTCTAATTATTTGAGATCATTTAAGCCATTGTCTTAGCACAATGGGAAAACACATTGAATGCTACAAGAGGTCGAGAGTTTGACACTCGTTGTGAGCGACATTTAAGAGTTAAAGTGATGTCTTCTTTTGAGAAAGAGTTGGGCCATCCATGGGCAACCCTTGGCCGAATTTGAATTACCAGAAGTGATGACTCCGGATACCAGATGGATGTCTAACCAAAAAAATTTATTTGAGGTCATTTTTTATAATCTACATGTTAGATACATGTCTCTCATGTAACTAAAACGTTCATCAAAATTTTACAAACTTTGCTAAAATGATTAAATTAAAAAAAAAAACCAAAATAGTTTAAAAAATTACGTTCAATAAAATTTAAAATTCAAGACTAAATTAAAAAAAGTACGAGACTAAAATATATATATTTTTTAATTTTATGAATATTGTGATAGAAAAGTATTTCCGACAAGATAAACATGTTAGGAAACCTATTCTCTCTTGAATCAAACAAGAAAATTAAAAAAGACATTTAGGTGACTATATATATACTTTTTTGACTTGCAAATATACTCTTTGTAGAGTAGGGTTTGAGCCTATGGCATAATAGATTTTCCATGTTAGAAATGGGGTGACATCCAATATAGATTCAACTTTGGATTCATTTGTGGAATTTTGGTTTGTTAGAGTATCCCGACTCCTCTTATGATACCTTATCTCACGTTAAAATAAGAAATGAATGTGTATTGATATATAAAAATAAGCATATTTAAGGACTAATAGTCAACTTGGAGTATCTTTTTTTATACATTAACGACAATATCAATTAGTTAACCTCGAGTGCTACTAGACCTATAGTTATGATACGATCTTATGGGTCATCTCTAATTGTTACGAAAAATTTTCTTATTTTTATTACAATATGTAAATTATACTAAACAAACCTAGTTATGATTACAAACTATGTTTAGATATATATAAGTATATATATACATATGAAATTTAATATTTATAAATTATAAGAATACAACTTATCCATCATAAAATAAGGTGTCTTAGAACTTATAGATAACGGAAATAAAAAATAATCTATAAAAATATCAAATAAAGTTTTTTTTTCCTTCAATATACTCCAACTCATAATAAACAATAAAAAAAAATCAAAGTCGAAAGTGTTGCACACAGAGAGACACAAGAAAAAAATAAAATATAAAAAAAAAAAAAAAAAGAAAAAGGAGGGACAAAAGACCGACAAATGGCCAGATCGGAGCCGCACAATGCGGGATTCATCGGCATGTTCCGTTGTCCTCCTCCCCTCTAACCTCAAAAAAGAAGCCCATTTTTTCGATCTTTCAGTATCCTCTTGGATTTTGGCTGTCTCTATCTCAATCCTTCTTCCTTACTATCATTTTTTTTCCTTACCAATAATCATCTTATATATTTTTTCTTAAACAAAGTCTCGAGTTTAATAATAATTTTTTTTTTAATATAGTTTGTTCCAAAAAAGAGATTTAATATGACTCAAATTTTGAATTAGTCTAATACAAAATGACTATCAAAGACAAAAACGTAAGTTATTAGTAAAATATGTACATTTTTTAAGAAAATATTAAAACTCATGTATAATTTTGTCATGATTCGGACCCGTAAGCCTGTGTCGCGATTATGAGTCTGGTAGCACTCACGGTCAACTACTTGATGTTGTTCTTATTACACAAAAAAGGATACTCGAGTTGACTATAAATACTTAAACTTATTCTTATATACTATTACACATTCGCTTCTCATTTCGATGTAAAACGAAATATTAGAAGTTCAAGTTAGAGTTTCTTTCATATATGCATTTTAAAAAGACGTCATTATAATCAAAATATAGACGCACTACTAAAACAAAAAATTATTAGATTATTTTATTAAGTTCGACAGTCAAATTGAACCCTAATTCTTGTCCTAATCCTAAAAGCTTAATCAAAATCCTGTAAAAATAGTTAATGTAAATAATGATGGTCATGTCAAACTAACCCTCAAAGAAAAGAGGACATCCACTTATGATTCTTTTCAGCCGAAATGGCAACACCAACCCCTCTATCCCCTGCCCGGGGGGTCATCTTATAGTGTGTGCATACATATATACATACATATTGTTGTTGGGGTTGGGTGTGTCAACCCAAAGTCTCACATGGAAAAATTAAGCAAAGATTGCTTAAGATATAAGGAATTCCTACCTATTTCATAAGTATGATGCTTTTTTAGAAAGTTTCAAGAATAAACTCGTGAAAACTTAGGTCTAAAACGGATAATATCATACTAATGTTAAATTAGGTGTCAGGTGAAGTGACCGTCCAATATATATATATATATATATATATATATATATATAGCTAGAAAGATGGTAATGGATAAAGTTGTGGGATACAGCAAATGCAAGTAAATGGATTGTTATATTATAAGGGGTCCATTTTTTATAATGTATTTCTGACTATGGCTTCAACTATATATATACATTTTCTTCAACTCAATCAAGAATGAAACAAAGAAAAAAAAAAAAAAGGGGGTTTATTTATTTTATATATAATGAATTTTTTTTGCAGGTCGATCTGGATAGTTGTTAGTGATATCAACACAAAAGGATGAGTGTATAAGTAATAACTATTGGTTCAAATGAAACAAGTTTAGTTCTTTATATATAAGATATTGAGATCGAATTTTTTGTATGAAAAATAAATATTTTAAGCTCTTGGTTTGATGCAATAAGAAAATACATTGTGAATGTTATAAGAGGTCAAATGTTCAATACTCATTGTGAACGCCATTTAGAGCTAGGATAAGGCCTTCTTCCAAGTAAGAGTTGGATTGAAATGGCCTAACCGAAAAAATTTGAAAATTTTCTAAAAAATAAAATTTAACATGACTAAGATTTCAAATTAGTCGAGAAAATGACTACTAAGTGAATATTCGAACTACGAAAAGGTCTAAAACATCTCAAAAAAAAATAAATATTTTAAAAATTTTCTAGAAAATAAAATTTAACATGATTAAGATTTCAAATTAGTCGAATTAAAAGTCACTATTAAAATGAATATTATGAGAACTTTCTCGAAAAGGATTTAAAACAGGCTCAATTTCAAATTAATATATATATATTTTCACAAACATCCTTGCCAATTCTCACGTGAACACTGTACTGGAAAAAGGCCACACAGGACCCTCCACTACTCTCTCTCTCTCTCTCTGTCTTTTCTTATGTCTAAGCTAAGCTTGGTCGACTTTGGAACTATATATATATATATATATATAAGCCACTATGCAAGACTCGGTAAATTTAAATCTGATCGCACTTAATCGAAGGAGACATACAGTTAGGGTTTTATCTTGAATTTTGACAATTTGATAAGAATAATTTTATAAAAAAAAAAATTAATATTCTCGTAAAATAATAGTAATCATATTTATACCACTACAAGAAAAATTGTATACGACGATTTTGAAGTCAGTTGCAAATTTTGAATGACACAATGACAATTTAGATGGAACCAACATGACGTAGTAAGTCTGATAAACATAAATTGTTTGAAATAAAATTATTATACGATTGAATATTAAACACACATATATACATATATTCTGAATCTTGAAATAATTGTCAATAAAGTATTTTGCGTGTTAAGAAATTTTCCTAATTTTCTTTCCTAGTATTGCATTAACACCCCCCTTCCCACAACAAGGGGGGTCCCTCCACTTACATTTTCTTAATCATGGTTAGTTTTCTTTTAAGGAATGTGGTACAAAAGAAAAGGGCCTCTTCCCTACCATTGGACAATCGATCGACATGCATGAGATAATAGCCAAACTTCTTCTTTATTATAAATAGGGTGGTAGTTGTGATTCAAGAAGCTAGCAAACTAGAGAAACATATACATATACATACATATATATATATATATATATATATTGTGGGAGGAGAAAAAACAAAAGAACAAGAACAAGAACAAGAATGGAGGGTTGTATTAATGAGTTTTCTAGGAGATCATCAGCAAGCAAGAATGATGTCTCACTTCAAGAACTTAGAGATAGACTTCAAGAGTTCAATAAAGTCAGAGGTTGGGACATATACCACAGCCCCAGAAACTTACTTCTTGCACTGGTAAGTCATCGTTCAGAAAACTTTATTTTACTTCTTACATTAGAATTTTTTTTTCTATAGATTCAGTCAGGGTTATGCTCAACTCTCACTCTGACTCTTATATGGATCTAACAATATCAAACTTTCGATTTCATATAACATTCATAATGTATTTTTCAATTGTGGTAAGCCAAGTACTTCACCCATTACAAAATTAGAAAATTAAGGCTTCTTTTCTTGTCTTTGACAAGTAAAAAGAAAAATGGAGGAGTAATATTACATTAATATTCCACTGTTCATAATTAATAACATCTGAATTCTTTTATTCATTCATTCCACAATATATATATATATATATTTCTTTCTATTTTTGGAAAGGTTGGAGAGGTAGGGGAGCTGTCGGAGATATTTCAATGGAAGGGAGAAGTTGCAAGAGGGTTACCAAACTGGAGTTCTGATGATAAAGAACATTTGGAAGAAGAAATTTCAGATGTTTTATTGTACCTTGTTCAATTAGCTGATGTCTGTGAACTTGATCTTGGCCAAGCAGCTCTAACCAAGATACTTAAAAATGCCAAGAAATATCCAGCAGGGAGCACTCATTAAGTTTATTTTCTTGCAAATTGATCTACTTTTATATATATTATATATATATATATATATATATATATGTCATGATTTCACTTTTCAGTAGTACTTAATTACTGTGTTTGTGTTTGTTCTTGCTTTTATGTTATACTATTATTAGAAGATGATAATGATGGTTTTCTCTCGTTTTTGATCTTATCGATTAATGTTTAAAAGAGATTATAATGCGAAATTGAATAGAATTTAAAACTTTGACAAGTTAGTTACGTTTTGTTTTGTTTTGTTGTTCCATGATTTGCTATAAAGTAAGATTTTTGATGATTTTCCCTTATGACAAAGAATGCACTACTTTTTCTTCAACTTTTCTGCTTTTTGCTCCTCCCTATATGATCCAATTACAAACAATAAGGAAAAAAAAAAAAACCCAAAAATAGAAGAATACATACAAAGACTTCTCTTCCTTAATCCTCTCTCTCTCTCTCTCTCTCTATATATATATATATATATATGAGAAGCCAAATTGATCAAGAATTTGGTCTTTGGCTGTTTGTTCTTCATATCAAAAGTTTGTTGAAAGAAAAATCAAATACACAATAAATAATAATTGGGATTTGAAATATGAATAACCTTTTCAAGAGGTATATCAGTTTCACCCATGTCACAAAGCACCTCAGGAGATTTTAATTACATCAATTTTACGATAAAGGTTTGAGTTTCTAGTCCATGCAATAATATTGTGGGCGTAAAAATTACAACTACGATTAACATGATTAATCTACAAAAAAGAATGATTGCTAAAAAGAATAATTAATTCAAATACCACTTTTTAAAATATAATATTTATACTATATAATTTTAGACCACAGAAAACTATATAGGGCCTTCCTAATGGACTAATCACATTACATTTTCAATCTTTATCTCTTTCAATGAACCTTCATCTTTTTTGGGCCAAGAGAAGAGTGTGGATCAACTTTTTTGGACTCAAATGTGTAGAAAACAGTTTTCTTTTTCTTAGTCACGAGATTTCTTAGATGGGTCCAAACTATGAAAGACATATTTAAGCTAAATCTACATTTATAATAATCCTGTTAAAGCAAGGTTGGTTCCGTGTGGAAGGAAGTTGTGACCCCAAAAATTTAAAGAGTTGCATACATGAGTAAGAGTTTGAACCACCAACCTCACTTAAGTTAGGAGAGCTCCTTACCAACTCACCTATGTCTTGGGGTTAGAAAAACTTATTTTAATACGTGACTCGTTTTGAGCGTCATGTAAGAGTTAAAGTGAGATCTTCTTCGAGTAAGAGTTGGACTATGCAAGCGCAATGTATGCCAAATTTAGATTAGTCGGAGAATTGTAATGGATCCGGAAATCAGATGGTCAAATCACAATGGAAAAAAAAAAAGAGTTTTGAATTAATACATAAATCTTATATTGATTTGAATAAATAATAAAAGGAATTTAAAGTTGTGTCCCCAAAATTTATCCATGAAGCTCTTACATGTTACTTACATGGAATGGAATGTCGAACTCATAATCTCGTATAACATTTACAATACATTTTTTCATTCTACTAATCCAAAAAATTTAGAATAAGAATTTGACTTTTCCTTTCTTTTATTTGTTTCATCTCTAACTTCACAATCCACATGTGTTTAATTTTATTGATAAAATTTTATAATTATGTCTATTTCAATTTTCAATTAGTTGATGCCTTAGAACATAGATCTTGACCAATGAACTTTCTATCTAAAAACAAAGATGGTCAGTCAATTAAGAAATATCCAACTTCTTAGAAAAACCAATAAAGTTTTCTAAAGTGCATTTAATATCTCATTCACTTAATTATCAATTCATTTCATTAATTCTTTAATTGTATCCAAAAAGTGGCTTGCTTGCTTCCTTTCTTTGTCTTTTTTCATATGAAAAACAAAAATTGTGTTAGATCAAAATATATAATAAATACATTTAGATACAATGTAAATATCAAGATTCAGCTCAAATTTGATATAAAATTCTAGAGATTAATATATATATACATACATATAATATTACTTATACATAACCTTAATGTATAAGTGAATGAGCGTTAATTTTTCTGATTTAAGTGAAGTTGCAGAATAAGGATTAGTTTGGATACGGATATAGCTTAAAGACGCCGCCCATAATTGAGACTCATCTAGAACACATCATGTCATAAACAATTATATATATATATATATATAAATGTATAAATAATATATATATATATATACACACTAATTATACATTATGTTGCTCATGTTCATGTTATAAGTTGCATAAATCCTTGACTTGGCATGATGATAAACACCTTATGAATGTTGTGCAAGATCATGAGTTTGACATTTAATCGACATCATTTAAGAGTTAAGATGATGTTAGCCTTTCAATAAGAATCTAAAGCACCATGTAAGACTTAGTATTGCACTCTTTCCCGAACACAGAGTACATTATAATTAGTATCATATAAGAGTTAGAGTTACACTTTCTTTTGAGCAAGAATCAAACCAAGATCAATTGAAATTAGTCAAAATATTAACTTCGAATATAAGATGATTTAACGAACCAAAAAAAAAATGGCACACATTACTTTTTTGGATGATCAAGAAAAAAGTTAAAGAATTTAAACAAAAATAAATAAGTATGCCTCCATTTATAAATAAAATATAATTAACTTCTTGAAAGATAGAATTACAAGCAATACACTAATCTCTAAATCAAACCCCATAATCTTTTCATATGTAGAAATCATCGATCACCATAAACAAAAACACATAATCAAATTCAATTAACAACGAAGAACCCAATATATATATATATATATATATATATCAAATAAAAGTACACAAGAAAAACTAGCTAGCTATAGAAATGATTAATCTTGAGCAATCTTGGAGGAGTAAGAAGTGCATAAGATCCATAACCCTTATTATTAGCCATACGCTTTCTGCCAGGACTCCTGAAAGGACTGCAAGAAGAACCGCATCCAATAACCTGAATCTGATCTTCACCACCGTCGCCATTAATATTATCCATTTCTGCTAAAACTTTGTAGAAAAGATTAACGTCACAAGGAAGCAAAAGAGGGCCTTCACTGTTGTAACCGTACTCAGATTCTGCATCTTCTAGAAGCATCTTGAACAATGGATGATTTACATATTTTGTCTTGATTATGAATCTTTGTCTTTCTTGTCCGACGTATACTGAAAAACAACCGTTTGGAGGCGTAGTAGTTGTGGATGAGTGCCATGATTTGCTCTTTGACAGAGAAATATTGTTATGAATTGAAGATTTTCTTCCCTTTGGAAATGACAAAGAATGAACTAATTTCTTGAATATTGAATTACTTGATTTCTTCCTTCTGCTGCTGCTCTTCTCCAATTCCATATTACAAAAAAAGGAAATTTTTTTTTTTTTTTTTCCCCCAAACAAAAGAAACCTTAAAGAACAAAAAAGGGAGAAGAATAAGAAGAATTAGTACTTACAAAGACTGATTCTTTATAATCAAAATCATCCTCTGTCATAAGCCAAATTGATGATGATGATGGACTTCAAAATCTTTGGCTGTGAATTCTTCATGTCTAAATTGACAATATGGCAAAACGCCCTTTAACCCTATTCAAGGGAGAAATTATAACTCTTGACAACAAGTATATATATATATATATATATATATAGGTGGACAACAATGGTAATAGTCTCTATTTACCTCCCTTCTCAAGTGAAAAGTTTCTTAGGTGAAAGCTCATGCCTTAGATAATATGTATGGATATATATATATATATATATATATATATTGTTAAATCTAAATTACTACAATTAAACTCGATTTAATATCAAGAAAGCTATATCAATAGCTTCACTTATGATTCAATATGTAATAAGTTCAAGAGATGGTGAAAATACCTCAAATTATAAATAAATAAATAACTTTGAATAATATAGTATCAGAGCCGGAAATTTTGAATTCAAATTTTATTGTTTGTTGATTATTATGTATATGTCGATACAAGTGAAAGAGCGTATTAAGAAAATAAATTTAAATTTTTACTATTTAAAGCTTATTCTCTCAATAGAATTAGTAAAAATTTAAGTTGATTTTAAAATATATATATATATATATATATAATATTTCCATCATATACCCCCAAATAGAAACTAGAGAATATTTGGCTAATCCCAACAATTAAAAGGCTTTATTTGGAACTCAAAAAATTATTTTTATAATGCAAATATGATCCTAAAAATTTAAAAAAAAAAAAATTAAAAAGACAAGACCGTTTAGCCAATTCAACGCCTTGGTGTGCTTAACAAATACATAATTAAAATAAGGTAATACCCCAACAATAATATATATATTTTTTGTAAGCAACAATAGTATATATATACATACATATACAATTATATATATATATATATATATATATTGAGTGATATATGACACAATGGTTTTTGTATTATCAAACAGTTGACTCAACGACCGAATTAAAGAAAGAAAGAAATAAATAAATAAAAAAGTGTGGTTGTGGAAATTGATGATTGCATTAACCAGATTGAATGATCATTCAATTTTTTAGGGTATTATTAGGTATTGCATTATTTCTTCTTCTTTAATACTTCAAAAAAAAAAAATGCAATATATTCTTATTAATTTGTCACTAGATTTTTTTTTAAATATATGTTAAAATTGAAATATATTTTAATTGATATTATAAATAACCCAATAATATTATTGGTTTTTCGGACCCTGCATTTTAAGGCTTAGTGATCTCCTAGGTGAGCGAAACTCAATGATATTGTCTGTTTCGACCTACTTCAGTGGATCTCATGGAACTTAAAATACGCCGTTAAAATACATGGCTTTCGACCACCGCTAATAATCACTCGGTGATGCTTAATCACGGTAAGTCTTAGACCAACGATGTAAAACGTATGTAACACAACATATATATAAATATATATATAAAAAAATATATATATATATATATATATATATTGGAGAGACTATTACTTGGAAGTCAAGTTTTTTTTTTTCTAACTCTTTCCTCTTTTTTTTTTCTTTTTTTTTTTAATAAAAAAAAAATGGATAGGTCAAACTTGTTAATGGGCCGAGATAAGAACATTAATTGGGCTATTTTTAAATTTGGGCCAAAATATTTATGGATTTTGTAACTATAAAGTCTATTTATACGTCAATGCAATATATAACTATGAATCATAATCACTATATTCGATGGTCTAACGAAATTATTATATATATATATATATATATAATTATCAAATTTTTTATTTAATACAATAAAAGAAGGTATTATAAATATTATATAAACTTATAAATTTGAGTAGGAACCCTTAATTTATGGAAATATTTGAATAAAAAGTGTAAATCAATTGTATATGCTTGAAAAAGTATTAATCCTTATTTATCCATGGATTTCTGTTAAAGATAAAAGAATGGTAGTAATGAAAGAGGGCCCACTGGGCCCAGGCCCATCTTGAGAGACCAACTCCGTAAGACAGACGCAAAAGATTTTTAATAATAATGATACATCTGTTTCGCAAACTACGAGGGGGTACTGTCGTCATTTTATCCCCAATATATTGTCGGGATTTTTTTATGTAATAAACTTTCCTCTCTTTTTTTTCTCTCTCTCTCTAATTCTTTATATATTATATATTTTTTTATACCAATTTATATATTATATATTTGTTTTCGGGGGGGCCCCGACCCCCGGGAAAACGTAGAGTTCAACTCTTACTTGATGGTGAAGGCTTAGCCCAGAGCTTTTTTTAACATGACGCTAACCACCCGATGAAGATTCGAAACCTCGACTATCCACCCTAGAGGAAGCATTAGGAGTTTGAACACCAACTCTAATTCTTTATATTTTCTTTCATCTAATTTTTCATTTTTTTAATTATTAGATTTTTTTTTTTTTTGCAGTATATATATATATATATATATATTTACCTAAACTAAAAAAAAAAAAAAAAAAAAAACTAAAAAAACTGCGACACCTTTTAAGAGACAAGCAAACAAAGCGTGATGGGAAGAAGTGTGAAAGATGATGGCTACAACGGATTTTGAGCTAAACTTTAAAGAGGGACTCTTTTTTTTTTTTTTTTTTGAAAGGAAAATATATATAATTACTACGAAATCCACTCAGCGTGAAGTACACTTTGGACTACTGGGGGAACACAACCCTCCCATAGAACTTCTGTATCAAAAGATAAACCTGTGCGTGCTAAAACATGAGCGGCATTATTAGCAGATCGGGGACGGAAATCGACAATAACATTGAAAGAGCATTCTCGGATCATGTCTCTTAAACCTTCAACTATAACCCCCGATTCCCAAAACTCACAGTCTGGGGAATTAAAACGATCCACAATGATTTTGCAATCGGACTCTAACTTCAGATCTCCACTAAACCTCCGAGACACTAACTCCACACTACGCCACATACCCATTAACTCACCGGGGGGGGGGGGGGTTGCTTCGCTAGCTTCCCCCCCCCCCCGAACAAGGCAGCCTTTATAATCCCTTACTACAAAACCACCCCGTCCCCCTGCCGAAGCCGCATCCACATTCGCCTTCATCCAGCGGGTCTCGGAGGCTCCCCCAGCGTTGTGAAATACCTTTCGTTGCTTTCGTCCTCGCATTTCCGGGAGCCTAACTGGACGGGTATTCTTGTAGGGAAAAACGACACCCCTCCGGGCACCATATTAGGCAAAGCTGCTCTTATTTCCCTTTGGTATATGAAAGAATTCCTCGAATTCCATAACTCCCAAATGATAATAACCACACGGGCTGTGATTCCCACCTCCATAAACTCATGTTCATGAATTAGATGAAAGTAGTCTAACCAATTACTTGCGGTAGTATATATGATCTGATAGGGGATCCCCGAAGCTTTCCGGACCTCCTTAGCGTAGGGGCGGATAAAGAAGATATGGTGATCACTTTCAACAATGTGACTGCAGCGAGGACAGGAGGATGTACTCAAGATATTTCGCTTACTCGGGTTCTGCTTACTGGGAAGAGATTTATGGCAAAGTCGCCACACAAAGTGTTGTACCTTTGGGGGAATCTTCAAATCCCATATTAAATTCCAAGCTGAAAACGTCGATGAAGAAGATGGGAGTCCCAAATTAGTATGCTAGATGAAGAGCCACTTTATCCCGGCCGCCATGAAAAAGAACCTCAAAAAGTGTCACCCCACCCCCACCCCCCCCCCCCCAGACAACTTTTAAGCCTCCCGGGGGGGGGGTTTTATAGCCCGGGCCCCCCCCCCCGGGACATCTTGGCGTATTAAAAATCACTACACGATCCGATTGGTTGAAAATTACCTCCACCAAAGATATATCAAAACCCCTTCCCAAGCCACACTCACAACCTCTACCCCTCGCGGCGATTAAGCTTTACTCAGTCAAAAAAAGACTTTAATCTTCTTACCATCCCCCATCCCCCCGTAGACCTTCCATAAGCCCCAGAGCGTCCCCCCCCCCGGAGACGATTGATCGCCAAAGATAAGATGGTGAGTTACGCATTTGTGCTTTGTTAAGAAATCCTTGTCACGGAAGTATCTAGTTCTAGCTTTAGAGCACATCCCCTCCCGCGGCTAGAGAATCGAAGTGGAGAATTCTCCAACCTTGTTTAGCCAGTAAGGCTTGGTTAAACAGTTCCAAGTTTTTAAATCCCAAGCCACCTTCATCCTTCTTCCTACAAATAGTGTCCCACGAGATCCGGCTCATCCCGTCATTGACTCCCGATCTCCACCGGAACTTCCTAATTATTTTCATCATACCATTCGGGATTGCCTTGGGGATCCGATAAAGAGACATAAGATAGGTGGGTATGGATTGAAGGACTGATTTAATCAAAACTTCCTTTCCTCCCCTTGATAGCAATCGTTCTTTCCAACCGTGGGTTTTTTTCCAAAGCTTATTGGTGAGAAAAGAGAAGACTTGTCTCTTCGAACTGCCGATAATAAAAGGCGTTCCTAGCATTCCCGTTAGACTCCACTACCCCCCTACCTTCTTTGCATTTCATATTAAGTTGTTGAAGGATAGTGGCTTTTCTATTTTCCTCCATATATTTAGAGAAATAGACCGAAGACTTCTGGAAATTAAGTTGTTGTCCCGAAGCATCTCCATACATTTTAAAAATATTTAAGACAATATCCGGGCTGCCGAGGGTATCTTTGATAAAAAGCAGGCAGTCGTCCGCAAAAAAATTGTGTGAGATTAGCGGTGCTTGCCTGCCCATCTGTAAACCAACCCGATCCCCTTGTTGCACAGCTCGATGGATGAGACTTGAGAAACCTTCAGCACAAATTATAAAGAGATACGGAGATAAAGGGTCTCCTTGTCTCAACCCTCGTGAAGGCTGGAACTTAGAAGTGAGCTGTCCATTTATAAGAATCTGAAAGCTTACTGATGATACACACCTCATAATCGGAGACCGACATACGGGCGGAAAACCCATCTTATGTAAAACCCGGTTCGGGTAACGCCATTCAACCCGATCATAGGCCTTGGACATATCCGCTTTAATTGCAAACATATTATTTCCTTTTCCTCCAACCCCTTGTTTGAGCCAATGGAACCCCTCTGTCGCTACAATGATATTATCTGTGATTGAGCGATCACGGACAAACGCACTTTGGGAAGGGTCTATGAGGCCGGACAAAAGAGGTTTCAAGCGGTTAACAATCACTTTTGCAATAATTTTATATAGCACATTACATAAACTGATTGGCCTGAAATCAGTTATAGAATCGGGAGATTTGACTTTCGGAATTAAAACAATACTAGTCTCATTCAAATTACTGAAATCAGCCCCCTCATTTAGACATTTAATGACTAAATCAAGGACATCCTCACCAACGATGTTCCAGTACGTTAGGTAGAAAGCAGCATGGATTCCATCGGGGCCTGGTGATTTTGATGGATGCATTGCCAATATAACCGCCGTCACTTCCTCTCGGGTATATGGGTTCACAAGATGTTCCTGATCCCCTCGGGAGAGGGAACGAAAAGGGCAGCCCTCAAAAATGGCATCCAAATTCGTATCCACTTGAGTAGCTGCAAACAAAGAGGAAAAATAGGAAGTAGCAACAGCTGAAATATCCTTAAACGTAGAAACCCGTTCGCCCTGGTCATTCCGGATGCCAGAAATCAGATTCCGTTTATGCCAGAGGGACTCTTATTGTTTTATTTAAAATTAATTTTTTTTTTTTTAAAAAAAAAAAAATTGAAGCATTTTGGATTTTATCCTTTTTTGAATCTAAGACATTTTATTATAATTGGTGAAAATTGTAAGAAATATAACGATAAATAAGAATGAGTACATATATATATATACATATTTATTGTTAACTCGATATATATTTTTTAGTAGATGACGCTAAATAATTGATCATGTTGTTAGACCTATTGCAAAGTGGGCTCGTGATAGTTGGCACCAAAGCAGATATCTAACCTAGATTATACTAACCATTTTTAAAGTTTTAGACGTTATTGGTTGATCTTGAGTTTAAACCAATTATATTCAATTGGGCTCTATTGACAACTCTAGGCAATAAAGAGGGGGTGAATGCGATATTCATCTTAAATATGTAGAATGTGATATGATATATAAAAAATGAGCGAGTTAGAGGCTTGGCAGTTACTATGAAAGCAATCACTACTCGTTATATATATATATATATATATATATATATATATATATATATATATATATATATATATATCCTCATTAAAACCTATCAAATTAGTAACATATAGTAAAACCATACATTTTTTTCTTTCAAAAATTAATATTTAATGTTTTTTTGGTAATTTTTCTGTGTTCGATAGTCACTTTGGGTCCAACTAAACCAAATTCAAACTAATGGAAACTAAACTCTTTCCATTTTGGTCAATATATGTTGGTATTAATAGTTAATGTTACTTACAATGCCAATAATTGCTTTAAATCTCTTACTTTAATGAATTGTAGAATTTTGACGTCTACATCTCCTAACCACTTTTAAAGTCTTAGACGTGTATTTGTTGATCTTGAATTTAAACCAATTATATTCAATTGGGCCCTACTGACAACTCTAGGCAATAAAGAGGGGGGTGAATGCGATATTCATTTTAAATATGTAAGAATGTGATATGATATATAAACAATGAGCGAACTAGAGGCTTGTCAGTTACTATGAAAGCAATCACTACTCGTTCATATATATATATATATATATATATATATATATATACATCCTCATTAAAACCTATCAAATTAGTAACATATAGTAAAACCATACATTTTTTTTCTTTCAAAAATTAATATTTAATATTTTTTTATAATTTATTTGTATTCGATAGTCACTTTGAGCTCAACTAAACCGAATTCAAATGGATGACAACAAAACTCTTTCCAATTTAGTCAATAGATGTTGGTATTAATAGTTAATGTTACTTACAATGCCAATAATTTTGAATTTTAAGGAATTGTAGAATTTTGAAAGCCAAAAAAAAAAAAAAAAAAAAGAGCAAACTAATTCAAAGAAAAAATAGAAATGAAATGTTGTTTGAAAATGAGAGATTTGACATAAGATAAGTTACGCTATCTTTTTCCTTAATTAGTGCTTTCTTTATTTTTAAGCAAAAGCCAACATTAAGCATAACAATCAATTTCATTTCTTACAATTAAAAACGAAATTTCCACTTACTTTTTTAGTTAGACCATCCGATTTTTAAAAATATCACGATTCCGACTAATTTAAATTTGTGTAGGTTGAAGGCCTCACACTAGCTCGACCTTATATAGCATTCAAAATCCTCTGGACAGCTGTCCCACCCAAAGAGGTGCCTACAAATCAACGAGCGGGATTAGTCTGGGCGTGGAATGACTTGAAGGTGCCGCCCACCTAAAGAGGTGCTTACAAATCGGCGAGCGAGATTAGTCCGGGCGTGGAATGGCTTGAAGATGCCGCCCCACGGTGACGAGACCCATCCAAGACACCCGTGCGATAAAAAAATAAAATAATAAATACATTTTCTTATTGTACCAAATCAAAAACTTAAATTTTCACTTACTAATTTACCACTTTTTGTTAAGAAAACTTAAACTATTGTCACTAAAACAATAACTTATATCTAATCATTTGATATGTATAAATATTATAGAATAGAGTTTGTTATACTTACATATATTATGATTAATTATAAAATTTTTAAGTCAAATATTCATTATTTATGTGATATATGTGCATGTGTATATATATAATATTGTGTGATATCATGTTCTACATTGAAAGTTATAATGAATATGTAATGATAAATAATAATAAGTCTAGATAACTAGAATTATCCCTTTTGGTACAATGAATATAATACCAAATAATTAATTTTAGACCCTATTAGACTTATAGTTGCGACACGAGCATGCAGATTCTCGGATTTTGTAAATTATATCAAGTTAAAGGATTCATTATGCAGCATCTTTGGTAATAATATATATTAAGATTCTAATAATCCAATAACTATATTTAATTAAAACAAATGAAGAGAAGTCCAAAGTTTCCCAATTCAGCTCACCTAATACAACTCACCATATGCTACATTATTGTACTTCTGTTTTCTTTTATTTTTATTTTTTTCTCTTAATTTAAGATTAAACCAAACTTAATATTTTATTTATTTTTTTTTTTAAAAAAAAATTAGATTCTTGAAATACTTATTCTCCATCAACAAAAGTTTAAATTTTTTTAAAGTTTAATTCATTCATGTAATACATGCCCTATTATTTTAAAACATTATATAAAAATTTTGTAGTCATGAAAATCACAATTTTAAAGGAGAAAGACAACTCACATGAATGGTTTTGTTCACTTCAGTATGATTATTAAAAATAATTACTTAAAAATATTAATGAATTTCATTTATAATATCATTTTTCCAGAAAATAAAATAAAATATTATTATTTAAATATAAGATCTCCGATCCATACGCTTCATATTTATAAATGAGATTATTATTAATTCAAATGAGAGTATAGCACATTAAACAACTTCATCAAATAAAGAAACTTTTATAAACTCTCACAAATTTTTACTAATTCAAAAACTTTTAGTAACTCTTACAAACTTTTAATATAAAGACTTTTTTTTTTTTTTTTTTTTTTTTTTTGGTAAGTAAGACTTTTATTAACACTTTATCTATACTTTTAATTATTTATATATCATTCTATTCTCATTTACATACAACTTTATTACCTTATAAGATGTTCTAACAAATTATAAAGTATTCTAGAGAGAGTTATTGAAATTGTTATTTAAAACAAATTCATCAAAATGAAAATAATTTAGATAATTTCATTATTTTATGAAAAGATTTTTGAATAAAATAAGTATGGGTCTATGACAAGTTTGGTGAAGAGAATCTTGAAGATACTTGTTTTTTCTTTTCACAAAACAAAAAAAAAAAAAAAGAAAAAAAATCCAAAAGATATGAATGAAGGATGAGAGAAGAAGAAGAAGAATAGATAGATAGACCCCATGTGTTGACAAATCCTATGTCTCTTCTCATGTAAGTTATTCCTTTCTCTCACTCTATCATCTTTGTAAAAGAAAAGAAGTGGGAGTGGACCCTGCAGATCCAAAAACTCCATTTTCTTTCTCTCTTCTGCTACATGACAATTTCAAGCCTCTTTTTTTCTATGGCTTTTCTTCCAAGACTGAAACACTCATGCTGGAATTTTTTACCTTTTCTTTTTCTTTTCTTTACTTTTCTCAAAGTTTGAGCTTTTTTTTGTTTCTGGGAAAAATGGGTTCTTCTTTTCTTGGTTTTTCTTTGAACTGTTTGTTTCAGGGAATATTGGGTTGGTGTTGGATTGTTGAATTCATGTTTCAAAATGGGTTCTTGAAGAAGAGAAATTAGATTACTTTATATGATATCAGGTACAATTTTCATTTACTTTGTTTTTTTGAGCTATACAACAAGATAATGTTTGTAGACTTTGATTGTTTTTCTTTGCTCTTTCCTTTTCTTGGATGTTCTGGTTTTCTAAAATGTCCACATGTGTGTATTAAATTTGTGTTTGTTTGTTCCTCTTCTCTCTCTTTTATTACAATTTAGCATCTAATTCTGATGCAAGAGTATTGGCTGAATTGTATTTTGTCTCATATCTTTGGGGTATCAGTCAATATATATATATATATATATATATATATATATATATATATTGTATGTGTTTCTGTTATCATTTCTGTAATATATATTCTTGCGTCTGAAAATTTTCTCCGAGTTGATCTCTCTATGACTATGGTCTCAATGCTTTTCTTAGTTTCTATCAGAAGTTTGATATAATAATTTTTAATCTATTTTTTTGTACAACTGCATGACAGAATGGTAATAGCATCACATATATCTAGAATCAAGTCTTGAAAGGTTAATTTCTTTGCAACTTTCTTTGCAACTTTCTTTGAATCTGATTAAAAAATGCAAAAAAATGAAAAAAAAAAAAAAAAATCATTTCTTTTTGCAGCTTTGCTATATCTATGTATATATATATTTTTCTTGTTGTTGGGTTGAGTGGTAACCATTTTCCTACTGGTTTCTTATCTTCCTAGGAAGTGGAGCACAGATGCAGATGCAGAGTACAAGCTATATTCCTGCATATTACCACATCATAGATCAAAATGTAGGTGGTGGTAGTGGAAGCTTGTGGCAAGTTCTTGGAAGTAGTTCTTCTTCTACCTGTAAAATTGGCATGGTTTACAATGTCTTGCCGGAATCATCCAATTCAGATACATATTTAGCTTATAACAAGGAAATACTAAGACAGACAATGCTGAAACATGAAGCAGTTTTCAGAAATCAGGTACTTCTTCACACCAAGAATTTGAACTTTGAAGTTCTCTTAAATTTCATAATCTTAGAGTTCTTGAGATGATCATTCTTTATATATATATATATATATATTTTGTATATATCTTTTGTTCTTGTCTTGTTGTTATTAGTAGAAGCCATATGAAGCAGAACTATAAATGGAAATTCTTTGATTTCTTTTTTTCTAGGTTCATGAGTTGCATCGCTTGTATGGTAAACAGAAGGAATTGATGAATGAAATATCAAGAAATCGTTGGCAAATGCAATGTTCACAGTCAAACTTGATTTCTTCTCAAATTGGGTACAATAATTTTCAGAATGCATACTCTGCCTCTTCATTAAGCCCTGGAGATGATGGTAAGCAGCCAACACCACCAGCACAATCTGGAGAAAATTTTCAAATGCCTTCTTCAACTGATGTTGTTTCAGAGAAGAGTATACGAGCTCGTTCCACGATTAACATTAAAGAAGATTCCTTGGAAGAACAAAGAACATCAATGTCCAAAAGCTGCTTCTCTGGTAAAAGAATGTTGGATCTGGAACTTCCAGCTGAGGAGTATATTGATAGTGAAGATGAGCAAGAAGTGTTAAAGAAGAGAAACCCTGTTCAAATAATGCCTCAAGTTCAATATGAACATTCCAAGAATAGTTTAAAACTTAATGAAACATCTTCTTCCAATGGCAGTTCAAATTGCAGCAAAACAACATTTTTGTTTGACTTGAATGAACCTATACAGCTTGATGAATCAGAAATGCCGAATTCTGCAGATTTTATTGATTCTGCTACGGACAACATCATGCCCCGGGACCAGGATTCATTTGGAATGTCAAATTTGGGATCCCACGTTCAAAACAAAGAAAGCACCTATAATGTTCCAGAAGGAAAAGGTATTCCTTGCCAACGATGTATTCCTGCTTTAAAAGTTTGTATTGTAGTATTGTCATCTTACGATTAATCATTGCAGGAGATGAAGGAAATGGCTTAATCTCTGGTCGTCAAGATTCCTCGACTTTGGGCTCTATACTGGGCTCAAAAGTTGTCAAAAAAGAAAGTGAAGCATTTGATGATAACAACCAGAGTGTGCTGTGTTCTTGTATAACCAATTCTTGCTCACCTGGTCGGATCTCCAATGAGGCCAAAACTGAAGCATCAACCTCAGTTTCTTCTCAGCAAACATCAGTTTGTAAATCCAGAGAGGTGGTTCCCTTTGCAATCCAAGCACTTCCTTGTTTTAATAATCCTGAATTATTGAGTAAGAAGTCTTCTTCGAACTCTGGGATTAAAAGAAAGTATTGCAATTCAAAGGGAAATCTAGCAAGTACTCCTAGTCTGGAAAGTGTAAGCTGTGATAATGTACATGCTGCTCAGCAAAGTTCTCTTGCAGACTGCATTAAAAAGTCACATCATGCAAATTCATCTGAGGATATCGTTGTCGTCGATGTTATGCCTAAAACTGATGTTTCCCAGGAAAAACACGGTAGAACTGATGAAACAAGTAGCTCTGAAAATTCAAAAAGGCAGTTCATCATGCCAAGGATAAAGCCAGGCTTTGATGGTGAGTATCCTTAACTTTCAACACTTTCTGCCATTGCTTGAGCACTTGCAAAGATGACCCTTTAAACCAGTGAAACAAGTACTAAAAAGATGATCTTGAAAATGTCTCTCTGCAGGTACAAATTTGAAGGCACCACTTACCCCAGACAAGAATGAACATCCTCCTCCAAGTGAGGATTTGGACAGGATTGCAGCAGAAGCTATCGTTTCAATTTCTTCATCAGACACTCAACAACGTTTGAAGAATGAAAAAGTTGCACTACTTCCAGAGGTCTCCGCTGGCAGTGATTGCCTAAGTTGGTTTGCTAGTATTGCTTCTTGTGTCACAAGTGAACAAGAAATTAATGAGTTTGAATTTGAAAGTCTCTCATTCAAGTTGAATGGGATGAATCTTGAAGATTGTTGTTGTCCTCAGATTCAAAGCCACGAGGAAGAAGAAAAAGGCCGAGGTAAGAAGAAGAAGAAGACGACGAGGCAAAAGAAGGGATCTTTATCCTGCATCACATCACTCCATTCCTCCAATGTGATCAAGAATCTTGAACCAGCTGGGACTATAATCAAAGCGGAGAGATGTTTTGGTGGTTGCAGAAGAAGAAGCAAGAAACTGAAGGCAGTTACTACAAATGAAATAGAAATAGAAACAGAAACAGAAACAGAAACAGAAAAAAAAGGTATGCTCAATTTTGAAGCAGCATACTGCTACTGCTTTCCATGAAGAGCTCAGCTTTACACTGAAGAGCTTATTAGGATGGGGAAGCAAAAACAGAAGACAGAAGAGCCGCCATGCTCCTGCAAATTGTTTTCTTGATTTCTGACTGACTTTTTAGGGAAGAAAAAAAAAAACATTAAAAACTTTCATCCATATGACTGACTTGAAACTCAGGTTTTTGTAAATTCTTGTCTATTATTTTGTTAGTTAAACCACAGTTTCTGTTAAATTTAGGTTTTATTTCAGAAAAAAACCCATTTTTTTATATATATATATATATATTTTGAGATGAAGGGACAAGATGCATTGTAGTTGTTAGTTGCAATTCAAATGGTTTTCTTGTTCGTTTAATCTACATTTTTCGAAGAAAATAAGGAGAAAAAAAAGGCAAATGCAAAGAAAATGAGAGGAAAAAGAAATTCATTTGAACTTTTACCCACTTTGATTTGATTATGTGCACATCATTCAAAGTTGGTGGGTTCAAAATGATTTTGTCCTCTAGATTTCATATATTTTTCTGCACATAACGTCTAATTATAATATACAAGGTTATATATATATATTCACAACAAAAGATAAAAAAAAGGTCAGAAACTCGTCTATCTTCAAGAAATGTTACATCAACCGCCAAGGACTGACTGTCAATCATTAGTCCTGCTTCCACATTATCAGTACCATAAAATTATTCCTCTCAGGTTCAGGTTCCTCTTCCAAATCAACACAAGAAAATTTCCAGTCTGGAAGTTTTGGATCAAAATGTCCTCTTTTCCCCCCAACCAGTGCAAGTCTGCCATTTGTGGAGATGCTTCACACTTCAGTGCCCATTTTGACGTTGGAAACGGAGGTAGATTCTCCAGGTTGAACTGTTGCAGAATCTTTCCTTTCTGATCCAAAGAATGAGCAGTTCTGAAACGCATCCAGACTGCTTGCTATGAGGCGGCTCAGACCACCAAGGCTATCACTTAAAATCAGATCATCGTTATGGTATCTACAAGAAGGTATGTCCAAGTCTAATGGTCCTAAAGAATCAGGCTGCCCACATGAAAGAGATGGAATTGGATCAGATACCCACAAGAATCATTCATGAAAACTTCGATGCAATAACATACGCACATGTGGCTTGCTCTTAACTCAAATAAAATATGGACATGCATCATAAAGTAGATAAAGAGATTTCAAGGAACATTACCCAGTAAATGTCAGTAAGACCATTGAGATCTCTGATGGAACTATCTGAAGTATGACCATCGGATTCACATTTATCTCTAAGGTGTCCTACAGGATCATCGATGAAGGCTTTGTCAACATCAGACAGCTCCTACAGAAAATTCTGTTTTATTAGCTATGGGGAAATTTGCAAGGAATTGATTCAGCACTAAGATATCAAAGGAGGAAAGCAAGAAATTAAACCTCGGTTTCTCTGGCAGGCTCAGGAGAACTTCTCTGACCAATCTCTCCAATGGTCTCCAGAGAAGACTTACTGAATGCATCAACTTTTTCAGAGAACACATTCTTTTGGAATGAGAACGCATCACATGTTTCTTCAGCATCCCATAGGCTAGATCCATGAGACAAAAGAGGTGGACTAGAGCTGTTTCTGCTTCCATGTTTACGTATATGAGCAGCAATTGCATCGTCAAAAGAGTCGCAACTAAATGGAATCTGAGGAAGGCAGCCAGAATTCCTGGGCCAATGTGAGGTGATGCAATCCACCTCATCATTTCCAGATGACTCGAGCAGATCACCAATACTGATGTCGGTTAGGCTATCAGCCCACTCTACAGCTGACAATGGAGCAGCCTTTTGTGTCCCTGAAACTCCCTGGTGCACGCAATCAGAAATTTCAGAAAACATTACAATCATAGATTCAGGAATGGCCTTGACTTTATTTTACATACCAAGTACCTAAGTAAAATTATAAGTGAGTTAGATCTTAAATCTGCCATTACAGATTCCTTGTTTAAAGACTTGGCCGATAATTGCACTCTGGGGCCATGTTTATAATTATACAAAATTTTACACCATTTAAAACCAAATGAACAAAGCAAAAAATGAACCATGTCTCTAGTTTTAATCTAGCAATTTGAGGACACTCGAAACTGAGAAGAAGATCCTTCACAAGTTCAGAAAATTCTCAAATGTTAGAAAATGTAGCTAATAATTGAGCAAATATAAATGAAGCAATCAGTCTGGCCAAGAAAAAATAAATGAATGAAATCCAAAGTTAAATGAGCATGATTATCAAGTTGATTCTATATTCCAACAGGTTAATTCAAATAAAAGACACATCAAGTCTGACTACATTTATAAAAAAAAAAAAACCTTAAAAGACTTCAATGAGTGGTTTCTATTTATCAAAATAAAGTATATAATGGGTGCTTGCCTGATGCTTATCCTGTTCCATGATGCCTGTAGCAGTTTCACCCTCCTTTGCATCCAACAAAGTTGCAGGAGCACGATCCCTGGATCCAGAAGTACCTACTGGCATGCTATATTGCTGAATCAACTCAGTGCAAACAGATGAAGTTGTTGTCAAACTCATTTTTGTCGTAGAGCCAAGCGGATCTTTATGGAGATCTGAATTTTTCTCAGATTTGTTAAGACTTGGGGAATTGGGATTAGGATTGGATATTGTATCCACAATGTGTTCATTCACAAGATTCATCCTCTCGCTTTGCTCACTGGAGCATGGCAATGGTACTCGAGATGTCACAGGTCCAATCTCGGGGTGCGGGAACCATCCATATCTTGAGTAGGAAATAAGATTAGCCACCATTTATCATTAATACCTCCATGAATGGAAAGAGGAAATTGAATACAAAATACCTGAGTCGGAAAACTGGAGGACTCCCTATTAGTGCATATACATCTGCAGCACTAAGAGTGGAATCTTTTGTCCATCTGTGATAACCCGCCATGTTCACATTCTGTACATTATAAGGAAAAAGCATTAGGTTCCCAGATGCTATACTAGAGGTTCCCCATTTGCGGTTAAGGTGTTCCAGGACAGATGGTATCTTCTTTCGTGTACTCAAAGTCAACTCTAGATAGGGGTTACGGTTATCCTGTGAAAAGAAAATTCCAGTCCAGATTAAGATTTGTCAATATGAATCATCTATTTACAGAATTAGAGTTTCTGGCAAAAAAATCCTAATAACCCACCATTTCCAATGCCCTTCGAGTATTTTCATCAATTGGAAATAACTGCAGCTTAAGTTTCATTGAACTCTGTAAGTTGTTTGGCGGAGATGGTGCATCCTTCTCACCATAGTCAAAATCATTTTGCTCTGAAAATAAAATGGCAAGTTTGGTTGAACATGTCAAAAAGAAATTCCTTTACAAATTAAAATGTTCAGTAATTGACAACATTAAATGCACCCCCCTCACTAGTAACAACTCACCAGTAGCATCCTGGACATGTTCAACCTCTTTATCAGTAAATGTTCGCTCCAAATGTTCTGCTGCATCAGCAACCAAGGAAACCCCAGCTATTGCAGCCTTCTCCCATCTTTTATATGCAGCTGTTGAACCACCAACTGCCACATAGTTGTCAACATTAGGAACACCCATCAGCAGTACAAATCAATACCCTAAGTTATGCCATTTAGGTTTGAAAGGAACATCTATAAAAAGCTTCTCCATATAGAACTTTTATATAGAACTTTTATACTTTAATTATGTTCAAAAAGGTAAGTTGAAAGGAACAATGATAAAAGACTTCTCCATATAGAACTTTGATACTTTAATCAGTTTCAAAAAGGTAAGCTGATGTCGGTGAAGTATGAAATTAGACCAAAAGGAAAAAATCTACAAGTGACAGTAGCAACTGACAGGTAATTGAAAGCTTACAGAGGTTAATAAATTCAATAATAATTATTACATCTAAGTCCTACAATGAACCCATGCTTGTGATTAAATGAGAATTTTCCTTTAGTTCTGTCTACCTATTAAGAAATCATTTTCTTCATGTCAATCATGTTAGTGCTCTTGCCAAATCTACCAAGTTTCTCAATGGCCAACTGTATACATGCTTTCCTTTAACATAAAGCATGCCATTACCTAATCTCACATTTCTTGGTTTTAATCTCAAGAAAACCTCTAGTCTTGCACACTAACAGGAAAAGAAGAGGAAGATGAAGAAAAGGGGAAATCCTTAATTTAATATCTACCTCAGTTGTTTTATCGGGAAAGGTATTAATTTCATGATATAGACACATAATCCAATTATCAATAATCAATTTGATCAAACTACACACAGGGAGAGAGGAAGAAAGAGACAGTCAATAAATAACTATCACAAAATAAGCAAAGTGGTAAGGCATCTGAGTTCAATCTGAATTTCTAGAACAAGGAAAGATAAAGGACAGGAATTCATTATTAAGGAAGAAAGAAATTCTAAGAGAAAAAATGACCACATTTCTTAGTGCAGGCTATAATTAATCCAACAAAGACCTGTTTTCCTTCGATGCCTGGAGGATTTTGCAGAAGATGCATCAGCTTTGTAGTTACTTCGGTTGATACCCATATTCACCTGCCGCTTTATTGAAGATCCTTTTCCTGCACCAAACTTTTGAATATTTTGAGTGTCAACAAGGACTGGTTTCACTGGACGACTCTCATGGACAGGAACTCGGCCCTGTTCGAAGACACTAGTTGGAAGATTAAGAGAACTGTTTTCTCCTTGAGAAGATCGTTTCCTCACAGTCTTTTTCCTATCTTTCAAAAGTTGATTTTCCTTCACGTGAAAGGGGCATCATGAGTTTGACAGAAAAACATTATGCTAAATAGAAAATATAATATGAAAAACAAAAAGTTCTATCCAAGCACATTATGAAAGAGAATTTTGTCAAGACTAACCAAGGTTTCTACAATCAACTTGAATCTCCTAGGCTTCAAGTGAAGTTTTGATGCTTTACAACTGTACTTCTCCAATAGAGACCACCTGCATCCAAATGTGAAACAATCAAAAATCGATTTAAATTATCAAGACTAAAGAAATAAGGTTTTGTGAACACAAAATTTTGTTGTCAAGTCATCTTTTTAAAATTTGTAAAGTGTATAAATTCAAACCCTCTTTATTGACTTAAGTTTTTAGATGAGATGAAAATTTAATTTAGTGTCAGAGGGGAGGTCCATTGCTCGAGCCATGACTCTACCCTATTTGTTGGTTATTATCGTATTCAATTCACACGTGAGGGGGTGTCTTAAGTGTATAAATCCAACCCATCATGTTCAAGCATTGACACCACCTCATTTGTTGATTATTGTCTCTGTGTTGTGTCTATTATTGATAATTTGTATTCGGCCTACACATGAGGGGTGGGTTAAGTGTATAAATTCTATCACTTTCTATCAACTTAATAAGCCTTTATGTTTTTTGAAAATTTAACAAATTTAAAGTAATTAGAAAGGAGAAGATTTAGCTGTAATTTTCCATACATGGCAATTTATCAAGTTGAATCTATCGTTTTCTTGAGCTGGAATCACTTCCTATATGGTAAACCATAATAGAAACTTTCAATTCAAGTTTTAAGGTCATGGAAACAAAAACATATAGTGATGCTACTGTGACAGAAAAACTTTCTACCAGGAATCCAGTAGGAACCAATGTAACATAGCTTTCTTAATTTTTCCAGTTTAGCATAAACTAATTTGATCAGAAGAACAAATCAAAAAAACAACAAGGACATTCATTAGTTACTTATTTCTGCGATTAAGAAGATGATCTTAACAAAACCTTTTCAAGTAAACAACTCATAAAGAATGGTAATTTTAAACCTAATACTCTGTTATCCTACCATATCCATAATTTTACCACTCCACTAGACAAATAATCATTGCCAGAATTAAAGAATCCTAATGTTGTGTCGGAAAAGTGACTATTATCAAATTATCATAAGTTCCATTATGTTCCCGAGTGCTTTCCATGTGAAGAAGTAACCAGTAGAATTAAACATATCAAAGAAGAGAACTTATGATTAAAGTGAGACATACCACCGAAGCATTGCTGCATTAGTGTCTTTAGAGTTTTTGGCATCAAGCCAAAGTTCTGGACCTAACAACTTGTTCATACGCCTCACAAGACGATAATAATAATGCCTAACCTACAAATTCAAATGACAAGGAAAGAGACTGAGGTGAAGAATAAAAGGAATTACATTCAGTTTTACATCATCGAGAACTAAGAATTAAGTGATGCACAATTAAAGATCAGATCTTACCTGATCCTTATTTTTACTCTGAACTCGACAAGTGATCTTTTCAAAATTCTGTAGATAAAATAGCACAATGCAAGTCAAACTATATAGAAGCCACTTAAAACTAAAAACTAGCACCATAAGCAAAAAGGAATGATTAAAATTGCCTTGCCAACTTGTCGAAGAGCAGAGAAGAAGTTCTCTTCTTCTTGATGAGTCCAAGCAGCCCACTGTCGTGTTTGTTTTTTTACTGTATAAGAAATAAAACTTAATTAAATTCACAACATTCTTAAAGCATAGCTATGGAATATGAATAGTTAAATCATCAGTTAAGATGGTCAAGATAGTCTCAACCAAGATCATGCTTCATCAGTTAGTAGACATGAAAGCAAGAATGACTGCTGAAGACAAACCCTAATGTCAAACTTAAGGGATATTCAAAGACAAATGTTAATTCAATGGTTAAGGGATAAGTTAAATTACTCTTAACCTGAGACGTATGCCTGATAAAAATGGTTAAATGCCAACACTAACAAAGGAGTAGAAATGAGAAAATTTATCATAATATAAGAATTTTTTAAACAGATGATAATAGCATGGAGCTGCACATGACTACTTTAGTCCCAACCAAGAAATCAAATAACTTACCCGGCTGCTGTGCTGAAGCATGATCTTGCAGGGAATTGGTTACACCAGAACCTCCGTTTTCAGCTACAATGCTGTCAGTACGAAGGCCTGATTCAAGGTCTAAGGGAACCTGAGGTTCCATTTGCATTTTAAGTTTAGCAGAATATCATATATTCATGCTTTTTCTGCTACAGACACAAATAGAGTAGGTCCTTCAATTTTCTTGTGGGTGACCCAGACAGATGAGAATCTGTGGAAAAATACGAGTAAGCATTAAAGAACGACAGAAAATTTAAGTTTGATCAAGGGCAAGTAAAGTAAATGTGACTTAGCAGGTCCTAGAAATCAAAATCCTGGCCTTTTCTGTCAGAAAGAACTATACTCATGCATGCATATCTAAGCAGATATAAACCCATTGCCCCAATCTCTTGATCCACCTAACATCAACCCTGAGGAGCACCAGATATACAGTTTGGAAGATGAGATCATAGTCTTGTAATTATCAAACTCCTCATAGATAAATAAGAAAGACCCCTTTCTCCATCACAGTGCTTTATACACCCTATGTTATTTATTGATGTGATTATTATCAGAATCATCCTTATTTTAGACGCTATTGTTGAACATATTAAAAAAAAAAAAAATTTTAAAAAAAAGCTTGCCGTATCAATTTGGTTTTGCAAGTACAGGAATGCAGAAGTTTTTAGCAAAATTCACTTGGCCTCAAGGGAGAAAATATAAATCTACAGACAATTCAGCTGAAGATAAGCACATTAACAACAAGAGATTACACAAAAGCAATCGATAACCCTATGCAGCATGGTACAAAGCTTTCTACTTCAGAAGTTGGGTGCCCAGACACAGAAATTCAAATTATCCAATCTTTAATCCAGATGAAGTAAACTTGTTACCTAGAAAGCAAATTTTAGAAAATGCAGCATTCAATCGAATCACATGAAAGCCTAAAAATTCTCAAAAAAATTGGATGTAAATAAACCCAAAAAATAATCGAAATTCGTCAACTTCTATCTCTCCCAAATCCACTCCACAAAAAAAAAAAAAAAAAAATCTAAAAGTGCTAATATATAGTTAAAAAAATAAAAAAATAAAAAATTTGAGCTTGACCAAAAACATATATACAAGCAGGAATACACAACAAAGCACAAAATTCCTTCGTATCTAATTTTTTTTGTTAAAAAAGAAATAAAATAATAATACAAAAGAAAATCAACTAAAATTTTGAAATTATTCCGAATCGAATACTGGATCAGATAATGAACTCACATAAAAATTCAAATTCGATGAGGACGGTGGAAGCCACCGGAGATGGTGTTGAGCTGGCCGGGGAAGATGAAAGACCTTGAAGATTACCAATTAGGGCAAGGAATTTGGGGGCAAACACAGGAAACTAAGGGGCAGTATTAAGGGTAAGTTGGGTATTAGAGACTTACTTCAGGAAAAGGCAAAAAAATATATACTATTTTTTACTAAAAGTCATGCAATACTCACCACTTCTCAAGCTTTACTTGTACTAAACCATAAATAATGGGCTCTGGAATTTTTGGAGTTTGTATATAGCCTATACATACAAATAGTGTGTATATGTATATATATATATATATATATATTGTTTTACTTTTCTTGGTAATTATATATATATATATATTATTTTCTGTTTCTATAGAATACATATTTCTTCTCTAGTTCATTCGATTTCTCTTGTGTTTGAGTTTGACTCTTATTTCAATAACATCACAACTTTTATATATATTAGATTCACCATAGAAGTCGAATCAAAAATCTTACTAAACATTTTGTTTCTGCTAAATTAAATATTTAAACGATATACATATATGCGTGTATATATACATATTATTTAACACGAATCAGAGATGTAACATATATTTCTTATGATCTTATTGTATCTTTTACTGTTAAATTGTTGTCCTTCGTATATTTTCCTTTGTTGAAGCTTATACATACATATATACACACATTTAGACCCAAAAAAAAAAGACATATACACACATATATATACCCTTTTTTTGGAAGTGATATGCAAACCTAACAAAGCCCATATATATGGGCCTTCATGGGGTTTTGCAAACTTTAAGGTTATATTTATTCGTCTAACTAAAATTTTTTAATATTACGGACTATAATGATTAATATTTTTATTGTGGGTGCTCATTTATTAAAAGTAAATAGTTGATCACGAAATATATTTCATTTTCATGGGCAGATTCAAACTCTTAATCTTATGGTCAAGAGACAAATTGAGCAATCACTATGACACACATCGTAAAATGTGGCTTGGAGATCCCTAGTCTCATCGAGCTCTTTTTGATAATCATGTATATTTACGAATTAATTCGGAAGAGATACATACATAGAAGTAGACTCTCAAAACTATATTATATCAACTTTTCACTTAACAAGTTAGTGAAAGTATTTAAATAAAACAGAATAAAACAACAGAAGTACACTTTATTCTTAGTCTCATTACAATACATACATACATACATATATAAATAAACCTTCTGTAAATTCAAGAAAATTTGTGCTCTCCAAAGAGAAAAATAATATTAAGCAGCAAGTGTTTTAAATCTTCGAGTGAAAAAATTTCCAAAAATTATTACAATATATATATATGTATATATTTATTTTTGCTAATTATTAGGTGTCATCGGAAATGTTGGAGGTGGATTTGGGAGGAAGAGTGAAATGGGAACTTTGATAAGCAATTTGAAGCATCTCTTCATCTTCATCATCATATGAATCTCTGTAAGTCTCCAAATTCACTTCTGCGTTTCTGAGTGCTGATAAACATAACTCTTTTCTCCATTCTTCTAAATGCGAAAAGTTTATATAATCTGCATATCGATCGCAATACTGCACCACACCCCCATATCAGAAGAAGAATTTTTAACAACTACCATATTCATATATATATATATATATATAAATGTATGTATCTATATAGTATTAGTAGATCCGTAATAATTACTGATAATTATTTGTAATATTAAAAAATCAAAATATATTTATCAGTGTTTTTTCTTTCATATTCTTATAATTGATATTTTTTTTTTTAGGCTTGAGGTGTTCATAAATGAGTTACAAATTATAGGAGGACACCTTTAAACCAAATCCATATTTAGATTAATCTTCATTCGAGTTGTGTTGGTCCTTTGCGGGAAGAAGCTGTGACTCCAAATTTTTAACAGCTACACATGTGTAGGGGTTTAAACTCTCTCCTTACCAACTCACCTATGTCTCGGGGTTTATAATTAATTTTTTATAATACTCATTCTTTGAAGAAAGTAAAGTATAAAACAAAAAAAAATTAATATTTTCAACTAAAAGACTATCAATCTTTTGTTTATTTACTTAATTAAAGAATTATTTCTTATATACGACAAATTAAAAAAAGAAAAGAAAAAGTACGTACCTCAAAATCAGCAATATCATGTGTATTATGTTTGGGAATACCGGAAATGTCCCTGGAATTATAGAAGTCTTGAATGGACTGTATCATCTGCTCCGGCGACGGCAATGTTCTTTTCCCGGAAAGAAGCAGAGCAATCCATTTTCCTTGTGCCTCAAAGAAAGGGAACCCTATCAGCTACGTGCATATATACATACACCACAAAACAATTGTTAATTATATAAATCTTCCGATTTTGATACATGTTAAAAATTAAATTAATATAATTATAAATTGTTATATATATATATATATATATATGCAAATTAACTTGGAAAAATAATAAATTAATTTCCAAGATTAAAGGAGAAGTTTTTAGGTACCTTTCTTGGAATGCCAATAAAGGAGAGAGAAGGAGCGAGAGAAGGAGGAAAAGTATGCTCAAAGAGGGGTCCAACTCTATCATCATCTATCGAAACTATCCCTTTGGTGTCAAGAAATGGCAATGAATAAGAGTACCTGACAATATACAATATATATTATATATATATATATATATATATATATATATATATATATATATATGATATATATATATTTAGGAAATTAAAAGAAAAGTTTGATATATATAAACTAATAATATGATCATGTCGAAAATAATAAAATCGATCAATTATATAGTTATATATATATATATATATATATATATATGTCATGACTCGACTGACACCCAGCCCTGCCGTGATTATGGGCATGACAACATTCACGGTTAATTACTTGGTATCGTCCTCATTTTATTAAAAGACATCCCGAATTGACTATGAATATTTAAGTTTATTCTTATATACCATTACACATTCATATCATTTATTGATGTGAGACGGGATATGACAATATATATCTATGTGTGTGTTATTATACCCTGTGCAATATAGGATGGTATCGGCAATGACACGAGAACCATCTATAAAGAAAACTCGTCCATCTTCATGTAGAGATTCTATCTGCCAAAAAAAAAAAAAAAAAAAGAAGGTAAATTTAAAATTTTCTTGACAGGTCAAAAAAGAATATATATATATATGTATGTGTATATGTATATATACAAAATTTACAGGGATACCTGTGGATGAAGATGAAGGTTACTATATTTAGAAATAACTTTAGATAAACCTTCAGAAATGATCATATTTCTTGAACTCATATGAATTTCCTTTGCCACTTTTACAAGCTCCAAAGAAATATCTTGCCCACTTAAAGAGTTTCCAACTACCACTACCACCTGTAAAATTAATTAATATAAGAGGTTATATTACCATTAAAATTCCGACACGACGACATCTTCACTCATGAACAGTAAAGATTATATATATATATATATATATATGAATTTAATCGTAATAAAATATTTCAAGATTAAAAAAGTATTCTAAAATATCTATACCCTATTATATATATATATATATATATATATATATTTTTTTTTTTTTTAAAAAAAGATCTTTTTTGCACGAAAATATAATTGTGTGTGTGTGTGACTTTTAAGTGTAAAAAAGCTGGTGATGGCTAAAGCTTTTCCTGTATAATTGCATGGTACTAAAAGTTACTTTATTTGGATTTTGCTCTCATTGGTTAATTTCTTACAGAAAAATTTTAAATAAAAAAAAGTGATAATTTAAAGTGGTTATAACTTTCCTTTTAAAGCTTCTTTAATTATTATTTTACAATTAAAATAAGATTCTCTGATTTAACTTGGGACCAAAATGGACAAGAAAATCCGTAAATTGGATAGTAACAGTTTCTACAATAATATATTTGAGTCATATTAAAAAAAACGAGTGATCAAAATAATTAAAATAAAAAGAAAAGGCAGGATTAATTAAATCATTTTTCTTTACTATTTCACTCTCACTTAATTCTGTCTTAAATGATATACATACATATGACATATATATATATATATATATATATATATATATATATATATATATATATTTGTATTACCTCATTCCGAAAAGGTTCAGGAACTCTGTAGACATGACTATGCATCTGTTTTCTCTTCCACACGTCCATTCCTTCATAAGAGAATTAATGAAAAACTTATGTAACATGCAACAATCATTAATTAACATTGTAACATGCAGAAATTTCCTAATCGGGAAAGTGGTGAGTAGAAATAATTAAAAATCAAAATAATTCAATGTGCATATTTTCTCGTTAACCAAATCATATATATATATATAATATGTACTCGTAAAACTTTTGAATCGACCAATATTTAATATATAACATACGTATACGTACCTTTAATGGTGGGCAACCTAGGTTGAGAATAGTGACCGGTGGCAACAACCACCGCATCGAAAACTTCCTCCACCTCCACGCCGCCGACATCTTTGGTTTTAACAACCCATTTGATCAAATCTTTATTACAACCAACGACATTAAAATTATCCTCCAACATACCAACATAATGAACCCTAGTATTAAACCTAATCATATCCCTTAATTCAAACCAATCACAAAAATCTTTAAGGTAAGAAAGAAGTTCCCTATGCCCTGGAAATCTCCTCATATCCCTACCTTTCTTCTGCAAGAATGGAAAATCGGTAAACCCCATGATTTCTCTAGGTGATATAAGTCTTAAAGACTCGTACATACTACTATGAACCTTTAATAGGGTACCCCCCTCCCCACCTGCCCTTATTCCTAAGGGTTCCTCACCTTCAACATTAGGTTCGTAAAGCCATTGCCCTCCAATGTCATGGTTTTGTTCAAGAACCACCACACTGTGCCCTTCTTTTCTTAGCTCCCTACTTGCCACCAGTCCCGACGGTCCGGCACCGATTACACACACTCTTTTTTTAGCAAGAATGTAGTTTCTCTCTGAAACCATTTTCTTTCCTGAGAAAAGGAATCTGGCTGCTTCAATAATATATATGTAATGTGTATATATATATATATATATATAATAATAATAACTTAGGTTGGGGGATGTGTAAGTTAAAGAGTTTTTATAGCTGTAAAAAAAGGGAAATTGGTTGACACAAAAGGAAGACAACATTATATCGAAGTACACACAGTTTCTAACAGGGAGGCACACACGTGACAAATTAATATCATTTTTGCTAAAATATTACTCAACCGCCCCCTTGCAAGTTCTTTAATTAATTTCTTTCTATATTTAAATGGGACATTCTTTTCTTTTCTTTTCCTTTTTTATTTTTTGACGAGTCTAATAAATACCACGGTGATCCAAATATAAAAAATTTGGTCTCAGTTCAAACTTTGTGTATAGAGAAATGAGTGTTAGAGAAAGTTTTCCCTGAAACAAGATTCTATACTACTCGATTTTAGATTTGTCGGAGTTTAAACCGGATGAGTGTTTAAGCAAATTATAAATATATAACAAAATAAACTCTCCAAATATATATATATATATATATACAATTTCATACTCGGATTAAAAATAAAAATAAATAAATAATGTTGGTAATTAATTGAGTAGGGATTTGATTGATCCTAATTAATTAGGAGCTGTTTGAATGAGTGTTAGGTTTAATTACGTGCATGGGGTGCGACCCACATTTTAATGATTGCTTGCTTCGACATAAATGGTAAAACTGAGCCAAACCTTTTTTTTTTAAAAAAAAAAAAAAAAAAATTTATTTTGCAAAAAAATTTAAGCAATATATGTCACGACCCAAACCCAAGAGCTTATGCCGTGACTATGAGCCTAACAAAGCACTCACGGTCAACTTACTTAATGTTGTTCTCATTGCACGAAAAGATATACTCAAGTTGATTATGAGTATATAAGCTCATTGTTATATTTCATTGCACATTCATATAACTTATCGATGTGGAACGAAGTATTACAAATATATATATATATATATTGGAATTAGAGTTCAAATTTAAATTACATAAGTTTAAAAAAAAAAAACACTCATCTACTTCCTCAACTAATTCTCTAAATAAATTATTTTGCAAGTATAAAAAGTATTTAGTTTATACATATATATATACACTTGGTTATAAAGTAGAAACATGACAAAATTTGAAGCATAATTCTTCTACGTGCCTATGGATTAATTTGGATTGCCCCTTCTTCAAGACAAGGGAAACTCATCATCATGCCCATTCAATGCTTTTTCAACACAAGAACTTTTGACTAGCTAGCTAGGGTCAATATAAATATATATTATATATATATATATATTATATATGTATTATACTTCGATTATATAATTTGATCTAATTTATATTATATTGTAACGATTTACCATTTACACTTTACTAGAGATTAATTAGTGACAAATTTTAGAAATCAAAGCCTTTTAGTTCTACTATACACCTCTAATTATTATTTCTTTTTTCAAATCGAATTAATTAATCGAATTAAACTATATAAAATACAAAATATATGTATATGATAATGAAAATTTGTAGTTTAAATATTGTACTATATATGGATGGTTGGTTAAGGATGAAGTAGTATTTCCTACTATATCATATATATATATATATATATATATAATATGTATGTATTTTGCCAAGGGTGAATTTTAAGTTAGAAGTACAAAAAAAAAAATTATAACTAATACCTTAATAATAAAAGCACTATAAGATTAATATTGATATGTTTTTCTTATAATCAAGAGTTTGATTATATGTAAAGTATAAATTAAAAATCACCACCCAATGAATGACAGCTTTATTTGGAAAACTTTCAACACAAACTACATTGATGGTGGTGTGTGTATGTATATATATATATATATATATTTTATTACAATTTTTTTTTCTTTTTTAAACTTTTCCTACATAAGATAGTATATTAATTATTTGAAGGTTTGAGACCATGTCCCATATGTATTTATAGTGTGTAGATATAGAAAATTTGTATATATATTTTAGATATTATTGAAATTAATTAAGTGTATAGTAAATTTTTGTTTAATTAGTTATGAAGCAACAAATAATATCGATCTAGACATGTGGTAAAGGAGATGAGATTAATCAATAAAAAATAAAATTTTGACTAATCATATAATGCAATATCATCACTAAAGAAACACTTGACCAATATAATTTGTTGGATTTATTTTAATAAATTACGTGAGTTTATATATCAATTATGTATTTAAGACTATCATATTTTATTAAACACTATTAAAGTGATCTAATAAAGTTTATTGAGTTAATATGCATTAAGAATAAGTATAGAAACCCGTATTCTTAGACTGTGATGAGTTAACTAAAAATAATATATAATATACTGGTTATGGTTCCTTAGAGACTAATGAGAGTTGTCTTTTTCTATATCCCGTCAGTATAACAAAACGAACGGAACCATAGACTCATATAGATCTCTTGGAAGATTGTAATCCCTTGTTCATAGCGCATTCCAAGAATATCAAAGATTAAAGATGGTCACTCAAGAATAACTTCAAGATTAATTCATGTACATCTCACAAATTTAATTAGTTAATTAATTTCTTGATGATTTGACATATTTAGTCTTAGATTTGTTTAAGAAATAGATTTATAATCTATATATATTTCCAACATAATTCACTATCATGGTTGCTTCTTCTTCTATAAATAGAAGAAGAAGATGAGCATTTAGAGATGTGCATGTCAAGTGATCCTCAAAATCAAATCTATCAATAAAGTTTATTAAAAATCATATAATAATATTTTTTTTCTTTTTCAAAATATATATATTTTTTTAAAAAGGAAATGTTTCACATAATCAAGAAAACAAACAATGAACTTGTTAAATGCTCAAATCACTTGCTTTATATATAAAATATAACCAAAAAAGAATTTCTATAAATATAAAGTTTTCTAAATTTTTTCATATACTGTAATAATATGTGTTTAATTATTATTGTTATTGTAGACAATAAAATTTCTTTATTATAAATTGAATACAACAATTATATAACAATTTAAATTACAAGGTCCAATATCTATGGATCCGTTGATTCGATCCGTCGTGGATTCGAGGGGCGTTTTGGGCTTGTTTCAATCCAATTAATTTGATTTCTTCCAAGGGACGTTTTGAGATGGATCTTAAAATAGATTCGATGTTGAGGGCTTTTGGGCTTGATCTCAATCTATCAAACAACATCATTTCTTCTTCACGAAGGGCCGATTAGGTTCGGTATCCTTCAAATATCTCTCAACTTCTTGAGTATGTGAGTAAGTGTAAGTGAGTGTGTAACCTTTTAATATGCCCTCTATCTATAGATGGAGTGAGTGACAATTAATGACTATAAAGCTGTCATGCGTCACTGAGGTAAATCTTCTAATATATTCAAATATATAAAATATAAATATATACAATTATTATTATAATTGTATAAATGAAATACATATCTCATGTTATATAAAGTTGAATCGTTATATATTTTAAAAGTTTAAACACATTAAAAAAATATTAAATTATCTTTAAAAACATTATTAATTTACTCCCTTAATTATTTCTCAAAATTAATCCTACATATTTTATTTTATATAAACTAATCTTTTATCTATTTTTAATATTTTAAAAATTATTATTTTCAATTAAAATAAACCAATATATTATCACTTCTAATTTATTTTATTGAATTATTTATAACCATTAAATTATTTTCTATTTTAATCGTACTATTAATCCACTGTACAATTAGATAGAAATTTCAAATCTCTCGTAGATCTTATCATCAGAATTTCTTGTGCCAATTTTTTGGATTTTCCCAAAAAAAAAAAAAAAAAAAAAAAAAAAAAACTCTAAAATTAATTTGTTGAAGAAAAATTGTGAGTTGTCCCAATAATATTCTGTGTGTAATGTAACGTTGTTGTTCACAGAGAGGTTGTTACAAAAGCTTCCAACCAAAAAAAATGCCCACAAAAATCCATGGCGATCGTGTATAAATTTTACATACTCAATCTGCTGTTTCCTTCCGTCGAGCCTTTCTCAAGAAGGCTCCTCCAACCATTCTTCTTCTTTTCCGCCTTCCTTTTCTTCCTCTGCTATATTTCTTGTTTGTTTCAGTTCTTCTCAATTTCATCCATCACGTAAGAAAAAAAAACATTATTATTATTATTAAACATTATTGTCCTGGATTCACAAGCTCAAAATTTTTTAAATGTTGGATGCGTACAAGAAAAAGACGTAAGTTTGAAAATCAACTCTCTGGATTTTCCTTTTCTTTTTTTTTTTTTCCCTGGTTCTTAATGTGTTTGTAATTTGTGAAATTTTTGGTGTAATGTTCTGGCCCTGAGAAACCTGAATCAAATCCCCTGTTTAATTGCATTATCCCTGAAGATAAAACCTGGGTTCGTGCCTTATTTTAATTATTGAATTGAAGGAAATGAATATTAAGGAATTTGTTGGATTTAAGATTCTGCCTTTAATTTGTTTATGGAAATGCCTGAATCAGGAATTGGAAATGGAATGCTCTTTTTTATTTCCCCTTTATCAAGCAATGCATGAAAGGTTGAGATAATTCTGATGTGTAGCTCGGTTGCCTGAAATTACAGAAGGTTTTAAACTTTTGGGGGATTCTCTTCTGTTATTCGTCACAAATGGGTTAATGTTTCTTCTGTAAAGTTAATATGTTAGAAAGAAATTAGAATTGTTAAAGAGAATAAATTTAACTTCTCGGTCAAGTAAAGTATTAAGAGAATGAGTTCTAATTTCTGTTATATTATGCTTAATTTTTTATAATATGTGACAATTTAATTCGGAACCGAAGACAAATGGTGTGAGGGAAAAGAATGTTTTAAACACCTGTTTTCCCAATTCTCATCCAACATCTATGATCTGCTTTGAACTTCCCTGTCTGTGTCTATAGACTTCATTCTCTTTTATCTTCCAATTTGCTCTATTGTTGTTGTTTCTTTCCTTTTATTAGAAACTTTTAAAATTGCGTGGCAATTTAACAATTTCCATTATGTATTGCTTATTTGAGGTCTAAAAGGGCAGCAAATGATGAATCTTTTTGGGTCACTGATAATGTGTGTGTATATATATTCATTCTATGTATGGTTTTTCAGTTCAATATGGCAGTTTCTGTCCCTATGACCACAAAGGAAATAAGGACTGATGCTGGTCCTCCTCTGAGGACAACTTCATTGGACAGCTATGATATCAAGAATCCTGAAGCTCAAACCTTGCCAAATTACCTTAGAGCTTCAATAGGCTCCTGCCATGATTTCTGCAAATTTGGAAAGAGACGTGATCTTACAGTGGAGACAAGGTCTACCATGTCTGGAACACCTCCATTGTCACCAAATACTGGCCGAGATTCTAATAAAAGTAATTATTTGAAGAAAAGGATTAGTCTGTCAAGCAGTTCTGGATCGCCCTCAACTGTCAGGAGTCCTGTTTCCAATGTCAGAGCAAATGAAATCCAACTAGAGGCAAAGAAACTGGAAGCAACTTCAAAAAGTCCAAGGAAATTGACAACGATGAAGTCATTTGAGAAAAAAGGGCCTCCAAATCCTATATGGAATTATGGAGGTAATTCAAGCAAACAAATTCAGTCCCCCGGAGGAATCAAGAAATCCACTACATTGCCTAAAACTGGTTGTTCTCTTTCTCAGAAACCTGAGGTGAGAAAGGTGCAAAAAAGGTCATCTTGTTCTAAAACTAATGATACTAAAGCTGACAATGAGGCAACAGCAAGGGTTGAAGACATTCCGGAGAAAATACTATTCGTCACTGAACTTAACTCTGAAAACCAAGCAGTGGGATTTAGCCCGAATCAAAACATTTGTGACGGATCCCTTGAATGCCAAAGGCACAGTAATGATGCCTGTTTGCTGCAAAATACTGAAGATGAAAGTTTTGTTGATAAAGAAATTGACCCGGTTCATTTTTCCTCATCACCTAAAGAGACCAATGATTCTAAATCACATGAATGGGATTATGAAAATGAAATGAACAATATTGTTCTCAGGCACCAAAATGTAGATCAGAGATCTGCTGAGGGTTTATTATTTAATGATATGATTGAAGAAACAGCAAGAAAGTTGGCTAAGTCCAAGAACAGTAAAGTCAAGGCTCTGGTTGATGCTTTTGAGAGTGTAATCTCATTCCAGGATCTGAGTCTTCAAGAACAGTTACAGTGTGGTGAAACACCAAAATTTCCACTGTGTGGAGAGTGATAACAGGTTTTATCCAATACCATACATATCTTTACTCTATGATTCTGAATGCTTATGTTATTATGTCTAACATTGTGCTTACAGAACTGGCAAATCCACTAATTTTCTTTCTTTCACTAAAGGTTATATATATATACTCAAGAATGAATGGAATAGCTCTTGACATTGTAATGATGGAGAACACCCCCCCCTCTCCCCCTCTTATTTAGGAAGGGTTATGAACAGTCCTTTAATTAACACACATCTGTGAACTGTAATAGATTTGTTGTATCTTTCCCAATATTCAGGAGGATTGGAAAAATAACTTTGCTTCAATGATGTCGAAGGAGCAAAATAACTTTTTAAATTTTAATGTGCAGAATTTATTTGATTTCTTTGCATCTTGAAGTGTGAAGAATAATTCTTCTAGTGGAGGTGTTTAATTTGCCTATATATATATATATATATATATATATATATATATATATATTATATATATATATATAATTTTTTTTTTTCCTAATGCAAGCTCATCTCAGGTCAGACATTTATGAGAATGAATGAGCATTAGATTTCTCTTGGGTGTGTGTGAAAGGATTCGTTGATAAGACAGAATAGAAATGACAAAACTCTGATTAATTCTAGTTTTATCTTGTCTTAATCAAAACAAGATTGAATTTTCTCCTATTTATGTCAATACCTTACCATCATTTCTAATTTGACATCTAGTCGATGTTTATATTTTATGACAAGACTCGTACATATTTTAGATATTGGTCTAATCTTAGATGAACGAGTAGATATTTGGAACTCTAGAGATGACTCTCATTATATATAATTTAGGTTATTACTCTAACATGAACCTGAATTTGAAACACTAGAACTTAACTAGTACACATATGGAACTCTAGAGGTGGCCCCCACTAGAAATAATTCAAGTTGTTATTCTATCGTGAACTTGAATCCGGAACACTAGAACTCAACTAGTAGACATTCGAAAATCTAGAGGTGGCTCTCACTACACATAATTCATGTTGTTACTCTATCACGAACCTGAATCGGAATACTAGAACTCAACTAGTAGACATTTGGAACTCTAAAGGTGGCTCCCTGCACATAATCTAGGTTGTTACTCTATCACGAACCTGAATCTAGAACACTAGAACTCAACTAGTAGACATTTGAAACTCTACAGGTGACTTCCACTACACATAATCCAGGTTGTTTCTCTATCACACTAAAATGTGACTATGAGTCTAGCAGCAACAAAGTTAATAAATTGTATTGTTCTTATTGTATAAAAAAGATATAAACTCGTACTTATCTTCTATTACACAGATTCATATATATTTCAATGCATAAGGCAGTATAATAGATTTTTTCACTAAAAAGTGATGAAAACTATTCATTTCAGCATCTCTGTCCATTCTCAAAAGATGACACTAAGTCATGGATGAATGTCAAGTTGCAGTCTTTCAGATCATATGGATCGATACAAGACACAAGACGAAGACTTTCCCAGCTGATCAGAAAGTCTCAATCAATCAAGAGATAACAAATTGAATCATTCCAGTTGGGCAGAGCAAAAATTTTTCCAGCTTGTGAAGAGGGAACAAAAATGGTCCATTACCAACTTACTTATTAATTTCGAAAACAACTTTGAGAAAAGAAGATATCATTAAATGCATGATGAGTTGAATATATATATATATATATATGTATATGTATATATTATATAGCTGCATGCATGCAGCATAAAATCTTAAAAACCTCAGCTGGAATGTTTTATCAGTTGTCATTTCTTTCTTATTAAAGAAGTTACACACACATACACACACAAAGTTTTCTTCTTTCTAAGATGAAGTGGTACTGGTGAGATCTACTGAATCTTTGTTGTCATTATCTATATATATATTGGTCCATATACATACATACATACATATAATATAAATATATATGTCATATGTGTATATATATATGTATGTATATCCATGTTATGACCACTTGATGAAATGTGGTGCTAAATGAGAATGATTTTATTAACAGTAGTCCCCTTGGGCCAAACTACCATTTATTGCATGAAAGAAACTTGCAGATCAGTCCTCTCTCATAGTTTTATTTATTTATTTCTTTTTAAACTAAGACACACACACACAGATATATATATAAAATATATATATATATATATATATATATATATATATATATATATATTATCAAGTTACAAAAATAATTTTTTGAAGAATGTTATTACAATACAAGTGCAATGATGAATTGAATTACTAATTTTTTTTTTTTTTTGGTAAATAATATTAATATTAATAATAAAAAACAGTTGAATGGAATAATGTCGGCAAAACAAAATTGGTTTGGTTCACATGAAAGTTGTAATAATTTTGCTAAAAAATGTAGCTGTTGAAGTTGATGTGTATTAAATGATTTTTTTTATTCACCATTAATTCATTGTAGGTTTTTTCTTCATAAAATTTGATGTGGTTGTGGAAATTCAACAATATTTTAAAAGAATTTAATGATTCAGTCCATATAATTTATTACATGTAAGAAAACGTAATTTAGTTAGTAGTAATCTCACTTATGATTTTTGGAACTTATAAGTTCAAAACACAGTAGTTTTAATCAAAGATATCCACAACTGACAATAATGACTAATTCTTTTCGATGTGAGTGTGTTTTCATTAGAGATAAACAGGTAACCATGAAACTAATGTGTCATTCTTATTGGCTGAGATGAAACTCTCAATCTCATTATTAAAGAACGAGACGAGAATGATAGATACATTTTTGTAGAAGTTTAGTCTTGAAATAATATACAAATAAATTACATTTTATTCTTCTAATCAAATTCATCTATAAAATAACAATTCACATACATTTTTTTTTTTTTTTCATTTTTGGTGTCATTCCCTTTGGATAAAATTTGGGTGTGATGAATTGGTTGTGGTCTGAGTGGCTTGGTTTGTTACTTGTTGTCTGTACAGCGCTGCCATCTTGTTGTAGAATTCCATATTCATTGATTGCTGCAAAACATAATAATAATAATAATATAATAATAATAATAATAATATTATTATTATTAATCCATCAATTAGCCAATAATAAATCAGAAAAATATATGTCGAATTTTGATAACGACTATGGTCCGTTCTCCATTGCTTTTATAATTAAAAAAAAATGTTAAAATAGCATAACTCAATATTTTTTTTTTTTTTTTTGAAAAATCCTAACTTCTATCATGTCTTAAACTCATAACCTCCTATGTCATAAGTGAGAGTGCTTATCGACTAAGTTACGCCTTCTTCACAACTCAATTAACAACCCTTTTTTTAAAAAACAACTTCAAAATTTTTAAAAATTACGTCATAAATCTTGATTTTTTAAGAATTTGATGTAGCAATTATTTATGATTGTCTGATTTGTCCTTCAAACAAAATTTTTTATCATATTTTTGTTGTTCGTCCAACTTTTTTGGAAGAAAAAATTTTAAAAAAATTGTCGTAATTTAAGAAAGTAAAATAGTTACGAGAACAAAATTTATAAAAACTTGTTTTTTTTAAAAAAAAAAAAAAAATGAAAAATTTGAAAGCAAAAGGAGAACGGACCTTAATATTTTGAGCGGAGAGCTTTTGTGGACATACTTGTGCTAAATATACACTATAAGGATCAGAAAAAGGAACTCCGGCAGCAGCAGCGGCATCAGCCGGAGACTTATTCGGTTGCGAAGCATGAACAGCGGCGGCAGTGGCTGCAGGGACGACAAAATGGGGCGGCACGAAGGTGGGAGCGGTAGGGATGAGGCCATGATGTTGTTGTAAAAATGGAGCTGATCGAACAGCTGCAGCTAAGGTATTCATGTCTAACATCCCCATTCCCATCCCTAATCCGACTCCCATTCCCATTCTTGCAAGAAGGGAAGAAATCTGTTGCTGTTGTATTGCTAGGGGATGATTGATCATGATTTGTGGGATGGCTGATCTTGTTGTTGTGCTCAGCATGTGAACTTGTGTTTGTAGTTGTTTTAGATATTCTATCACTTCATCTAGCATTGATGCTTTATCTGTCTACACTCCCATCAAAAAATTTTTTTAGTTAGAAACTATTTGCCTCTCTCTCTCTCTCTATATATATATATATATACGACATATGATATTATTGTTTTCACTAATTCGTATTCAACTTGGATTGTACTTGTAGAATTTAATGATCTTGATTCTTACGTGATTGAGAGGGTCAAACTAGGGATTTAATGAAATATTCACAAAATCGTTTATCACTTGTGTCGAGTCACAAGATGAATGTTTCATTCTGACTAGTTTAAGGGTGCATTGTGAAAATAATTAATAAATATAATGATAATGGTTACGAAATTATGAAATATACGGAGATATATTTTAGGTAAAAATTTTAAATGAGAAAAAATTACGTACAAAAGACAGAAAAATTTATTATAGTCAAAATTTTGACAAAAAGTTTCAAATTCTTCATCTAGAAAAAAATTCGAAACCCTAATATATATATATTACTTTTCTCCGAGTAAAAAGAAATCCAAACACACTAAATATATAGATATATATATTTAATTATTTTTGTAATAAATAAAAATATTGGTCAAAATTTAAAAGGAAGACAAATAGTAATTAATTATTAGATGATCACTAACCTTACTTGCATTGGGCACCAACTTCTGAAGAGCTTTCATCTTCTCGTTTATCCTATCACGACGTCGCTACACAAAAAAAAATTCATTCGGGACAACAATTGAAAAATTCTATCATTAGTAGATACAAATATATATAAATATATGTATGTATAGGTTTCAATTTAATTAATTTAAATTGCATGGACAATCCTAGATATATATATATATATATATATATATATATATATATATACACATAGTCTCTTCATATAGTCTCTTCCTATATTATTAGTCTCTTCATTTTCCTGTCCGTATAAAAAAATTTCAGGTATCAATCATCCCAATTGTGCTCACTGTTTTTTATTCATAGAAGAAAAAAAAAAAGATTAACTATATAATATACATATACATACATATATATATACATACATATATATACATATATATATATGTATATATATAAGTGTATAGACACTACCCGTTCGGATTGATTATGAACGATAGCAGCACGGCTTCTTCTAGCAGAGTGAGAACGGTAGGTTTCATCTTTGGTCGTCTCAACATCTTCTTCATCTCTATTTTCCTGCTTTTGCCAATACATACATCTTTTTTATATATATATATATATATATATATATCAGGAAAAATTAATTTCACTTTATTGATTAGTACCTTAATCCTTTTATATTAGTAATAATGTCAAGAACTCGACGAAAATTAGTTGAATACGTACCGATGCGCCATCATGACAAGCAGAATCGTCATCAGTGGTTTTGTTGGTCTTGAAGCTTCTAGGAGAAGATTCGAAGGAATTCCACGTCATCATGGTGGTAGCAGCAGCATCCCTGCAAAATGTTGCACTCGCACTAGCACACGCGCTTCTCTCTCTTTCTGCACCACCACCACTGCTGTTATTATTAGCGATTACCTGGTCTTCATGGACGATGTTTTTAGAACTACTGCTACTATTGTTATTTATAATATTTCCATGAAACTTCATCATCATGTATTCATGATGATCGGATTCTGATGTTGTTCTCGGCCTCTTTTTTTTCGATATTCCCATGTTCCCGTCGGCATTTTTTCCGGTCACGACCACGTCGTCTTGCTGCTGCTGCTGCTGCTGATGATGATGATGATGGTGAAATTGATTAGGGGTACTACTTTTGCAGTGTGTTGCTTGGTGCACTATGGATTCTAGTGTATCTCCGGTTCTTACAAATGTCGGCACCTTATTGGCTGCTGGTAAAGCTGGAGATGGAAATGGAAATGGAAGGATTCCAGTTAGACCGTGCATGGCTACTTTCCCGTTCTCCCATGTTAGCTCTGTAGCAACTTCGTAGTTTGACCTGACCAAAAAAAATTCAACCATATATATATATTAATTAATTTGTCAATTTGTTTGTTGTCTATATATACATATATATTTCAACATATCATGAAGATATAGATATGGATATATATATATATATATATAGGGTTGTCTTAATTTACACCTTTTTTAAAAAAATAGTTCACCTTACATGAAACAAAATTAGTAGCTAGCTTGCTAGAACAATTTACAACAATCTATTCAATCCTCTCTCTCTCTCTCTCACTTTTCTATATATATATATATATATATATTTGGGTGTTTTTTGTTAAATAGAGTTGAACAGTCATGAACGCAATAATCAAGAAATGAGATAATACATCAGATTTGAATGCAAGATCTTCCATTTGATATTATATAAAATCAAATTAAATTGTCAATTACTTTAAAATTTAAGATGATTAAAAATTTGAAATTAATTAGAACGACAAGAAAGATTGAAATATTCATAGAGAGAGAGAGGGTATGATAATTAATGCATACATGGGGACAAGATAAGCAGCAGCCGGAGGAGGAGGAGGAAGAGGGTGGTTATGGGTGGTTCTGTTGGCAGTTGTTTCTTCTCCGGCAGCTACTTCTTGTCTTTGTTGGTTTAGCTTCCAACTTGGTACTATACATTCACTCATCTTCTTTCTTCTTCTGATTTGGTTATTCCTTCTCTCTCTTTTTTTTTCTCTCTCTCTCTCTCTCTCTCTCTCTCCTCTCAAAGATCAAAATCTCAAGGAATTAGAGTCAAGAGTATTCCCAGAATTGGAGTCACTTTTAAAATAGTATAAAATTTTTGGGTGGGGGTGGGGTGTGGTTTAGGTCCCCTCTTAGTTATAAGAAGAATGTCATGCATGCATGCTTTATAGTTGATAATGACCATAGAAAGAAACTTGTGTGGTAGGGATGAATTCTCTTATACCTACACTTACTTTTCTTCTATCCCTCATATCCTTTATATATATATATATATATATATATATATATATATAATATGTGCATTTGCATTTTCTAATCAATGATTGGATGTGAAAATTTAACTTCACATATATAATTTAGGAGAGATCCATTAATTCAGTTGTTATAGTGGATATCTTCAAGACTACAATATTTAATTAAAATTGCGACATAAAATCATCCATAACATATATCAAACTCCGGATCCTAAAGAAAGCTAAACTAACTAAACTATCACCTTTTCGCAAATTATTTTATCTTTCAATTCAAACCTTTAACTCTATATCTTCATCAAAACCTGAATTTAGATTCTTTTCAAAAGAGAATTCTTCCATATGGTTTGTCATTATATATATATATATATATATATATATATGTATGCGTGTGCAAGATTTTGGAAGTATGAGATTGCAATTTGCAAAAAGCAGTATGAATCTAGTCCAGAACTGGAATGCATGTTTGGACTAGATCGATTCTTGATCATTTTCAATCATTTGAAAAAATCATTTATATATCTATTGCATAATGTATATTATACACATACATCTGCTTATATACGTATATATAACATGGAAAGGAATCCACAGGCTTTCCCTTTCCAAGATGCATACATATCAAGTACCTGCATAAGCCAAGGACACGTAAATCCTATTATTTCTTTCCACGTGGATACAACCCATTGATTAAGAAAATGGTCCTTCAACCATCTTCACCCTGTGGTTACTGATAGTTTTTCATAAAAAAGCTAAGATTTTTGTTTTGTTTTTCTTAATCTCCAGATATCTAAATACCCATTTTAAATTACGACTAATTCAAAATAGATTCACGTAACACTTATTTATTCATACACAATGTTTGATACAATGAATTTTTACTTGCATTCATACAAGAAATTTATTCATCAGCCATCATGAATCATCAATTTACAGAACAGATATATTTCGGAGCACACCCTCAAAACCAAAATTTTCAAAAATGGAGGAAGAAAGTGTGTTTCAAGGTGTTAAATTTAAACAATTTTTCACATAGGCAAATGATATTATTCTTAGTCAGTGCACTAATTTTGAGATTTCTATAAAATTTTCACCATGGATGGGATATGTCCATGTTTTTGAAGTCATCTTGCTGTGTAATTAGTCTTGTTTGGATATGGAAGCAATTTCAATCAAAGGAAACATCCCCATGGTGCTTGGGATGAAATTGTCCCCTGATGCACATCCCTGTCTCTTAAATGATCTTGAAAGCCCTTTGCTTATGCTAAGTTAGCACCTCGTGAATATTACATGAAATCACGAGTTCAACACACAGTTGTAAGAATCATGTAAGAATTAAGACGAGACTTTCCCTCTAACAAGATTTAACAATCTTGAAAGCCCTTTGCTTGTGCTATATAAGTACCTCATGAATGTTCATGAGACTACGAGTTCAACACATAGTTGTGAGAATCATGAAAGAATTAGCATGAGACCTTCTCTCTAACAAGATTTAAATGATCTTGAAAGCCCTTTGCTTGTGCTAAGTTAGCATCTTGTGAATATTACATAAGATTACGAATTCAAACACATAGTAGGAAGAATTATGTAAGAATTAGGATGATATCTTCCTTCTAACAAGATTTAAACTCTTATCTGTGCAATTAGAGTTGAATCTAGATTAATTGAAACAATAACTTCAAATATCAGATGCCTAAAAAAAAATGATCTTGGCAATCACCAGCCCCACACCCCACCTTTTTTCATGCTATGTCACAAGTTCTTGGATAGGTATCATAAAATTTTGTCACAAGTACAGGAAACCACTGTTTCCAGGTCATGATGATAATGAAGGGGTGGGGTGGGGGGTGGGGGGTGGTGGGGGTTAAGAATATTTTACTGGTTCATGATTAATATTTCTTGAATGATTGCTTCCATGTTTGATTTTTCAGACAAAATTAAAACCTTTTAGGCCTACCTTAATGGATTATTTATTTTCTGTATCAAACTTAATGCAGAGATTAAACAAAAAAGGCTGTTATGTATGTACTTTTCAGGGTTGAGAAGACACAGATATGTTCCCAGTTTGAAAAGACCCTTTGAAGTATTTTGTTTCATTCCATCACATGTTAATGTAATGGTAGTATTCAGACAAACATGGAAACAATCTGAAACATCCTGACATTTTAGCATAATTTCATGATTCCTTAGATGGAAGCAAGCAGATACATTTGACACGTGCTCGGAATATGATTTTTGAATTTCAATTTCAAAGAAGATGGATTGAAAAGAATGCAATATAATGTACATATTACAGAAGAAAAACACTTAGAAGCAGAAGCAGCATACTGGAAGAGATTTTCCGGCTGACCTGAGTTTCTTTGCTCTTTCTTTCACTGCAAATTCTTCAAAATTTCTTCTATCACGAATCTGTTTTTTGGCTCCTTGAGCAATATGATCTATTTTAGCTAGCTGGACTCTGTATTGCTGCAAGTACCTATCTTTTTTATGAGCTAGTTCATTCTGCAGAATCATTCAATATCATTGTTAGTATATATATATATGTATGTATATTATTAGTCATATGTAGTTCAAGAAAGTTAGAAACCTTCTTCTTTTCGAGTTGAAGTTTTACTCTTGCCTTCTCTTCATTCTCCCAAGCAAGTAAATCAGAATTTATGTTATCAAATCTGAAATTCAAGAAGTTCTACACCATTCATTACAGTAAAGAAAGAAAAGAGTAGTTCTCTTGCTTGCTTATCTTGAATTAAATTTGATGAATGTACCGTTTCTTTAGTTTCTCCATCCGGGTTTTTTCCCAAACTTCTGCTCTGAGTTCTGCATTTGATTGTGTACTTGAATTTCTCTGTTTCCTTTGATCGTTCATGGTGGTGGAACGAACAGGCCTCCTTGTGGAAGCTTTATAAACATGAATTATCACAAAATTTTCATCTTTAAAAATGGTGAAAATCTAAAAGAAAGTCCTTATTGAGTAATGGGATTTCTTACATGGTGGAACTGTCTGCCCTAACTGCTGATCCTTTCTAGTTTTCACTCTGCTCAACAGAATCCCAGAACCTATTCTTAAATCTTTCTGGTGTTCTTCGAGGGAATGTATAGCATAGGAAGAAGCTGCAACTGCTGTTGCATACTCACTTTCTCTATTATCATCATATTCAGGTCTCATTCTCATCTACGAATTCAATTCCATCAACCAAGAACACCAAAAACAAACAAATTTAACAGAAAACATAAATTTATCACAAAACCCACAAAAAAAGATTCAATTTTGACAGCAGTGTTTGAACAATTGTAACATGCTAGCAGAGCAAACATATAAGGAAAACTTGATGTATCCATGGAATCAGTAAACTTTCAATAATTGTCCAAGATAAGAGACTTTTTATGCTTGAACACCCCCCCGCCCCCCCCCCCCCCTCCCCCCAAAGAAAAGGGAATTAATTCATTTTCTTAAACCTGTATTTCAAAAAAAAAAATCACATCTTTATGCCCTTAAACATGGGTATTAGAACATTAGAGAAAGACATTCAAGAAAAGAGTAGAACTTACAGAGCACTTTCGGAGTGATTATGGTTTCTTCCTGATTGATCAAATGACCTATATATCCTCCAACCGTTCCAGCCACAATGCCAAGAAACTTGAGAACCAAAGAAAGCAACCAAAAGAACATGTTTCTTATCAAGGAAAAAAAAAAAAAAAGGGGGGGAAAGGAAAAATAATTGCCAATCTGGCTAGAAGAACAACACATTCTGAAAGCAAAGCATTTTTTCCCCATTTCCCTTTTTGTCTCTTGGCAATTTTTGATCTTTTACACCTTTAAAAATTCACTTTTCTTCACAATAAAGACTCAAATTTTGGCACCAAATCTTGCCGTCCATTTTTTCTCTCACGTTGAGATGAGAAGAACCCTGAAACAATTCAAGATTCTGTCATGCTTTTGATTGATAACATTAACATGGCTATTCATATTACTTTATTCCCCTTCAAGAAAAGGGGTTGATCTTAGTTGAGTCAAGAGGTGTTGAATTGAAAGCCTTACCCAAAAAAAAAATTAGGAAAATTTTCAATTTCAATCCCTTAACTATTTATATTTATGTGAGTTAGTCCTATATTTTTAATTTCAAACAAATTGATTTATTTTTAATTTTCTTAAATTAATCATTTTCATCAAAATTGACCAATAGTAAGCACCTTTTGCATTATTAAACTTAAAATGCATTTTTTTTATATTTAATGTCTTTTTGGACAAAATTATTTTCTTGAAATTTGAATTTGAGATATAAAAAAAAAAAAGATATGAAAAAAATTATATCTTGAAGAGAAAATGATATAAAATGACAGAAAAAAACAATTTAAATTTAATGATTGTATTTATAACGTGTAAAAAAGATTAAATATTGATCAATTTTGATAAAAATGATCAATTTAGGTAAATAAAAATAAATAAAAAATTAATTTGTTTGAAATAAAATATTTAGAACTCGAGAAAACATAAATAATTGTAGGACTGAATTAGAGAATTTTTTAAAAAACTATTAAAGACCTAATTGACAAAAATGAATAAAATAAAGGACAAAATTAGCAAACTTTTCCCCGCTCTGTTCTTCTCAATTCAAACCAACCCCCAATCCCAAGCACCCCCGGAAGTTGCAGGGTCTTCTCAGGGGGACCCTAATGGAATCACAAGGAGTTGGGGAAAAAGAAGAAGAAGAAATCACGGAAGAGCAAAGGAAGAGGGCGGAAGCTAATCGTTTAGCAGCATTATCTAAGCGCAAAGCCATAGTTTCGAACAGCTCTCATGAATTTCAAAGGGATTCTTGGAAGTTTTTCAAGTGCAGAAAACTTTTATCTGGCTCGGCACAGTCTGTTGTTCCGAACCCATCTTTAAAATGTGTTGATGCTTCGAATTCTGAACCTGAAATGCCTCCTCCTGTAACTGAATTGTTTCGAGTCAGGCTTGAAATCTCTTCTCCCGACTCATTTTCCGTCGCTCCCATGCCTATTCCGGGAGTTCCATACCCTGGTGATGAAACTTGTTTGGAAAAGCTCAGTGATTTGCTCTCCTGTGTATGAACACTTCAACCCCCTCTCCCACCACACCCCCCCCCCCTTTTTTTTTTTTTTATAATTTACAAATTTGGTTTCTGGTTTTCCATTGATTAACATCACTTAGCTCCTGATGTTTTCTTTTTTGTGGGTTGTTCGTTTTCTTGATATATTAGATGTAGGAAAGTGTTCTTTGTTTAAAGGTTCCTCTTATTTAACTTTGGATTTTCACACAAAAGGAGAAATGGTCTCTTTCTGAAATCAGAAGATTTAAAATTTCTTAAATTCAGAAGATTTTTGAAAATTTTCTTAAAGTGCCGCAATTGGTGTGTCTTGGCCTAAGTTACAATGAAGGACAAAAAGGTGAAAAAGATTAAGTAGGATAATATTACCACTTTTCTTGGTTAATTACTTTTTCTCTTCTTGTGTAATTCAATCCTTTGAAATATGCCGTCCTAGATTGCCTAATTTGTTGATTTTCTCTACAATAAAAAATGTGGGTGATTATAGTTTCAGTGGTGGAGTATTCATGCTATAACTAAATTAATGTTGTTCTTTTAATCTCAATACTTGAATGTTGTTGGAAATTAAGTCTACTAGATTTTTCTGTGTCATTCTTCAGTGCAGAGGAAATTTCAAAAGGATAAGCTATATCTCTTTCCCTTTTTTTATTTTTTTTTTTGTAATCCTGATCAGATAATACCATCCCACTACACCCAAACAAATGGAGGCGGAAAGGCTTGTGTATTTAGATTGAGTGAGTATGATATGGTCTTAAGGTCTTTGAAGAGCTGCGGAGGCATTAAATATGAAGAGATCCCTTGGGGGACTCTCAACGTGGTTGAGAAAATGTCACACTCCTATGCTTCTGAGAAATGGATTCCTTGCAGGCCAGAACACCTAACAGAAGAAAAAGTCAATGAATTGATGCAGAACCTCCCTAAGGTCTTGCTAGATACATTGCTACCTTTTCAACTTGAAGGTGTCCGCTTTGGCTTACAGAGGGGTGGTAGATGTCTCATTGCAGATGAAATGGGCCTCGGAAAAACTCTTCAGGTTATAGTCATTTAATTTGTACCTCTATGTCTTGAAGGATTTGATAAAGAAAGTTGGTGAGAATCCGGAATATTATTATTTTAAATTGATAATAATATAATATTTATTTAGTAAAGAAAGCTCTTCTTTAGAGAAAAAGAAAAATAAAAAAAGAAAAGAAAAGAAAATAAAGAGAGCATGTTAAATTTTTGTACACTCCACCAAATGGTTCCAATTAGTGCAAATCATAATCAAGCTACATTGTTTCAGAAACACAACTCATCAGTATGCATCTTTTGGGTTTTCTTCCTGCAATTAACTCCATTCAGGACTTGCATTTCGTTATGGAGTCAGCAAACACTATCTATCTTTCTACTATGAAAGGATATAAATTTTTCATTGTCATCTTTAACGATATTTATCTGAAACAATCTAGAATACCTGATTGGCTTTGTTTTTCTTTCAGGCTATTGCAATTGCTGGATGTTTCATCAATGAAGGTCCTATACTTATTGTATGCCCTGCTATCCTAAGAGATTCATGGGCTGAAGAATTAGAGCGCTGGCTTCCATTTTGTTTACCTTCAGATATCCATCTTGGTATCTCCATCAGATTTCCATTGTCTTTTTCTTTCAAGTGTTTATCTTTTTATTCATTCTTTTTTTTTTTTTTTCTTTTTTGTGTGTGTGTTTCTGAAAGTGGTAAAAACTGGCATCCAACAAATGCTGAACATGTAACACTTTTGCTTGGCATGATATAAGTTTTCGCTGCATTTATGCATTCTGAAAAGGCAAAGGTTTTTCTGCTTCAGCTTTCAGTCTAGTGGCCTTGATTTGAAATTATTCCTCTTCCTTGCTTTAAGATTGAAGGTTACGGGTGCTCCCTTTTATTTCAAGTGGGTTTTCCTTAGGAATTTAGCAGCAACCGTTTGAAATGTTATTAAATTTTTTTGTTCTGTCTCTTTCTGTTTTGGATTACCTTAGCTTAGCTCTGAAATACTTCTCCATGGGCTATTGATATATCAATAACTTATATACATTTTCATCGGAAGTGTCATGCTGAAATATTGTAGTTATTATGTACAAAATTCAACATGGATAGTGCCTTCTGCTACAGTTCAGACATATATATCCTTTTTCCAAAGAGTATAATTAATCATTAAGTTCACCTTGCTTTTCTACTAAATATTTACCTATGTACAGAATCTGACCTTCAAACAGATTATATCCTTGAGATGTTCGACAGTTTTATTGCCTGTTTTCTATATTGTAGTTAAATTTCTGTGTTTTATATACTGTTTTCATTTTTCTTTTCTTTCAATTTTGCTTTCTTTTATGGGATGTTTACATGTCCATGTCTTATGTATACTTTTCTTTTCTCCTCAGTTTATAGTCATCAGGATAACCCTAAACATCTGACTAAATGTCCAAAAGTTGTGGTCACTTCCTACACAATGCTTGAGCACTTGCAGAGGAGCATGATTGGGCGAGAATGGGCTACATTAATAGTAGATGAGTCACATCATCTACGTTGCTCAAAGAAGAGATCAGACCCAAAAGAGGTTTGTGATTTTTCCTAGAATTTTGAAAGATGCAGCATTTCTTATAACTACGGCTGCCCACATTATCCTGCTTCACTAACTGAAAGTAAGGATTGATAGGGAAATCTTGATAAGATCCTATGCTTAATGCAGATAACAACTTACGTGTATTAGTTTTTGCTTTATTTCATATGGCTGAAGCATGTAAAATGAGAGATAGATGTTTAGTTTTCTCATGCATGATGTTTCTTATCATTTTGGCTTATGAATGTCACTGTGAATAGACTAAAGTGAGAATTGTATACATATGCTTTTGGATACAATTATATTCATATACAAGGAAACATGTATTAATGGAAATGAATTAGATAACATCTTAGCAATTCTCATAATATCAGATGCATTAGGTGATGCTCCACTTATCCAATGCTACCCCAGTAAGATATTGAGGAAATGGAGTCCTGAGCAAATGATATTTTTTTAGATCTGTGATTTTTATACTGCCTTTATTCTATTTCCAAAAGGAAAATACATAGTTGGCTATGTGGCTTTGGTAGTTGTGCTTTGTTCTTTCTGTGGCCAAGGTCTTCTCAATGAACTCAATGTAATAAATTTTAGTGTCAAGCATCTGTCATCTTTATCAAATAATCTGGCCTCTGAAACTTTAAATTTTATTCTGGTCTGAGGCTGAATCATCCAGGTGGTTTTCCTTCTAAGGATAATGGTTGGGAATAAGTTTTTCTGCTTAATACTTGGCCTGCAGATTTGAGATGTTAAATGCTCTGATTCAGATTGATACAATAATTTTCTCCTAGCTATTAAAAGATACTGATTCTATGAAGTCAAAAATACCTTATTTATAAACAGTAACTTCAGTTCTTCAATATCTTTTTACAGCTCCTTATGTGTTATTTTTGGGTGCTGCTTGTACTATTTGTTCAAACAAAGAGAGGTCTGAGTTCATCTGCCAAGGAATTGAAAGATTCTTTATAAAACTACTCCAATAAAATTTAGATTAATTATTGCATATTGTCAGGCATCCATATTTTGGCTTCTAATTTTTCTCCCTTTTATTTGATAGATAAAATCTGTCCTCAATATGGCAGAGAAAGTCAAGCACTTAATTCTACTTTCAGGGACTCCTTCATTATCAAGGTTCTGGTGAAAACTGTTATATATAGTAATCAATATCTCAAATGTTCCCCTCATTCCCAATTTTTTGCATTAAATTTAACAAGGATTATGATGCTATCTTTACTTTGTTTATTACCTCGATCTGTATCCAACTTCACGCTTGCATATGTGCCTAGGTGATCACAGGCCATTCGATATTTTCCATCAGATAAATATATTATGGTAAGTCTTTTTGTGACATTGCTATTTATATCTCTTATTTGCTGATGGATTTTCTGATCTACTTCAAGTTCACTAGCTATGGTTCTTTATATAGGCCAGGATTGCTTGGAAAGACCAAATATGAATTTGCAAATACTTACTGTTCAGTCAACCTTAGGCATGGTTCTCAAGGAAAGAAGTTCCAGGTGGTCTCAGGGTCTCCTAAACAGAAAGATTTTAACTTTCTAAATGATTCATTGTCCCCTTTTCTTTTCTTTCTTCTTTCTTTCTTTTTTTTTTTTTTTTTTTTTTTTTTTGGTCATCTTTGTGCAAATATTTACAAACTGAAGCAAAACCTTGCTGTTATATTAATTGATTTGGTCAATTTCTTTTTGATGAATTTTCAAAGGTGAGAGTGACCATTTTTATATAAGGATTGGGTTCTTGAGTAATAATTGGAATTGTCATATACATACATTTACAGTTTTTCTATTGCTCAATATTGTTTTACTACGACACAAAAACATCTCCAAATGCATATTTATCTTTCTTTCCTTACCATGGAGACCAAATCATCCTTTTTGAAAATTTTTATGTTCTAATTGGTGTGAACACTATGATATGATATGATATGAAAGTGTCACATTTTTGTTCTATCACTTTTTTCAAGATTAAGTTAATATTAGTTATAGTGTATAGAAATACAAAATTTAAGAGGCATAATGATACGAGTTTGAGAAGAGAGCTTTATGTTCCTTCTGTGAGGACATAGCTTGTTCATTGAATATAAAAATTTTCTTATATTTCTTGGTATTGAACCTTAGAGGCTGTCAATATTTTGTTTAGCTAACACATCAAGGATGTCTTTCTGTAGGATTTCTCGAAGGGAATCCGTCTGGTGGAGTTAAATATTCTATTGAAGCAAACTGTTATGGTAATTCATGTTCTTATTGCTGTAATTATACTTATCTTCTTACTTTTCTATTTTGTTTCCTACTGTCTGGTATTGAGAAGCTCTTTAGGGTTTCATTTTCCTTGAAAATTGCTCACCGGAAACATAGCTAAGTGGTGAATATATATGATGATGGATTTTAAGGGTCATTTATTGGGTTTGAAATCTATGCTGAATTAATGTTGTCTGTGATGTTAGTGGGGTGGTAACCATTGAGCCATTGAGGTCAGTTAGCTATTTCTGTGCCTGACAGCCCTCATGAACTGAGGTCTGAAAAAGGGCTACAAGGCATAAATATGTGTATCTCACCTAATAATTTCAAATGTTTGACTGGTAAAATGATCCTAACTGCCTCTTAATTCTTGAAATTAATCATAATGTCTTGTCATTATCATTGAAGATGCCACATTAATGCTTGATATGTCTGCCTATACTAGTTTCTTCGGTAGGGTAAACAATTTTTTTTTTCTTTTTTCATTTTTCCCAATCAGCATTGAGCTGAATCAACCGTAATACTGGGTGAGAACACAACTCTTAAAAGCATATAACCTTTAATCAGCACCACAATCTGGCCACCCATCATATAGTGTAAAATGATAGACCTTCATAAAGGAAGAGGTTTGATAAATTAATTGACTATTTTTGCAAAGAGTCAAAGTCAATTTGTACGAGGAGTTCAATTGTTCAAATTTTGTTGCTTTTCACCTCGTCTTGCTTAGATTTGATTTATTCTTCATTTGCATGCTGCAGATAAGACGTTTAAAGAAGCATGTGATGGCAGAGCTACCACCCATACGCCGTAAAATAATAAGGCTTGACATAAAGAAATCGGATATCACTTCAGCTAAGGCTGCTATTGAACTGCTAAATGGAAAGGCTTCTATAAAGGATGATGCTGAAGATGACCTTTTTGAGCTTTCTGTTAAAGGTAAAGGTATATTTTACAGATTCATAAGAGTTTACCTTAATATTATGGAAAATGACATAAACTATCCACGAGTAATATCTAAGCTAAAATCTGTTTAACATGATATGTAGTGGGTTTATTCCAACCTTTTGAAGAAGCTACTTTCTCATTCTTAGAACCTGCTCTTGGCAAAAGGCTCTTTGTAGTCTTCTTTGTGTACAATTCTGGTTATTTATGCTATGTACACTTATATGTATGTGTGTGTGTTTAAACATAGAACGCCAAATGAATTTTGTAATTTTCTTTTTATTTGGTAATTTTATACTAAAGTGGTATTATGTTCATTATCCAACTTGTTTGTCATTGACGGAAGGTTCTCACAGCAATGTATTTCATTGGGAGTGCACAAAATGATTTTATCCACTTAATCAGATATTCTTAATTAAATGTGCCATTCCTTCACTTCCTTTTCAACAATTCCTAATTTGTTCTGTCCTAATCTTTTGAGAAATGGCATGTGAAAAGGTTGTAATATACTGGAATTACTGTGTCTTGAGGACCAGACTTTTCCACAATTAAATGTTAAGTGGTGCATATACCAAGGCATGTGTCCAGAGTGTCTCTGCTTGTTACAAGTTGCAGTTAAAAGTATATGGATGTGATTAAGATTCATGCTGCTCCTTTATTTACATCATTTTAGATCAAAATGGCAATAATGAATCTAGTGAAAAGCTTGGAGATCGACTAATTGGATTAGCAAAGCTACCTGGATTCCTGGAGTGGCTCTCCACGCATCCAATTTTTTCAGAATTCAACAGTCAAGAAGATGTTGAAAAAAGTTCCAGTTCCAATAAATTGATAATATTTGCTCATCATCACATGGTTCTTGATAGGGTTCAGGTGAGGAAGAAATACATCATTCATATGCCATGAAGGAAACCATGTATACTTATCTCTGTGGATAGATATTTTTCTTGTTTTCTCAATTGCTATTTTTGTGTCATATCTTGGAAATATTGCATTCTAGATTATAATTATTTCTTAAACAAAACCGTGTTTCTTTTCTTGGACTATCCATAGATCATCAAAATGTAAAATTCTTTATCTACCCTTAACCACTTTCCTTTTCCAAAGAGTTATATTTACTGACATAAGACTTGCATGAGAATTATTTCTCAACTTGGCCCTTCTTAATGAAAATTTTGAATTTACATAACAGTCCTATACCTTACAGAAGTACTAAATAGAGATATGCAGTTGCTTTTATATCTGTTTGTGCATGTTCTTGTGCTAATTTTCTGTGTGCTTATGTAGATGTTCATCATTTGCATAAGGTCCCTGTATAACAGTCCTATGCAAGTTTGGTAGCAATACACTTCTTAATTTCCATATCGATTCTTGGGAAATTTGTCTACCTGCAAATAATGAGGCAAACCTTAAATTGACCTACTCTGCTGCCTCTTTTAGGATAAAACCAAATGCAAAGTCATGAACATCCAGGAGCTGTAATTTGCATTTGAAGCTATTTGGATATGTAGTGAGAATGTTGCTTTTATAATTCATTCACTAATTTATAATCCACTCCCAGCATTGTTCTATTGATTAACTGGAAAGTGTACATTACTGTGTTCATAGGTGACTATTTTTGTATTGCTAATTGTCCACCTTATTCTTTGTGTATGAATTCCATTCTACCTTCTCAAGGAAAGCAATAATTTATAGCATTGAAACTACAAAAATAATTGTAGCAGTAATGCAATAGTAAAATCAAGCCTCTAGCATATGTTTTTTACATCTGTAATGACAATTTCTTCAGAGATCTTTTTATTAATTGTTATAGATGCTTTCGTGCATTATGCAATTTTTTTTTTTGACAGTTTAATGGGTGATCTCTATTCTTATAAGTTCTTAGTTTTGAAGTAGTAATCAAATTATAGCTGGTAATCTATGACTATTTTCTTCTACTGGACAGAGCTTTATATCGGAGAAAAGGATAGGTTTTATTCGTATTGATGGAAACAATCCAAATCCCATAGACAGGAAGAATGCTGTTCAAGACTTTCAATCATCAAGCAAGGTCTGTGCATGTCCTCTTCAAAAATATTTTAGTTCAAGTGCTCTTCTAGTCTTTATTGTGGTATCTTTTTCTTAGCATGAATAGTCAAAATTTTGTGATTTCTGCTTGTTCTGACTTTAGTCATCATTCATATACACATACTAGAATGCCTGCTACTGATTACCAAAGGAAAAGGGGTGTGGGAGAATACCTGCTCCCTTGTGTCCTTGTTAGCTTCCTTTCTGTTGCCAATTTTCAAAAATCATTAACTAGGGACATCATTAACTGAATCATTCAATTGGCTGAACAGTATATAAGTGGAAGTCTTTGCTAGAATGTTCCATTCCTTTAACATGTTATTTCATGCTGTACAATGGAACAAATATTCTGCAGGTTAAGATTGCTTTAATGGGAATACTTGCTGGGGGCTGTGGACTCAACCTTACAGCAGCCCAAGATGTTGTAATCTTGGAGTTGCCCAAGGAAACTGCAAACTTTGAGCAGGTGTGCTTAGAACAAATCATTTGTTGTATACCCATCTTCATGTCAGTTAAAGATAGGACAGTCCTCACTATCTTAATGCTATTCAAATGTAACCTCTGATGTTTAGTCAAAGTAAATTAATTAATGAAGTAGGTTGGTACCATATTGAATTCTTATTGGAAATTCATTATAAAACCAAAATTTGAAGAAATGTTCTTTCACATTTTTCTATTTACTTTCTAAAGATGAAGTACATTGGTACCGTATCTGTAGTACTTTTCCTTATGCAGGCATCTGAATTTTGAATACCTAATCTACTATATAAGTCTTTATTGTGCATATGTGTTTCTCAATTCTTATGCGTGCTCAATAAATTGAAGGCTGAAAGCAGAGCTCATAGGATTGGACAAACTAAAGCAGTCAACGTATATATTTTCTGTGCGAAGGTGCTTCTTTTCTTTTCCCTCTTTTCCTTGGTAGGATAGTCTTGAGATATATTGAAGACATTCATTTATAGTTTTGGTTTTGCTTATATTTCAGGATACTCCAGATGAATCACGATGGCAAATTCTCAATGATAGATTATTTCGAGTTTCATCTACTATTAATGGGAAATATGATGCAATTCATGAAATAAAGGTACTTTCCTGCTAATTAATTCCATCTGGAGTTTGAGTCTAGTCTTCTATTTTGATAATTTCCAGAGGTAAAGTTTAGGCTCATCAGTTTTTCCCATAAAATCCAAACCAGTTTGTGATTCCAATAACTTTGATTTAATGTGAAAGCAAGATGTAACTTGGTTTTATTTTGTATTGAGTTATGATAGGGTTTGTTGCTTTGCTTTACACCCATATGCATTTGTGCAATTATACATTTTATAGTTTAATGCTTTGAACAGGTCGACAATGTTTCTCATTTTGAAACAACATCAGGAGCAAATGAGAGAAGCAATAATGAGTTATTATTCAAGAGAAGAGCAAAAACCAAAATTTCTACAGAAAGTTCTGTAATATCCCAAATTCACAATCAGGGTTCGGTCAAGGAATATGATGATTTCTTTGAATCAATAGACACAAGCAATGGGTCACCCCAAAAAATTTATGTTCTGTCATCACAAGTTGAAAGCCTGCAAATTGAGGTAGTGAACTTAAGCTACATATGCTGTGATCGCTCTTGCTTTACTCTTTCTATGAACAACATTATGCTTGATGTACATATTTTTGTTACTGAAATGATAACAGAAGGATACCCCTAGTTCATCATTTGAAGGATCTCCAAGAGTTGGCAGTGGAAGAGCTACGGAAAGTTGTCCACATAATGTAGAATTCGATGAGGCTGAGGATCAAAGGAAGGTATGACTCAATTTCTTATCTCTGCATACTTTGGGGGTAAAACAAAAATCATTTGAGGCTTATTACGTTGAGAATCCAGGTAGTCATAGCAGATGAAATAGATGAAAATGCTGATGGGATCAGTGAGCCAAATCCAACCTCTACTCAATTGAGCTCTCTGCGCTTCGAGGTAAATATTGGGGTTTCTTATCAATATTTCCTAACCAGTGGGGATGAACTCCATAAATTCTAGTTTTATTACTTTGTCTATCCATCTAAAATATGTCAAGAATAGTACAGATTTTGTGTTTATCTAAAATATATACTCTTTCCTTTCTCTTTTTTTCTTTTTTTTTTTTTTTTGTGGGTTGGGGGGTGAGGAGTGTTTGGGAAATCTCATCAGGTTTTATATCCTACGATTGAACTTCTTGAAAAAAAATTTGGTTCAGTTTTGCCTAAGAACTTTTCCATCCAAAAGCTGATTGCAGCAATAAGGAGACAAATATCTATTTTAAGTATAACTTCTCATGATCCCCATAACCTGCACCATCATTACTCTGAAGAAACTTCTATTGCAGTATTTACATGTCCACCTAAATCTTTAAGTGTATCCACATCTGCCAGCAGTAAACACCCCTTATTTTCATAATTCTAGTGTATGCAAATAATGAGAACACCCAACCATGGTTTGCAGGTCCCTATTTGTTGGATTATGTGAACTTAAGTAAAGTCCTTTGTTATTGTTTATACATGGGCAAAACTGACCTTGGTGAAGCCCTTGTGAAACATAGTTTGATAATTTAATTTTCAAGTTGCTTGTCCCTTGATGATATTACTACTCATAACTAAAGAAATGCTATCAGATGTCATAATAAATTAATTGTCCTGCTCATCCATCCCCCAAACTCCCCTTCCTTTAGGTGAGCCGAAATACTGGAAGAATCCACTTGTACTCTTGCATACCAGGAATAGATTCAAGACCCCAACCATTATTTCAAAGTTTCAGGCCTGAAGAACTTGAGTTAGAAGATCATGTTCCTGTGAATGGAATGAAGATGGTCAATAAATGTAATGAAGATTACTCATATTATCGGTCTGCACTTCTTAGATTCTTAGAAGAATGGAAGCAGTTGAGGCCAATTGAAAAAAGGAAACTGAAGGCAAAGCCTTTGCAACTGCCCTTATCTACTGAATTGTGTTATTTGGATGAAAGCCTGAATCATAACAAAGGAGTATGTATACCATAATCATTAATCATTCTTTATATGATTGTTTTTAACTGGCTGCTACTTTCTTTCCGAGTTATACTTTATGATAAGCTTGTCAACTAAGAGATTGTTATCATTGCCAGGGACTGCTGAAGGGAGGAAGCAAGAGGCGTCAGACACCTTTACATGAAATAAGCAATCCCTTACCATCAAACGCATCTTGGAAGCAGGTCTATCTATTCAGCTCCTATGGTAAAAAGGAGAAGGTATACACGCAGGGTTGGTCTTCTGAGGATGAACCACTCTGCAAGCTCTGTCAGAATCCATGCAAGTAAGTTTTAAATGTTGATGTTCCTTACCAACCAAAGTGTGTCACTGTTACTATCTCATGGGAATTTCATTTTCTTCAGGAATGAAACTGCCAAGAAGCCCATATTTTTTGAGGATCTATTTTGCAACCTGGGATGCTATGAAGAGTATAGCTGGAGAACTAGCAGCAGATACCTTCGTGGGGTTAGCAATTAAGTTGTCTGATTACTAACTTTACATTTGTATAGAATGCCATATTTCTTTATGGGCTGTAACACTCTTGACTTCTGTAGGCACTTTTCCAAATTGAACGTGGCATTTGCACAAATTGTCAATTAGATTGTCATAAGCTTGTGGAACACCTAAAACCTCTTTCACATGAGAAGCGGGAACAGTATATAAGAAGAGTGGCCCCAAAAGTGGCAATGCGCAAAAAACTGTGGGTCATTTAAATGCTGTTTACCCATTGCTTAACTATTAATCTTCATATTGCTTAATTATTGTTTTGCGACATTGTTTTGCAGACTTGAAAAGCTTGTTCAAGATCCAGCAGAGGGAAATGCCTGGCATGCAGATCACCTTGTACCTGTATATCAAGGGGGAGGTACACATGATTATTAATTGTTGTGCTTCCAGTTATTTTCTTCTGAATGATCCATTTGCATGATGAAGTCTTTTAGATATTTATCTTTCTTAAATTTTTGCAGGTGAATGCAGGCTAGATAACATGAGAACCCTTTGTGTTGCTTGCCATGCAGATGTCACTGCTGCACAATGTGCTGAGCGTCGCCTTGCTAAGGAAAAAGCCAAAAAACAACTTAAGATCATCATGAATAACCTGAAAGATGCCCAGGAGCTTGGGAAAATTAATGGCAAGGTAAACGTGTTGTTGCTCTGGCTGTCCTTTCTATTGATCTTTGATCATGCAGTTTGTGTACATTTTGCCAGGAACTTAAAGTTGATTTCTTTGAAGATTTATCATTAATCCCATTTGCTATGATAGCTATAGTTGCATTTACAATTTTGATTCTTACAATTGATTGGTTTCAGGACCAGCAGCCACTTGATACTCAAGAAAATATGGAGGATGATCTCTTGGTTGAAGTTCCAGGAAGTGCATATTCTGAAGCAATAATAAATCACACTGCCGAGATTTCAGAGCGAAAACCCTGAGGTTAAATGGAGATGTGTAAACAAATTTGTAATCCTATAAAGTTTTTGTGTTGTAGTATTAGTGCCCTTTAAGCCATGAACAAATGGTGTACAAGAAAAAGTGAAAGGTATGTCTCTACATGTATTGTTAACTGTGCATTTAGTGTTTAGACAGAGAAGACTGTAAATGGCCATCCAAATGGAGGGCACAAATTAGCAAAGACTGTAAAATAGTCAGCCTCAAAAATACTTGAAAGTAACCAAAAGTATTGGCTGGTGATGTAGATTCTTTGATGTAATCCAGATGTCAAATGTGCAATATAAAGTTTCTTTCTTGTTTCATTTTTAATGGATTTTTGGTTTTATATATATTGTCTGTTAAAAAATGTTAGCAAAACCAAGAATGTGTTTTTGAAAATTGATAATAAATTGTAAATACTTTGAACCATAAATCAATATCCTCTGCATTGATAGAGCTGTAAGATATCTCAGGCATACAAAGTTCATCTTAGCAGACCAAAATTGCATCTTGGAGACCAGAATCAGCTCAACAAAATGCCAATCTACAGGTACACAAACTATTATGCATTGTATCCTATATGACCTGACCTGATGTTATTGGAAAACATAGCTTTTACTTTTCTTACCTGAGTGCTCCAATGGCAGAATCCTCTTTAGAATTCTCATGATTTAGGGTTATATGTCATCCTCAGTGAAGCTACAAGAATCAATGGAGAAGAAATTCTCAGCTCTGTCAATAAAACTTTGAGGAAATCTATTATGCAGCATCAGCATCAATCCAGAAGTAGTTTCAGGAACCTTGGAGACTTTATTATTTTCCCTTAGATTTCGCGTCTTTATGCTTTTCGTGTTGTTTGAAGAAATAGCAACTTTCTGAGACAGTATTCGAGCGTTTCTCGTACTGAAACGGTGAGATTTCTGGGTTTTACTTTCAGCAACCAACTGATTAGATTCGCCAGTTTCTTCTGGTGGAGGGAGGTGGTGGTTATCTATGACAACAGATACGGATTGAACTGCTGGTGGTGGTGGTGGTGGCAAGAAGCTATTTTTGCAAGACTTGAGCAAGGAAAGGAGCATTTCCATGCTTAGTTCTTGCAGAATAACACTTTTATTTTGATCGCATCCAAAGCAAGCAGCAATCAGTGCACCAGCCAAAACTGGCATCAATTCAGGATCACTGAAGAATACAAATGGTAAATCGCACACCTGTTCTTCCACTTTCCATATATTAGATTCGAGCTTTCTATAATTGGTACATATATATAAGTAAAAACCCATAAATAAACTCATTTACCTTGTGAAGGATGGTAGGGCTCTTTCCCCAACGAAGAACAGCTTGATTCTCAGGATGAAACAATGCAAAGTAACCAAGGAGTGACAAAGACTCAAGCAGCAAGAGACCAACCTTTTGACAGTACAAATAAACAGTTTTATTAAACATGATATGCACAAAATCAAACTAAAGAAAAGTAATTTTGAACATAGTATTTAATTAACCTATGCTACCAAATAAGAACTGCAATAACTTCATGATTGATTGATTATCTAGCTTTCTCCTTTCAATAGAAATCATTCATTATCTGGCTACAATATCATGATATCTAGCATAATGGTATTTTGAACAAGGCAAGGATTTCAAAACCAACATGTGGCTCTTCATTATTTATTTATTTGACTATTTGGCACTAATTCAACTAATTTGGATTCGGCCTTGCAACGTGCCCATAGAGTCCAACTCTTGCTTGGGAAAGGCCTCACCCTCTTATATGGCACTCACAATGAGTTGTCAAACTCGTGATTTTGCATAGTAATCACAATGCGCTTACCCATTGTGTCAAGCCATAGGCTTGCTCTTCCATTTAAGAACCCTCGTAGAACAAAAGACCCCAAGTTCTTTTATACAATGATATCAATATATGTCCATACCTCATCAAAGATTAAATTGCATACATCATAATACATGTAAAAGGAAAATCAAATACTGTAAACATTTCAATGACTAACAAATCATTGGGCCTTTAAGTGCCTGGAAATTCAATCACAAAATAATTAAACAATTCCCAACCCTAACACTTTCATTTTTCATGTTAATGCAAAAGAAAAAAAAGAGAAATCCCGTAGAAGTACCTGATCGGTTGCTACACCCCACTTGCTTGTACAATGAGATAGAAGAAAACCCATCAAATGAAAAAATTCCATTTTCAGGTCTGGTCTGGCCTGTCAAAAATAGAGATATAAAGGTAATATTTCATGTAGGAGAAAAGTTTATATTTGAGGATATAAAAGTGTAAAAACAGCAAGGAAGACAACAAAGAGACCATCTAACTAAGAATGTACGCTTAAGTTTTGAAAATTTAAAGACTCACTAGCATCCTCTGGATGAAAATTAAATCAATTAGAGCCAAATTGTTCAAAACTTTCAGCACTCCTGTTGCAACTTCATCAAAATTGGTCGGAAGGACATAGGATATCTGCAGTAAGAAGTAACAATTTCATTAGCATGAAAAAATGGGCAACCTTAATGAGCCAAAGCCCAGAAAAGATCCGTAATCGGAGAATAGCCAAAAGTGTGTGATAAACTTTTAACCACTCACATCATGCAACTCCGATAAAATATCGTAATCATAATATACGGCAAGGACTAAGATTGTTGAAGCAAAACAAGACAATACACTATGCACCAAACAACAATCCTAATTTTTTAATGTATTTGGGGGCATTTATACTTCCTTTCAAGTTCATATCACCCATCAATAATATTCCACAAGATCCTTATTGCCTAAACTTAGGCATACATATGAAAATTCAATATGTGACTTATAAAACTAAACGGCAGCAGTAGATTGGTCTTAATACTGTAGGACAATTTCCTTTCAACAAAACCAGTATGTTGCCCATAACAAGCATGCAGGCCTCATATGAAAGCTACAAGGCCAATGGGGTGACTAACAGCTGCAGCCACTTACTACTTGAAATGTGTGTTCTATAGTTCCTTTGAAAGGTAGAAGGATATGATGTCATGGAGGCCTTAAAATTTGAAACAGAAGCTCCCTTCAATCACATGGAACCCAAAAGAGAATCATAAAAACTATACAACATTAAATTTTCCAACTTTGAACATTTTGTTTGCTTTATGAATGGTTTAGCTTAATCTGATTCAATGACACGTAATTGCAATTCACCCAAATAAACTTACCAAATACTCCCTCTAACTCATTATTACGTATGTGTTGGGCTTTATTAAGAAAATTTGTGACCAACCCACATGTGAGTGGGTGTGTAAAGAGGATGAACTTAACCCCACTCAATCAGCTTAAGCGAACATGTGAAGGATACATACCATCAAACCTGAAGATATGAAAGTAACACATGCTGAGAGGTGGACCAGTTTGGTAAAAAGGGACAGGAGTGAAAGTGTATGCCAAACAATGGGACAGGAGTGAAAACTATCTTAATCTTGATTTAAAAGGAGACCAAAAGGTTTCTTTCCTTAAACTTGTCTTAAAGTTTTTGACTCTTAAACGGAAGAAAAATAGGTTTATGCAAGACCTCGGACTTTCATGTGCACTATTACAATGTCTCACATGTACCAGAAAGATTAACTTTGTCTTGCAGATGAGGTAATCTTTATCTTCCAGATGCAACTCACTGGTGCCAATAATAACATGTTAAAACAAGTGACAAAAAACCATAGGTTCTAAAAGGAAATTGAAACTCAATGTCAGAAACCACAAAATGTTTAGCTCATGAATCATATCGATTAGTTCATTAAAACTGATCCACCAATTCTCCAAATATGAGGGCAAACTGACCTGCTCAGAAGAAAGTCTGTTGTTAGCCTGCAGAAGCACAGCCGTCAGCATCGAAGGAAGGCAAACCAAACCAGTCTCAGATACCACGGATAGAAGATATGGAACAGGTTGCTTCAACCCCAATCTTACTTCTTTTTCGTCTTGAACCTTATCAGAGGACTTCTCATCTCCCTTCAAAGAAACAAAACCATTGGTTACATCATTGCATGGGATACTTGGACTCTCATCCTTCACATCTGCAGTTTCCCTTATAGGATTAGAGCATTCAACTTCAGCTGCATTTTTCATTTGCAGTAATGATTCAGCATTTTCTTTAGTTTTAGGTGATTCATTAAGGGGTCTATCTTCAGGTACATCAGGTAGCCCTTTCATGTCCTCAACCTCAGCTACTTTTACTCCATTACCATTTGCAGAAGTTATTTCTACTGGAAAAGATTCCCAATCTATGGAAGAGAAATTTCTGAATCTGGATGTCATAACTGTCAACAGTTTTATGCTTAAAATAATGGAAGATGGAAAAGGTGAGCCTTCCACCTGTGGCCTATCATAAAGAGCAAAAAGATCTCGCAGGTGCTGAATAATCTGGTATGCAATAACAAGCTCCAGCAAACCATCTTGCATCTGGATTTGACGATCGTCAGAGCATACATGACCAAGAATTGCTGCAACTATCCAGAGAAAACCATCTAAAATTTCAGAGATCAAGTCCAGATTATCAATAGATGATTTACCAGAGGTCAAATTGGAGAGACCAGGAGTATTCACTGAGGCAGCAATTTTAATATAGTTCTCAAGTGCTGCAGCCAACATAGGAATAACTGGAGGCAAGAGATTTTGTGAAAGGAAATAACTTCTATTTGCAGGCATTGTTAGCACCACCTTTAGAAGTCTTAAAAGGTACAAAGTAACCTGGCAGGCTTCAGGTTTAGATGTGTGAGACGCAGGAAGAGCAGAAGCAATAAAATCAAGAAGACCAGCTTGGCGAGAAGCGTGCAGCTCAGCATCCTTTCCCTCTAAGAACTAATCCAAGGTGCAGAAACAAGAATTAACTCAAGGAACAAGAGAAATGATATAAATCAAGTTTATTTTAGTTTATCTTACTTAAAACATATACTCATAAGAGAGAAGAAAAAAAAAAAGGGTGTGATCCAAATTGCTTACTAGACCTCTTATCTTTATTTACAAAACAGAGAAATGAGATGTGCAGATTGAATGGAGATGAAGGCCAAGAAACTACCTTGATCATTTCAGCAGCTATTAAACCAAAATTGGTGGCACCTTCTTTTCTTGCTTGCCGAAGTTTTTGAAGCTCCTGAAGCCATCTCCCAATTTTTGCTCTTGCAGTTCCTATTGTTGTTCTGTATCCAATTCTAGCAACGTCTGCACCAATAGAAGGCTCAGAATATTCATGTTTCAGAGCCATTAATTTCTGACGTATTCTTTTAATCCTTCGTTTGAGTGAATGCTGCAGTACCATATTGCTAGCAGGAAGATTCGCGCGTCCCAAACTAGCATTGTTGTTCGCCTGACTGTCCTCAATGCTATTGTTTGGTGGTGTAGATCTCCCCTGAACTTCCTTATTGACAGACCGGCGCAAGAAAGGTGAAGTTTGATCCCTGTAATCCATTGATGCTCTTTCCCGTATTTGCTCCAGATAAAACTTGCGACGTTGTTCACTTTCACTAAGTCTTTCAGCTAATTTCTGGGCCAAGAGTTCAGCTTCCTCTTGTTGAGCTTTTGCTCGAACCTCCTTTCTCCGCATATGTTCCATAGCCTTTGCTTCACGTGCGGCACTTGATGCTTTTCGTTCTTCTTCTCTTCTTACTTGTGCCTCTTCCTTCTTGCGTTGTATCTCTGCAATGCGTTGCAACTTTTCTGCTTCAAGCAACCTTCTGCGTTCCAAGACAGCTTCTTCTCTTGCCATATCCTCTTTCTGCTTCGTTTTCAATAGTTGACGTTTCTCAGCCATCCTCAATTCTGAATCATGTATTTTTTGGCGCCACATAAGTTTTTTGTTTTCTTCATTCAGTGAAGTAATAAAACGAACTTCATTAACTTTACTGCTTTCATCGTTAGCTCTTCTCACAACTTGAGCAAGAAAAGCTTCATGCCTCAATTCACTCCTCCGATGACGAGCATGCATAACCTCTCGTAACTTCATATTACGTTCAGCCTGGAATTCACTGACACGATTCAATTTCTCAGATGTTCGTTGAAGTCTTTGAACTCTCTCACACTCAAGTTCATTTCTTATTCTCATAGCTCGTGCATGCTTCTCCTCTGCTTCCTTTTTCAAATCCACAACAGACTTTTTCCTTTTATCAGGAGACATAAGTTTATCATGCAAAGTCCGCGCCCTCTCATTACTTTTCCTACTCATGCCTGGTGAATGAGAAAAACGGGAAGAAACACGATGTGAAGGTGCAAGTATGTCTTCCCAATTCCTCTTTTCCTTCCAAGCATCCATAGATTTCCACATATTCCCATTTCTCTTTTCCTTCTCCTTTTCTGAAAAAGAAATCTGTCTTTTTCCATTATCAAGTGATCTGGTACTCTTCGCATTCACAATCTCAGTAGATACTTTTTCTCTCCTAGGAGGTTGCTTCTCGGTATCAGAAGTAGGACTTAGCAAGTCCCGCTTACTCTTTCCAGTGAAAGCAGCAGCAGGACATTCTTTAAGAGGCAACTTTGATGAACCATAACCACACCTAATCGAATCAACATTTTTCTCTTCTTTTCCCTGACGGAGATCTGAAACTATATGCTGCTTCTTCGGCTTTGGCATAGACTCCCTGTTATCCATTTTCGCATTACTGTTATCCACTACACTGCTGCTTCCACAATGCCCACCACGATAATCAGGACCCTTTAGTTTGGCATCACCAGCACATGCACTAGCTCTGTCTTGTTGGATTTTCCTGAAAGCCTCCAGAGATGATGAGAGTATCTCTGCCCTCCGCGGGGAAGTCGTCATTCGGCGGACCTGGAGACTAAATTCACAAAATTAGATTAATAAAGAACAAGCAGAAATAAAGTAATTCTGAAAAAATTAAATCAAAGCTATCTTTTAAAAAAGATTAAACATTTTCATCCAATCACCATTTCTGAGCATTTTCCAAAGAAGGCAAAAAAGTAAACGAGCTGGCAATGTTAATACCCTACATCATAATTTGAGATATCCTCAGATCTGGACCCTTAGTCCAACTTTGTTTAAAAACATATATGTAATAACTGTCAAAACCAGTATTCCAACACTATAAATCTAAAATACTGATTCAATGGCCAAAAAATTATAGTACCAAAGATTTTACTTTATCTATATAGGAGAACATGGAGCATATATGAGGGAAGTAAAAAACAATCTTTCATTCGGTTAGTTCCCACTAGTAAAGGGGAAGCTTAGCAGCTTTATATCATTTTTTTCTTCTCTTCCTGAAGCAAACGGCACCATGAAATGCCTGATACCAGGAATGGCAAGCACAACAATACAAAATGAATTAAAGGTTGGATAATAAAAACATTAATAACAGACTTTCACTAACAATCTATGTAGAATTTCCATTAGATTGTCAAAATGGGCCAGCACCAAAAAAAAAAAGATGGAGGAATTCTGACCTCCCATGAGAGAGCATGTGGCCTTCGATGATCAGATTTCATGGTCAATGGCGCACCTTCAAGCACATGAGATGATGACTTCTTCACTTTCTCAAATTCCTCTACTCTAGCATTTAGTTCCCTAAAATCTGATGCAGCCTCTTCAAGAACAAGAATACCCTCTTTCATCTGCTCCAAATCACATTCTAGTTCACAAAGAAGATAGAGTTCATCTATAGCCCTATTAAGATTCTCAAAGAGAAAGCACCAAAGGCGTTCCCTAAACCTTTCTTTACTTTCATCTTCATGTGCATTCACATGGTCCATAATCTGGGTCTTAGTCAGATCATCAAGAACTACATCATCTAGCTGGCACTTATAGTCTTCCTTGGAGGCTGAAATGGTAGACACAGCAACTACTTCAGGTTCAGTCTTATTAGATTCTTCCAGTTGACAATCCTGAGGAATTTCCATCATGCTTGAGTCCCTACCAATGACACGTGCTTCAGAAACTTCTGAACAAATTCCCTCACCTGAAGCACTTGCCTGAACGGCGGCACCCTGTTCACTGGCTGCACAGGGTAGTTCTTCTCTGTGAGGACTATGCATGACGGTAGCTCCTGGTGCACCTTTATCAGGAAGCAGAGTCAAGGCATCTGGTGGAAACCCCAATGTCTTCAAATTCACATCAACAGAAAATTCAGAAACTTGTAAAGGATCTGTTTCATGTTTAGCAGCAGAAGAAAAACTTTCTTTTGACTGAACAGAAGTGTCAAACCCTCTAGGCTCTTTATGTACAAGGTGTCCGTTGCAATTTAAACCATTTGGATCAAATACTTTCACATCTGTGGTTTGCACATCATCGTCAGAAGACTTTTCATTTGCGAACAATGAATGAGAAGCCTGGAGAGGATGGTCTTCAACCACAGTCATTCCAACTATATTGTTCACTTTCTGGTCAGTGGGAGGGTGTGGAAAATCATTACCGTCCTCAGATTTCCTATAAACTAAATGACGACTATCTATCTCACCGAACTTGACATCTCCTCCACTAGATTTTCCCTGATGCAATAGCAAAGTTCTATCATCCAAATCACCCCACTTAATTTTGGGGGGAACATTGGTATTATTTATAATATGAGACTGAAAATTAACTTCTTGAGGTAATTTCTGACTGCATCCAACTGTAAGATTAGATTCTTCAACACTGACACCTAGCAAAAGATGTGAACTGAGGCATTTATTATCATGGCTTTGAACACATTATCTTATGTTAATATAATCATGCCATCTTTATTTGTCACACTGGTAATATAAATGGCATCCATAACTTTACCTGGATCAAAAACTAAGTTATCTCTGCTAGCTTTTGAGGATTGAACATTATAATTACTGCAACCAAGCTTTACACTAGGAGAAGATTGACTGCGTGGACTAGAAGACTTCTGCTTTGTTGAGAGCCCTCCGACCCAATTGTGGACAGAGAACTTTGAACTGCTTCTGTGCTTCTGTTCAAGAAATAAGGTATAAATTATAAAAATAAAGAAATTTATTTTAAAAAAAATAAATAAATAAACAAACACAACAACAAACGAACAAACAAATATGCTTATAGTATAAGCACATGGAAGGTAGAAGAAGAGCCTCAGGTGGTTTTACAAGAAGGATGGAAATACATGACACTGTATTGGTCAACATAGCAAATAGATGGAAATAAATAACTAAACGTACTTGGCCCTTGAAAGAACTGTAAAAAGCATAAACACTGCACCCAACAGTTCTCCTTCTCTGTTTATCCAACCTTCATAAGATAAAGCAAGAGCAGAGGGAGAGCACAAAATTTTTGCTCCTAGCACCTCATGAATGGAAAACATAATAACTACAGAAAGGATACTTCTTCAAATATACCAAGGGAAGAAGCATGGTTGCATCCAAGCATCACACGAGATACTCTGTAGAAAATAAAGCATTTGATGATCCATTACCAACTTGCACACTCTGCTTCCTATTTCTATGTTTTCCAGTATTTATCCTTCAAAATTTGTCAAACAATTAAATGAGAGTTGCAAATAAATTTCTTAGGTTCTTCATCAACAAACAAAAGCTACCATCCACATGAATATCAAAAAATGTTACTGCATAGTAATTCACTATAGCAGCCAGGTATAAAGGCAAAACTCTAGTATTATGAATGAAATGGGGAAAAGGCCAACATAAAACACCCTCCTGCAACCTGAACCAATAACTTGTTGATCAAAGGGAAAGAAATGAGGAAGGCCATGAAAAAGATATTATACAAACTAATAGGAAAAGAATAATTTGAACCCAAACAAGAAAAAGGTGTGCTTAGAAGCTCATCGGACCAAATGGAATGTTTTAACAAGAAACCCAAGACAATGAATCTGATCAGGCAACGTGCTAAACCTTTACCATCGCCCCATCTCCCCACCATCACACTAAATGCACACTTCTTACCCACAAAAGAGAGGCAAACTTTATGAGGCAAAAGTAATAGTCGTATCTCAATTCTCAAGTGGTATTTTCCAGAACATGTATAGCTTCAATTTCTTAAAATCATTTGACCCATTTATGCTATTTTAGTACAAATTCAATCGCAAAATTCAACTGCAGACTTCAATTACAAAATAATTTGAAAAAATAGGTGTTCAAAAATTGCACCTTTTTAACTAGCAACCATCCAGCTCCTTGATCATCCGCTCCTTCACTGACATCCATCAAGAATCATTAATCTACAACAGAAAAAAGCATACCTCTTCTTTTTTAAAACCAGAAACCAATTTTTCTATGTCCGTTACATCCTAATATTTCAAAGAAAAAGTCGAGGCCTTTCGAAATTGATTACAAAAACTATAACACCAAGAAGCGAAAGAAAACCAAAAAATTAAAAAAAAATAATAATGTAGAATTGTTGAGAGTTATGGGTTTGTGGAGAAAAGTGAGGAAAGAAGTTAAAAGTAGAGAATGTGAATGGAATTTATATAGAGAGGGAGGGGGAGAACAGCGGTTTGGTCAGAAGAGCCCAGAGAAGGAGGAGAAGGAAGGAAATGGGGATGAAAGAGAATGATTTCTCACTTCTGACTCATCTTTCTTTTTAGTTTTTTTACCATATATTAAGGAATGTCCCATGTGTAGGATCAATATTTATATTATCAGAATTCACTCACCCTTATCTACCAAAGGGAAAAAAAGAAGAATTCACTCACCTTTTATATATATATATATAAAGATATTATGAGTTTGAGATATGATTCTTAAAAATATAAAATTATAAATGTATCTTTTAAAAAGTATATAATAATCTAATCATAATGAGAGAATTAATTGATTAAGTAAAACGATTTTAAAATACAAAGTACTATGATAAAATATATTTTCAAAAAAATTAAAAAACTTCTGTCTTGAAGGCATTTACTCTTATTACTTGAATATTGACGTAATTTATTGAAGGAGAAAAATTCACTTTATATATATTATAAAATACGAGGAAAATATAATACTATATATACATACCGTGTGAACCTTGTAAATTTGTAACTAAATTTTACATTTTACAGATGACTAAAAAAAGAAACTAGAAAAGAGAAATTATTTAAAGGATACTTGCCCCATCAATCTAAAAAGATTTCAATTATTTAATTTTACTTTAAAAAAGTCTTTGAAAAAGAAGTAAAGTTGTGAATAAAAACAGTAATAGAAAGGAAACCAAAGTTTCTCTTTGTAGTACCATATAAAACATATCTAATATTTTACTTTATAAAATAGACTTCAAAACTTCATTGGATTGCCATACTCACATGACATGCAATGCACTTACAATTCTCTGTCCAATTTTTACTTTCAGATATGGGCACCAAAATAAAAAGAAAAAACCTATAAATATCTAAATTGATCAAAATACATTGTGCAGAGAACACACCACACTATGACAACTTCATCTTTGAACTGCATCAGGCTACTGCAAATTAGTTAGGATCATGCTGGCATATGAGATAGGTACTGATGGGGCATAATTGACCAACTCACTGCAAAAAGGTGTAAGCAAACAAGCACCATACCAAATCCAAGCTCTGATGAAGAACCTCCTGATCACAATTTCAATGGTTTTAAACCAAGGGATGCACGAATTCTATTTGCCTCTGCAATCTCTGGATCTGGATGGTCAGTTCCATCATCCTTCTTCTCCTTCTTCTCTTTCTTTTCCTTCTTCTTCTTCGGTTCATCCCTGGTAGTATCATCAGCTCTATCTTCATGCCTTCTAGGACTAGCACTGCTGCGAGCATGTCGTTTACGTCGTTCTTCATCACGATCTCTGCGGTCTCTACTTCTGCTCCTACTTCTTGAGCGGCTTCTGCGTCTGCCACGATCTCTTTCTCGCCTATCACGATCCCTCTCTCGACCATATTCCTTTTCATCCCTGCGATAACGGTCCCTGTCCCTGTCCCTGTCCCTATCTCTGTCACGGCCTCTACCACGATCCCTATCATAGTCCCTATCTCTGTCATAGTCTCGATCTCTATCGTAATCCCGATCTCTCTCATAGTCTCGATCCCTGAAAAGAAAACGTAAGCAGAGATAAGGAATCCAGCAGAAAAATCACATTTAATTGGATTCTTCAGGAAAGACTGCAATTTGATAAATTGCATTTCCTAGTTTGAATTAACTTGGTAACTCGAATATATGTAAATATCAAGAGAAGCGTATCATTGTGATTCCCCATTTCTAGAAACACTCTTATAGATATCCAATATATGGTTGTATCTTCTGACTGATCATATATATACACACTGTAAACGTGTATGTAGGAAGCGCATTATTTAGCAATTTAAAAATAAAACGGTAGAAAATAATGAAAATTTAAAAATCTACACCATGCATAAAATGATTCATCAAAAGAACATCGAGATGAACTTCACTAAATTACAATGTAATATAAATGTATGATCCATCATACTTCTCACTGCCCACTGTCAGTGCAGAGAAACCTGGCAGGATCACCAATATCAGTTTAGGAAGCTAAATTAAGCCACTGTGAAAATACTAAACCACAGTGTAGGCTCAATTTTCATAACATCTGGTGTGCATATGTGTGTGAGTGAGTGATTAGGATGAGAATAGTTTATAAACAGCTTCCACGCACTACCTCCAAAAACAGAAAATGAGACAATAAAGCCATCTAATATAATATAATATATATATATATGCTTTTACATAAAAATAAATGTTTAACTTGCAGAAAGAAAATGTATCCAACCTACACAAAGGCATGTTTGTTCAAGTTGGAGACTTCACATGATGCTTCTATCAATAGATTCTTTAACGTGTATGTAGGAAGCGCATAATTTAGCAATTTAAAAATAAAACGGTAGAAAATAATGAAAATTTAAAAATCTACACCATGCATAAAATGATTCATCAAAAGAACATCGAGATGAACTTCACTAAATTACAATGTAATATAAATGTATGATCCATCATACTTCTCACTGCCCACTGTCAGTGCAGAGAAACCTGGCAGGATCACCAATATCAGTTTAGGAAGCTGAATTAAGCCACTGTGAAAATACTAAACCACAGTGTAGGCTCAATTTTCATAACATCTGGTGTGCATATGTGTGCGAGTGAGTGATTAGGATGAGAATAGTTTATAAACAGCTTCCACGCACTACCTCCAAAAACAGAAAATGAGACAATAAAGCCATCTAATATAATATAATATATATATATATATGCTTTTACATAAAAATAAATGTTTAACTTGCAGAAAGAAAATGTATCCAACCTACACAAAGGCATGTTTGTTCAAGTTGGAGACTTCACATGATGCTTCTATCCATAGATTCTTTAACATGTGGGTCGGAAAACTTAATATCTGTTTAACGAACTCACAACTCCTCATGTTTCTTTCCCTATTACTAGAATTGTAGTGTAGGAGCACAGTATAAATTATGTCTCTATTGATATGATTGAATTGGTTCAATTTTAACATGCAACTTTCATCCAATCCAAAACAATAAGCAAACCAAGATAACCAAAATCCTCATGTGTGTATGCACACAAAGAGAGAAAGAGAACAAAAGTAATAAACATCATACCTATATCTGTGACTTTCCCGTCTTCTATCACGATCTCTTTCCCTAGTTGGACTAGGTCCACGGTAGTACTCCTGTTATTGGAACAAGAAACCAAGTAGGGGTGAGATAAGGAGTATCAGGAAATAGGATAAAGAAACGAACATTTTTACTAATCTAGACGACAAACCTTCTCATGCTCCCCAGCATCTAAGCCATTTGTGAGTTGCTCATCTTCATCTTTTTCTTCCTCTTCCTCAAAATCATCTTCTAGAGCACTTCTTCTAGGTTCTAGGGTGCCAATGGCTTCAATTGTCCACCTAGCAATAATACACAATCTTAAATTAAAAATAATCATATAAGTATATATCGTGCTAGGTAATTCTTTGTAGTGGATTTACTCATGAAGTTGCACATGATCATCTAAGAGATGAGATCATTGTGCAGCTAACCCAATTTTGAATCATGACTTAAGAACAAAAGTTTTTACTAAATGGACCACTCTATGCTGGTTTCAGCTATCCCAACAAAGAGAAGCTTCTCAAGATCACCCTTCTGAGCAGGTAACATTAAGAGCATTCCATGTCATATCTTCTTACTCTCAATCAATTATATCTATTACTGATGATAACCAGTTCCTATTCCAGGATAGAACCAAAAACAACAAAATCCAATTAAATTGCAAGACTGATTTGTTCATCATAAATAATCTAATTTTTTAGCTGTGGGTACTTCTGGAGGAATGATCCCTCAACTAATTTTGTTGTGACTACAATGAGTATTTTTCAAAATTAGCTAGCTCCAGCAAACTCTATTTTCCCTTCCCAAACTCCTTTTCACTTTTAACTGCCTTTAGCCTCAGACTCTGCAGTATACAAGTTCGTCAATTTATCACTCCTCAAAACATTTGCTCAATCAACTTAAAACACTTATGCATTGCCTAGCATAAAAACTTATTAATTTCTAATTGATATTATAAAGAAGTAGAAAACTTGTAATCTTGTAATCTAGATAATTTATACCCCCACATTTCTCAATCATTCTAAAGTACAAGCATCATAGTTTAGTACTCCAAAATCACGGGTCAGAAACCGGATAAGTATATTACAGATTCAAGCAAGAACTTCACAAATAATAGAAAACAGACATTCACCTTTTCTTTATGCGAGGCAATGCAATGTCGCAAGAATAATCTCTTGTCAAAAGTTCATCAATGAAATCGTCCACATGGGACAAAGTGAACTCTGAAAGTAAACATAGGCAAAAAAAATAAGTATAAACCCAAGGTAAAATCACTTTAAACAATGAAAACAAAACAGAAAAGAGAAGAACGTCAAACACTCACGTCCATCAGCTAATTTTAGCCTCAGCTTCCTGTAATCATTATATAGAGGTTCCAGGTATCGATAAACATCAATATCAGTTCCCGTCAACCGAAGATAAAAAGCTCCAAGCACTCGGACGTATCTGCAGAGTCACCAAATTAACCAAATTCATAAGTTCTTATTATTAATAATAAGAATGAAAAAAAAAAAAACAACTATGAAACAGAGTATGAACTGAACTAACTTGTAATCTTCATTTTTGATGAATTCGACGACGATTTCTTTGTCAGGTTGAATCTGGAGCATCTTCATAACAAGACACATAAAAGGAGTAGGTTTACGGCTGCCGCCAAAGGTACCACCGATGTGGTTGAGTTCCATAGCTTTGTCGACCAAGGTCTCCGCCGTAAGACCAAAGCATTGCTCCTTCCAGTAGGTATGTTGGTAAATCTTCGAACGGACAATTTTCTCAACCAGGTTTTGGGGATTCGTTCCCCTTATGCTCTTCGCTGAGGGATCCGTCCGGTTAGCCATTACTAGGCTTTCTTTCTCCTAATAGATGTGAAAGTTACAGATGATATTTCAAAGACGAGGGTTTTCGATGTCCAGAAGAACCCGAAACCGAAACCGAAAGAATGACGGTGGACAATTTCTGCCCTTTAACCGGGTTCGATTTCGGGTTTGTGAGAATTCTTGATTGTTTTCTGGTTTTGTGGAGAAAAGTGAGGGGTCTATACAAGCAATTTTTTAATATATTATTAAATTTATTTTAAAATTAATTTTTAATTAATTTACTTAAATTTTACATTATTAAATAAGAAAATTAAATTTTTATACAATATTTTTTATAATTTTTAAATTAAAATTTTATTTTCATCTACATTTTAGATTGATATTTAGTTTTGAGAATGATTGTTAAACTTTACTAATATTAATATATATATATATATATATATATATATTAATTTTAAAAGATTGTAAAAAAGTAGTAAGATATACTTTAGAAGGTTATCTTAATTTACTTAAGAATATATGTTATATAGAGAAAATTTTACAAATAAATTTTCATTGTAAAATTACAAAAATGTCCTTCACATTCTATATTAGACTATATTATAACAAGTGAAGTAAGAAAATGATTTTGGCAATTGACTATATATATAGTTCCTTCCATGTTTTTTTTTTTTAAATACCCACTTGGGTGCCCCGTGTCCTCACCTTATTTGATGAGACTAATCCGGACTCGACTGCGGAGCGCTTACAGAGCTCAACTCTTACTCGAGGATGAGGGTCTGACCCAAAGTTTTTTAACATGGCGCTAACCACCCCAGGAGATTTGAAACTTCGACCATCCGCCCTAAAGGAAGTATTAGGAGTACGCGCACCAACTCCTCCAAGCTACCGGGTTAGTTCCTTCCATGTTTTTCTCTACAACAAACCAACCCAAGACACTTTCTATAAGAAGGTTCTAATTATTGGTTATAAATTTTTATTGCATATATGAAATTTCCTATTTAAACAACCAAAAAAAAAAAAAATTATCTTAGTCACCATGGAATTATTTTATTATTTTTAAATTTTTCACTTTAAAAAAATTATAACCGCACATTTTAATTATTTAAAAATGGTATCAAAATCTCACTTGTATAACATGTAAGTAATTAGATCCGACTAAAAGTTTTTTCAATAATCAACGTTCTTGCATAAAACAAGTTTGGGACATAAATTTACTCTACTTAGACCTTCTGATATTAACGTTAAGAAAATTTTAGTATATGTTTAGAAGATATTCGGATGAATTTTTGAATATATCCGAATAAAAATGTAGTAAGAATGCATAGTGAATTAAGAGTAGTTGAATGTAATGACTTTCATCTTATGTATGTATATATTTAGAATCATCTTACTATTACGAGAGAGAAAAAAAAAAAACTATTAGTAGTTATAATTTAGTCAATGTTATGTTTCTAGACTACCTTTAACATAGATTCTCGTGTTGGTCATATCTTATGGTAGAATAAAGTGGACCGACATCTTTTATACCCACCCTTATTTGTGACTTGCTTCCACTATGAGCATGAGACACACTCCGAAGTATCGTACGAGAGGAATCACTGCAATGCAAACTCTTTAAATAGTGACATGTCAAGTATATCAATATACTACAAGAGAGTTTATTCCGTTTGCCATGTAAGACAAGTGAACCTATTAAGATGACTTGTACTTTGAACTCCTCACATAATAAATTGGTTCCATCCAATTCAATTTTTTTAAAAGCAAAATTTGAAAAACAAAAAATTGAAATTTAAAACTATAAATGGAATAAAAAACTGATTGCAATATAATATATATATATATATATATATATATATATTTTCCAACTTTACCAATAAGTAGTTGATAATTAGATACAACTAGAAACCTTGAAAACATGTGAACTTTTAGATATTATAGTACTTTGCGAAATAGGAAAATTGTAAAAAAAAAAAAAAAAAAAAAACTTTCCTCTGCCGACAGAAACTTTTCCTATTTCTTTTATTTTCAGTTAGCTCAACTTTTAATGACAATTAACACACAACTAAATTTATGTAACGTAATATTTATTTATTTATTTTATTAAAAAAAGATAATTAAATTTTAAATCTACTAAAAATATGCCATCACTATGAATCTTTATGACAATACGAAACTTTTTTCATAAATTAATGCTCACTTTTTTTATTATTTAATAAATCTTTAAAACATAAGACCTTAATTTGACACAATAGAAGAAGTTCATCTAATTTTTTTGATGGTTAAATCTCTCTGGCCCTTTACTCTAAGATTTTTTTTTTGAAGGTTCAAATCTCAGACGAGTTTTTATTAGTCTCTATATATCAAGTAGGCCTTCCTAGATGAATTAGTATGAATCGGAAGAGTTTGAGATACCATCTAAAATAAAAAGATTATAATTCATTCTTGCTTAGGGGATTTAATTCATTATATTCAGACAATAAACATGTTCATCTCCTTGCTCAATAAAAATTATTGTTATCTGCTTTTTTTTAATGGTTCCTTTTTTCTAGACAAATATTATTGTAATGATATTTCAGGAATATAGATATCTTTTCTAAAAAAAAATATTATAAATACTAAATAAGATTGAAGATCTCATATTTTAAATCTATAAATTATATCAATTAATTAAAATAGTGACTTCCCATTAAAAAAAAAGTTTAGAATAATAAAAAAGATTTATTTTTTTATAAAAAATATTAAATAATTTTATAAATGGAATTAGAAAAATATTTTAAAAACATATTAAATTTAAATAAGAGTTTAAGACAATTAATATTGTACTCTGGTGGGACAACACATGTTAACTAGACATGGACATAGGAAGGTGAAAACTTAGGAAATAATTGGACCGCTGTCAAGTATGAAGCCACCACATATGTCTTTTTCGATTAAATTATTGTAATAAAAAGAAAAAAAAAACTTTTGCTTGTGAAAAACGGAAATTTTTATACCAAACCCCATGAAACGAATGCTTTAAAGAAAAGAGTTAGCAAAGAAAGTTTTTTAAAGAGATAAAAGAAAAAAGAAACAGTTCATATTTATTGTTCTGAGTGATTTTTAGTTGTGAATTTGGAATCTGAGAAATCTGGGAACAAACCCATTTAAGTTTTACAGTTTCTTGTGATTTCAGTTAGCTTACAAATGTGAGTAATGGGATTAAAAAAAATGCTTGCTTTTTAGTGTTTGTATTGCAGATTCTTGAAGTAATTTATGAAAGTGATTGTATTTGAGCTTCAACTATCTTATTCCGGTGGAAATTTGGTTTCTTGAGGTCAGTTCTTATCTGGATTAAGGCTATTTTGCTTTGAATTGTTGTCATTTGGCTGTGGATTTGGATCTTGAGCTTTTGAAGTACTGGTTTTCATGTGAATTTTCGACCTCATTTGTCGAAAGATTTTTGTATATTATACTTTGTGGATCTCAATTGCTGGTTTTTTCTTGAGAAATGTTCTGTTTTGTGTATTATGACTGTGTTGTTTTTCTCTCTCTACGTATACTTAATATTTTGTTTAATCATATTATGTATTTGGTCAGCACAGTAATGCTGCAGTCCAGAAATTCAGCATAATTTCAGTTTCTTGAAATATTTTTTCATTTTTCCTTTACAGTTTACTCATTTTCTGGTTGTCAATTGCTGTCATGGGACTGGTGAAAAATGCAATTTTGTTGCTTTTCTTGTACAAAATCATATTTTATGTGTGTGTGTGTGAGAAAACATGTTTTTGGATATAAAACTTTTGTTGTAAGGAATGCTTATGATGGGGGGTGAAGCTACTTGCTTAAAATGCTGTCTTTTTGGAATATTTAGAGCTTTTGCTTCATCTTCCTGGAAACATGGAAACACCAGCATAGAATATTGCAGATTTGTTCTTGTAAGAACAGCTTTTGGTGTTAAATGATTGAATATATATATATATATATATATATATAATCATTTCATCATTTCCTATGAAGGGATAACAAGTTTACCTTTTGTTTCTTTTCTGAATCATGGATAATCATCATATTTCCATTGAAGTTATAAATATATAAAATATTTAAATTTCTTTTTGTCCTTTCCTTGTATTCCATTGTATGGTCTACTTAGTTGTGAAGCTGTCAATACGGCATTTAACCGATGGGTTCGGGGTTCTTAGCTCTGATTCTTCTGGCCTTTTTGTCGGCAAGTTTGGCGCAAAATGTTGAAGACATAGTGCTTTTTGTTAATACATCAGAAACAGTTGCTCAGACAGATGCTAATTATATTTGTGCTACTATTGATTGGTGGCCAAAAGAAAAATGCAACTACAATCAGTGCCCTTGGGGACCTTCTTCTGTTAATAATCTTGTAAGAATTTTCTAAGTGTTTGGAGTTTGCTTTATAATAATTTACTGCTAAAAACAACTGATTATAAATTGCATGACTGATGATATTTGATCTTTCCAGGACCTATCTCACCCTTTGCTTTCTAGAGCTGTTCAAGGTTCGTGTGCCGTTCTGACCTTCTTTTCGTTTGTCCTCTTTTACACGATATGTTTTCTTTATTTATACTCTTCATATTTATTCTTTCTGCACAGCTTTCAAGAATTTGAGATTAAGGCTCGGAGGTTCTCTGCAAGATCAAGTGCATTATGATGTTGGAAATCTGGCTTCCTGTCATCCATTTATAAAGCAGAAGGGTGGATTATTTGGATTTTCGAAGGGATGCTTAAATATGACCAGGTGGGATGAACTGAATACATTTTTCAAGAAGACTGGGTAAGTTCCTTTACCATACTCTCCCTTATTTGCCACCACTGTTGGGAATTAGAAAGCTACTAATCCCGCCCAAGAACTGTGGGACTCGAAATAATAATATGAGACGAGAAAATAAAAAATGCTAAAATAAGCTAAAAAATGAAACACCGAGATTTAACGTGGTTTGGCCAACCCGCCTACGTCCACGGACTCACACCAAATATATTATCACAATCTCAAAATGAGGAGTACAAGAAACACCGTACCGTATTTCTATTTGCCTACACAGAGGCCTATCACTCGACTCACTTTTTCCTCTCGTGTATAGCTTCTAAACATGAAACTTTTTCTCTCACAAAGATCTCCTTCTTTGTTGTTTTGGTGTGTTTTTTGTGTGTGTATTAAGAAGGTAAATAACCCCTCTATTTATAGCAAAATAGAGGGGACATTTTTCTTCAAATTAGGCCACCAACCATAGCCTCTATTCTTGACAAAAACTTAGCCATCAACTAAGCCACATTCCTTTACCAAGTTTGGCCACCAACCAAACCACATTCCTTGACCAATTTCTCAACAATCTCCCACTTGAAGACCGATTTCAATCTGTCTTCACAACAACACCGGTCTGGCCACAGTTCCAACACTCTATTGATTTCGATTTGTTGGAATTTTGGTGATTTTTAGATTTCGGTCTCTCATTTCTCGACTTGCTCCATCCTCGCCTATATCCTCTATTTGAACTTCTACCTCTGCTATCTACGTTGAAAGCGGCCCTGGAAGTTGAAGTTGTATCTAACTGTCTTCGGATCTCCTCGGTCAAGATCATGCTCACAACATCATCGAACTTTAATTTAGACTTGCTCGCCGAGCCGCTACTACTGTGGATGTGTGCCGTTCAACTTTCAGGAACCGCCCAAGAATTAACAAAGCTCGAACCTCATCACTAAAAGTGATTTCGACCATGGATAATTGGTCTACTACCTCATTGAATTCGTTGAGATGTTCTCCAAATTTTCCGCCTTTGACCATCTTCATATTGAACAATTTCTTGATCAAATGAAGTTTGTCCCCCGCGATGGTTGTTCATACATACTCGGATAGAGCCGCCATAAGAGACGTTGTTGTCTTCTCATTTTTTATATTGAAAGCGACTAACTTTGACAAAGTCAATCCGATTGTACCGAGTGCTTTTCGATCAAGCAACTCCCGATCGTCGTCTTTCATTTCTTCCGGTTTGCCTTTCAACGACTTATATAGATCCTTCCGGTACAAATAGTCCTCCATTTGCATTTTCCAAAATCCAAAATTTTTGCCATCAAATTTATCAATTTTGGAACTTTTATCATCTGTCGCCATTGCTCCCACTCAAACAAAAAAAGTAATTATCTCAAAAAATCTTTTATGATGTGGAAGATCGGACTACACCGCAACCACAGAGCATACTAAGAATTTAAAGAGAAATTACGAACATTGCTTTGATACCAATTGTTGGGAATTAGAACGCTACTAATCCCGCCCAAGAACTGTGAGACTCAAAATAATAATATGAGACGAGAAAATAAAAGATGCTAAAATAAGCTAAAAAATGAAACACCGAGATTTAACGTGGTTCGGCCAACCCCGCCTACATCCACGGACCAACAAATATATTATCACAATCTCAAAATGAGGAGTACAAGAAACACCGTACCGTATTTCTATTTACCTACACAGAGGCTTATCACTCGACTCACTTTTTCCTCTTGTGTATAGTTTCTAAACATGAAGCTTTTTCTCTCACAAAGATCTCTCTTTCTTTGTTGTTTTGGTGTGTTTTTTGTGTGTGTATTAAGAAGGTAAATAACCCCTCTATTTATAGCAAAATAGAGGGGACATTTTTTTCAAATTAGGCCACCAACCATAGCCTCTATCCTTGACAAAAACTTAGCCACCAACTAAGCCACATTCCTTGACCAAGTTTGGCCACCAACCAAGCCACATTCCTTGACCAATTTCTCAACAACCACCACCTCACCCTCCAAAATAACAACGAGAAATATATATATATATATATATATATATATATATATATATATATACACATATATAAAGAAGAAGAAGAAATTAAGCATCTTTCTCCAAACTTCCAGTATACATTTTTCATACTGTATTGTCTTAATCCAGAGTGCATATGTGCAAAATCTGTAGGTTATTGGCCATTGTATTTCTGTATAATTCTGAGGAAAATCTTCCATTTATTCTGAATCAGGCTTATCTAATTGCATTGCTACAGAGCAGTAGTCACATTTGGCCTGAATGCACTCTACGGGAGGCATCAAGGTAAACGAGGCGCCTGGCTAGGGAACTGGGACTCTAGTAATGCTCGTGACTTCATGAAACACACAATTTCAAAGGGTTACCATATAAACTCATGGGAATTTGGTACGACGTTTACTATAATGAACATTTAAGTATCTAACTTAATTCAAGTTCCTCATTCCCATGCAGCCAAAAACAGTGACTTGCCTTTTGCTTTGGCAGGTAATGAGTTGAGTGGCAAGGGAATTGGAGCAAGTGTTGATGCCGTACAGTACGGCAAAGATGTAACTAAACTGAATTCTATTATCAATGAACTGTACAAGAATATCCATCCAAGACCCCGTGTCGTGGCACCAGGGGGATTTTATAATAAGGCCTGGTATGCTAAATTTCTCGAGGTTTCTGGACCACATGTCGTTGACGTTGTGACTCATCATGTATACAACTTGGGTGCAGGTAAGCAAGTATTTCAAGAATTGTTCAGTGATGGAATATACATGTTCAACATTGGTGTCTCCCGACATTCTTCAGTGATGGAATATACATGTCCAATATGTCATTGTCATTTTTCCTTCTTTTCTTCTTGAAGTGAAATAGGAATTGCATCCATGCAATCACATTAACATCATGTGCCAAAGAGTTGGTACTTTTTTTGCTCAATGAAAAAGAATAAAGAATACCGAATTCTCTTCTGTTTCAGGAGTTGATCACAATCTTGTAAGCAAAATCTTGAATCCATATCACTTGAGTAAGATATCCTACACATTCAGTGACCTTAACAAAACCATTCAAATGAATGGTTCCTGGGCTTCTGTTTGGGTTGGAGAAGCTGGAGGAGCCTTTAACAGTGGTGGAAAAAATGTTTCCGACACTTTTATTAACAGCTTCTGGTATAATTTTGTTCACCTCTTAACTCACATTCAGTTTTTCATCAACACTGATATACGTATGAAAAATGAATTCTATTATGTATATATATGCAGGTACTTAGATCAGCTTGGAATGGCAGCCAAGTACAACACTAAAGTATATTGTAGACAAACTTTAATTGGTGGAAACTATGCACTTCTTGACACAGAGACCTTTCTCCCAAACCCCGATTATTACAGGCATGGACAACAAATTTTCAAGTGTCCCCTTTTTATTTACCTATTCTGACTAAAGCATTGGAGTTAATTTCTTGAACTTTGTTTTCTTTGGATTCAATACAGTGCATTGCTCTGGCACCAGCTTATGGGGGAAGGTGTCCTTTCTATTGAAAGTGATGAGCCGTATTTGCGCTCTTATGCCCATTGTTCAAAAGGAAGGGTAAGTATCCTAAAAACGACTCGTTTGTGGAATTGATGAAATGCAAATAGTCTTATTGGTTGCTCAGATGTGTCCTTCATTTCTGGTTGAGATAAACACTGTTTAAGTTATGAAATGTGTATCTTTTTCTCTTCCTTGAATTAGCTTCGACAAATTTTCCTGTTCCTTTTGGACCTTCCTTTGGAGTTTACTTATATGTTTGAGTAGTACATATGAAGTTTGGAACCTTAAAAATTTCGATGGTGACTTTTCGAGCTTTATTGCAGGAAGGAATAACATTGCTTCTAATCAACTTAAGCAATAAAACTGAGTTCAGAGTTGAAATTCAATCCGTTGCACACTTAGGTTTGCTTATTGAAGAAAAAAGCACAAGAAACAAACATTCTTTCAGCCACGGACTCAAGAAAACTGTTTCATGGATCGGTAGCAAGTCAGGAGATGCAAAACTGGTACGCGAAGAGTACCATTTATCTCCAAAAGATGGAGATCTTCAAAGCAAAACGATGCTACTAAATGGAAACGAATTAGCACTCACGGAGGAAGGAAGCATCGCCATTTTGTCGCCATCACTTGTTAGTGTCAAGTCCCCGATAAGCATTGGCCCTTTGTCGATCAAGTTCATAGCTTTGCCCAACTTTAATGCTCCAGGTTGCAGGTAAACATTTCTAGTTCATTGTTGTATCAGTTCCACTTGCCATTTCTGTAACTATAGTATTTGGTTTGCAAGAACAATAGTGCCACTTAAGAATACCAATATGTATAGAAAGTTTATGTAAATTTGATTGTGGGTTTGCAGCTAGATAGTAGCTTCTGCCACTGAACTACAACATGTTTCAAGATTGTGATCTGTTTGATGAAAGATAATAAAACACAAATGTTATATATATATTTTTTGGTCAAACCATGGTTATCCCTAGTCGGCAATTCCTTTTACAGGATTCAAACTTCTAATCTTATGGTTAAGGACCGAGATGAGTAAAAATCACTTCAAATAAAAAAGGGGAATTGATCTCTCTATACATATATAGGGTTATTGATTAAAATGACCCATTTTTTAAAAAAAAGTGTCCACTTTTTAAAATTTATGTGAAAATGACCTTGTTGCATTCACTAAATGTAATATAGTTTTTAAACTATATTGTATTTAGTGAATGCAACATAGGTTTCTATATTACATTCGCAAAATGCAATATAATGGAAGTCGCATATTCTATATTGCATTCGAAAAATGCAATATAATGGACAACTAGCAATTGTCATATATGTCAGCTGATCTTACAAAGCAATTGCATAGTTTCTACTATGCATAAATTTTGAGTTGATTTTAATGATGAATGAGTATGTCCTTTTAATGTTATTTATTTTTCTTTAAATTGATGTTGAAAGGAGGTATTGAGTTAATCTGTCTTGCATTTGGTGAATTATATTCATTCATTTGTATTCTATATTGCATTCGGTGAATGCAAGAACAAAATGTAATATTTATTGTGTGTTTTATATTGCATATGGTGAATGCAACATAGAATATAATGTAATATTTATAGCGTATTCTATATTGAAAGAAGAAAAAGATTGAAACTTGTTAACCAAACAAATAAGAAAATTACAAAACAGTCCATTTTCAACAAAATCTATTACCCATAAATAAGAAAAGTATGGAAAGATTGAAACTTGTGTATATGTGTGTGTGTTTGAATGTTAACCTAATTGTGTTTGTATGTGTTTCTATACATATATATTCATTTTTTAAAAAATGTTGTAGGCAAAAAAATACTGTTATTTTATTTTTCTAAGGGTACAATGATTTTATGTTTTTTTAAGCGATTCACATGTCTCAGCTATCATTTGGGATCAAGACACCTGCCCTTAACAAAAAAAAAAAAAACAGAAAATTGAAAATTCTCTGGTATAGTGGGCCAACTGGCCCAGAGAGATCTAGCCCAATATGATGGTCCATAATGAGTCCAAATCCAACAAACAGCAGCCCATTTTATCCAACCAATTCTCGATGTTTCCTGGCATTTCTCCTCTTCTGCTTTATTTATAGTTTCTGTGGCCTACTCCGGCGAGCGCCATCACCGTCGGCTATTAGCAGCTAGCACTGCTTCTCTCTTCCTTCTCACGCTACTGAGACTAGGTCGAACTACCTGTTCGAGAAATATTGAAGGACATGGCTGCATCTCCGTCTCGAGGGGAAGTGCTATCGCTTTTTAGGTCATTTCTGAGGACTGCTCGTGGATTTTCTGACTATAATATAAGAGAGTACACAAAGCGCCGAGCAATTGACGCTTTTCGCCATAACAAGGACATGTCGGACCCTTCTCAAGTCTCTGCTGCCTTTGCTGAGGGCAAGTCACAACTTCAAGTAGCGAAAAGACAGGCTATGGTTTACTCGCTGTACTCCCCTGGAGTGAAAAGTGTCATGGAGTATAAACAGTGAAAATATTGCTGAATTATTGGGTCAGTTTAACAGCTGAAGTTTTTTGGAATTTACTTTTTTTTTTTTTTTTTTTTTCTTGTTCAATAAAGCATTGGAATATGGAATATTTTGTTACGATACACAGTCATGGTGATAATTCGTAGAATTACAGTTGAGATTGGAGAATTTGATTTTATTAAGGTGCCCTTATTGTAATTCTGTGCATCATAGATGTTCTTCTGTTGAGAGAGATTCTTAGAATAAAAATTATGTAGTTCATGGTCCAGGAGTCACTGAACCAAGTTACACCTTGGTCTTATGGCTGAGTAGAATGAAGGCTGGCCTGTATTTTTTCCTTTTGATAATAGAGAGCCTGATTAAGAATCCAACTTTTAATTTAAATATTCCTGTTACATAAATTGAAACTTCTAATTTTGATGCTTCCTTCATGTATTTGTTCTGCTTTGGATGCTTGTCCAGTCTAAACATAATGAAAATTAGATTAGATATTATTCATTTTTTTTTAACCATGTTATTATTGGGATGGTTTAACATCTTGTCAAGGTGTTGTTTCATGAAAATTCAGTACCTTTAGAAAAGAAATAGCAGTATAAAATTTGGAAGTTCATTGTGTATTTGAAATTTCCAATAGATAATGTTGCTACAGAAAGCTAAATGGCCTTCATTGAATTGCTAGAGGAGAGTTTCCGTAGTTCCTTTGGATTTCCTTGATTGGTCTCCCTCTTAAATGCCACTTGTTTTTGGCGTCCCATTAAAGAAGGTGAAAGAGGAGTGCATCTGGTAAGATTTCTCAATTGAGTAGTCTCCAGAGGATTTTGTGTGAGGTTTGAAACCTAGATGGTCTCCTATTTCCTGTAGTGTATACCCTAAAAATATAATGTTCTGAGGAATGGTAGGGGCATTCTTTGAATTTATGTTGCAGAATTTATCAGAAATTGAGATGAGGAGCAAGGAAAGAAGGCTTAAACAGCATTTTCTTGAAGAGAAGTGATATACCACTTTTATGCTTTGAAAACCCAATTTTTCTATCCTGCGATTCTTGAAATTGAACTACAAGAGAATGTAAAGGAAATTTTTTTGCAATGGTCTTTACATGTAACAATGTTCTCTTGTCATAAAAGTAGATCAACCTTATCTGTCTTTCCTATATATATATATATATATACATATCACAGCTTATTCCACCATATGACATTCGTCCAACTTGCAAGAAGTGCCAATCAGTTAAATTGCAATAAACATATCTGTACTAACAACATAAAACTCCACATGGAGAATATTCAAATTACAATCAATCAATTCAATCGATGGATTCTTGTTCATGAAAGTTAGAATCTCAAGTAACTGAACAACAACTCGAGGGATACATCATAAGAAAAGAAAAGAAAAGAATGCAAGCTTGAACTCGTCAAGGTGCAAGATAAATGTAAAATGATAGTGGTGAGGACGATGATATTTGATTACTACTTCCCAAGTAAACGGCGTGTTCGCTGATTGGCACCTTTCACTCTGAAGCTCAGCTCCTCAACATCATCCTGAAGAGGATCCAAAGCCTTGTTCTGCCTGAAATTTGAAAACAAACCAACCATATGAATTTCATGGACACAATGTCAACATAAAAAATGAGCTGCTGATATATATACATATATATATGCACTCAGAGAGAGAGAAAACACAAACCTGTCTATTTCTGATCCCATGTCAAGAGCCATGCCCTTCAACTCCCCCAAAATATTACTCAAATCTGAGAAAGCATCATCTTGTTTTGCCTTTTCTACCTGGTAAAGCACAAATTACCCAAACAATGGATTCGTATTTAACTTCTAAATCCATATGCATATAGGAGTAATGAATATTGATGACACCCTTTTAAATCCATGCTAGGGATACAAAACACAAACCTCAACTTTCTGATAAGCGTTTGTTGGTTCAACAAGGGGCTTTCGTACATCTGATCTTCCTTTTGGGGCAGAATTGAGCCCTAATTTCTCCCTTTGCTCAAGATGGGCACCTCTTCTATAAGATGCATCATCTGTATCATAATAAATCAAGAGAGTTTAGTTAGTTAGACAAGCACGAGTAACTTCCAGATCATCATCTCTCTCTAACACACACACACAATCTTTCTCTATAAACTTGTTTATGTTAGCTAGAATTATCAACATTTACACATAAAAAAGAATATGAATATAGAGGATGATGAAGTGGTGCAAGTAATAACCTCTTGTACTCGTTGGCCCTGTTATTGGACGAGTCTTCTTAGGCTTCCATGTCTTGGAGAAGAGGCCACCAAGACTTCCCAAAAGCTTTTCACCCTGAAATGATTAATTACATTCAAGTTCAGTCCAAAAATTATCTTTCTGTGAGCACCAACCAAAACCAGCAAAACATAAAGGAGGAGATTTCTGTAAAAGCTGAAAGGCATTGAATTTGTGTTTCTTTCTTTATCATATGGCCAGATTTTTGCTAATGGACATCAATAAGGAAAAGGAAAAACTTGAAAATTATCATTTTTGCTGGTAAAGAGGGAAAATCATTGATTTGGATAGAGGTTCTTAAATCAATAATCGCGATGAAAAATATAACAAAAATAGGTCATCAAAATAGAAAAAAACCATACCCTACTAAGATCATGGTCAATATCTGCAGCAGCATAATGTGTTCTTGTAATTTGCTCTCCCTGCTGATGTAAGGTAACCAAAGTTTTAGTAGCATCCTCTCTTATTTCCTCTGCAATCTTCAGACAGCCATTGACTGCTTTAGTAGTTTCTTCAGCTTTGTAAACAGAGTAATCCTCCAATTCTTGAACACTCTGGTTCTCTAATCCTCCCGAGTCACGGAAATCATTTTTATACTTGTTTCTTGCAGATGATGTGAGGGAATACGATGATGAGGAAGTCTCCTTAACGTCCTCGTTGTCATCATCAAATGGATTGGTATTCTGGCCCATGTCAACTAGTGTAGGCTCTGAAGAAGTTCTCCTTGCAGATGTAAGGCTTGTTTTTTTGTCTGACTCACCATCCGAATCAAAAGGATTTGGTGCATTACCAACAGAAGCATGCTTAGCATTCCTATGTAATGGTGATTTCTTAAGGCCAAGCATCTTGAATAAAAGAAAAGGTCTATTCAATCAGACGGGTACTTTAAGTCTGAAGATCAAACAATTAACAAAATCTATCCTCTGTTTAGAAGTTAACCTGGACAGAAAAAACATACAATATTAGAGCATGTAAGCTACACGGGTAGTTGCAGCCATTAAACTAGCCAAGCAGAAAGTTCATTTCATCGGAAGATTGTGCAAAAATGAAGACTAAAATGGCAAAAATAAGTTACAAAAGCAAAGAGGAATCAATCGACAAACAATGGAAAAGGGCTAACTTTAGAGGAGGCAATTGATTCCTTAAATCAAGGGAATAAAAAATATACAAACAAAATATGAATTCTAAAGTTTCAAGAAAGCTTAAGTTTCTTCATTTTTAACCAATTCCAAGAAGTTAACAAGGAATCATTCAAAAAGAGTAGCTAAGAAACCATCATACAGTCCAAAAGCAATCAACAAACCCACCCAACAAGGGTTTAAAAAAAAAAAAAAAAAAGGATTTCAGAACCTCTAGCTGCAATAAAGTTTCAAAAACCCACAATTGATACCAAAATTATCAAGTCCAACAACTCTCCAGCACAACTAATTTTCTCCATTTTTCACAAATAACCAATAATACCCAGCACCACAAGTTAAAACAACCAAAAATCTGATAGTAAAGATCAAGAAATTCTCCCTTCCAAGAAAAGAAATATCTTCGGATACATCAAGAATCCACTAAGTATTCGAATCAAGACAAACACACAAACATAGACCAATACAATAAAATCACAAAATCCTCATTAAAGAAAGAAAAGGGGGAAAAAAAAAAAGCCCACTAAGATGTTTGAATATAAGGATTAACGATAAAATTTTAAAAACCCACAACCTAAAAAGAAAAATAAAGAGCAGTGAAGTACCTGAAATCGCCAAAAAAGCCAAAAAAATGGAGTAAATGGATAATCTTTGATATCAGAAAGAACCAAAAACAAAGCAAATCCCTCTTTAGTTTGAAGTATAAATCTTGAAAGACAGAAAACTGAACATATACATATTATGTATATATACACACAAAAATGGACAGGACCAACAGAAGGAAGATTTGGGGTCTGTCCTAAGGAGTTTGCAAGAAATTTCAACCGAAAAACACGTATTTATTTAAGTATTGAAATTAAAGAAGGATTTAGTTGAATTTGAATGAATCTTTCTTTTGTGAGAGAGAGAAAGAGAGAGGAAGGCGTGAAGATGGATAGAAGGTTTGGAATTTGATGTTAACTCCTCATGACTTTCAATTTAATGACTTTCTCAACTTTTCCTTTTCTTTCCTTTTTTTTTTTTCGTTTCTTTTGAAAATATTTTTATAAATAAATATCTCAAACAATTTTATATATATATATATATACGCAAAAACAGAGAAACTAGAATAAATTATTCCTAATAAAAAATGTTGAAAAATAAATAAATAAATAAATAAATAAAAATACAAGTGCTTAAAAGAGGCGCGTGAAATAGGTAAGACTTTTGAACTCAGACAGCCAAAATTGGACCGTTTCTTCGTCTTTTTTCTCTTTCTTTTCTTTTTTTTTATTTTTTTTATTTTATAAATTTTTTTAGAACTGATATTGACAGCCCTTATTACTTGGATTATTTTTTTTTTAATTTTTTATTTTTTTAATTTTTTTGTTCCATTCTCTTGTCCCAAAAAAATAAATTATATCATTACAATATATATATATATATATATTTCTCAAAAAATACAAAAATGTAATGACATATTTGTGAAAAGTTGTATCCTTAAAAAAAGAATTTAGAGAAAATATTTTTTTTCGAATTTGATACAAAATTGAAACATCATGTTTTATGTTTGAAGGAGATCGATAACAAATAAATACAAATAATTTTTTGATATTTTGAATACGACAAAAATAAAAAAGTAAAAAGTAAGATTATAAACAGTTCAAAATAACTTTTAATTTTAAAAACAGTTCTGCAATTACTCGTTTATAATCTTAACAATTTGTATGTATTTGATGGGTTATTAATATGTGTTACATAGTTTATAACTTTGTACTTGTTAATATTGATTTTACTTAAATTAGAAGTTACAAATTTTATTTTATTTATTATAATAATAATAGAACTCTTTTTGGAAAAGAATAGAGAGGTTTTTTTCCGAATTTAATAGAATATGTATACTTGAAATGCAATATTTGATATCTTGAGGGGGTAATAACAAAATTAACATAAAATTTTGCGTTTAAAAGTTGTATTTTTATGCCCTATTGTGCTGTAGTTAAATATTTCAATAACTAAACTATGAACAAAACGAATTACACACTTTCTTTAATAGGAAACTTTCTTTTTTTGGGAAAAAAAGTTTGTTATTATTTTTTAAAATTATTGAAGAAATTATTAAAAATAATAAAACTAAATAATTACAATATAAATTTGTTTCCGTATAATTAATTAGAATCCTTCAAAGGCGGATGAATAAGATAGAATAATCGACTCCTCCAGCGGATGAACACAATGGTTAGCGTCGTGTTAAAATCTCTGTAGGCAACCCCGAGAAAGAGTTAAAACTCTGCGCGGGCCCGCAGGTCGAGTCCGGATTAGTCTCACCGAAAAGGTGGGGACACCGGGCGCCCCAAGTGGTAAAAAAAAAAATAGAAATAATAAATAATTAAAAAAAAACTTTTAAATTCTTTTTTTTTTTAAAAAAAAATTTAACTATTACTTCTAAAATTTTTGTAAAATTTACTTACTTGATGTGTTCCTCAAGACACGTTTGATAGTTTATAACTTTGTAGTTATCAAACATTATACCTATACACACATATATATATATATATATATATATATTATTTGTCCTTACAAGTCATTTCTTTTTTTAAAAAAAAATATATATTATACTAAAATTTAAACAAAACATATTTGAACAGCAAACATAATAAAGAAGTGTTCATAAAGAGCATTCTAGACATTTACCAAAAAAAAAAAAAAAAAGAGCATTCTAGACAAATTGACAAATCTTTCTGTCTCTAAACAGAAAAACTCCGCCCTTTTTTTTTTTTTTTTTTTCCTGATTTGATGTAATTTTTATCTAATAGACGGATTATGTTATCGTTTAAGGAAAAAGATGAAATTAAATACAAATAAGGTTTGTGACGCATAATTGGCAAACTAAATATTTAGATAGGAGGTTGAAAGCTAAAAATTTAAAATGATGTTTATTATATATATATATATATATATATATATATATTTTTTAAACAAACCAAGTATTTTATTTTTGCCTAATTTTAAATTAATATTTTGATCTATTACCATAATATATTATTTTTATTAATAAATGCCAAATGTAAGCACGAGCTTTTTAAGTTGAGAAGCTTCTGAAGTGAAAAAGTCAAAACTTGGAAATCCCAATGCAACTTCCTCAAAATTTACTACCAACAAAATCCCAATGACAAGTATTAACTCAATATCTATTTATTTCCCTGTGTACGGAAATAAATAATAATATATTTATCAGATAAGGTTTATGATAAATGGAGGGAAATGCAGGATGCAAAAATATATTTGTTTAAATACAGAAGTTCTTTTAAAATAATAATAAGAGACATAAATTTAAGTAAAAATAAAACAAAAAAAAGCATTACACAATAATAATTTTCGAGAAAATATTTATCCTTCTTGAGCTTCTCGGAACTTTGAAATCTGAAATATATAACAAAGGTGAACTCGAAACACAGCAAAGGCGAAAATGTGCCTCAAATTAAAAAAAAATACCCTTAGAAGCACTCATAACCCCTATACCTAAGGAAAAGAAATACATTAAAAAATCTTAATAAACACACATTAAAATTCATAATTGAAGTATTTCTTCAAAAATAAAACAAATAATGATAAAAGAAATGATATTTTGTGAAAAATGGAAATATTATTGCAATCTAAAAATACCATCAAATGAGAGAAATTATATTTTTGTAAAAAATACCAGAGTTAGATATGAGTTAGAGTTGGATGCAAATTTGAGTTGTGTGCAATGAAAGTTCGAGTTGAATGCAAATTTGAGTCGTATGCAAAGAAAATTCAAGTTGGATGCGAATTTGAGTTGAATGTAATGGAAATTCGAGTTGGATGTGAATTTGAATAGTATGCAATGAAAATTTGAGTTAGATGCAAATTTGAGTTGAATGCAATGGAAGTTCGAGTTGGACGCAAATTTGAGTTGTATGCAATGAAAATTCGAGTTGGATGCGAATTTGAATCGTATGCAATGAAAATTCGAGTTAGATGCGAATTTCAGTTGAATGCAATGGAAGTTCGAGTTGGATGCAAATTTAAGTTGAATGCATTTTTATGGAAGTTCGAGTTGGATGCGAATTTGAATCGTATGTAATGAAAATTCGAGTTAGATGCGAATTTAAGTTGAATGCAATAGAAGTTCGAGTTGGATGCGGGGTTCATTGGAGTTAGTGTTGGAAGTGAAGTTAGATTTAGTTGAGGGTTAGTATAGTTTTGAGTTGAGGTTTGACTTACCTGAATGAATTTCAATTCATTCGCTTGATGTCGAGATTGCATGCTTGAGACCATCAATAATTTCCTAAAAGATCATGTATGAGAATTAAAAAATTGGTAAAACTTACAAATGATAAGTAGCAAAGGACCATATCTCTTACAAATGACCATATCTATGTCAAATGAATTATCTCTTACCTTGCAGCAAATGATTGAGAGCAGAATGACACTTGAACCTTCTCTAAAGAGGAGTGACAATACCTGAAAATATATATCAAGTATGTAAAGATGATCCCTTATATAAATATATAAATATATATATATATATATATATTGAAAACGATCACAATTCAAATTGGAATGCCAACAAAATTATAATTTACTTATTTAATTTAATGGCTAAACTTACTTTAGAGAAAGCCCTTGCCATTGAAAGAATAGTAACCTTCCTAAAGTCAGGGATTTCCTCCGCCCCTTAGAAGATGCCAAGAAATTGCAAATTTCAGCATCCTGTTTGTATGCATTACAAAACAACTACAAGTTAACAAATATAATATATATATACATATATAAGAGTTAGAGGAATTGAAATTCAAAAGTTTTAGGAAAATTTCATGGAGATATTTTCTCACCAAGAAAAAAGTTTAACAACATAATGTTATTGCTCAAAGCCTGCTTGCTTGGTTTATTGTTCTGCAGTTTACCAAAATACTTGCTGCATCAACAGTATTTTCAATTGAAATACAAAAATCAATTGAAATTTTCAATTTTTGAAAAATCTAAGGTTAAGTGACACTCACAAATTTTCTCAAAGTCGAGTTGCGCTCAAATTTGATTGAGAATCGAAAACCCCTTTTCTCCAAGAAATGGGACAGAAATGACATTAGCATTTGTAAGCCTCCCCCTGTATGCAGTTTGAAAAGAAAAGGTATATATATATATAATATATATATATATATAAAAGAAAAGATGTAAAAAAGAAAACTTTGTAGAATTTAAGTACATATGCAGCTAAAACTCCTCCTGAGTGTCCCGATTTCATATGACCCACCACACACAATCATTAGATTATTTGGAATCATATCTGCAGTAGACAATTAAAATACATCATATATTCAACTTTCTAAGAAACATGAAAGCAAGAAAACTAATTTTATACAACATATGCATAGTTGCAAATGTTGGAACATTTAGGAAGCTATACGCTGAAATCTAAAATCATCTAAGCGAAGAAGGAAAACCCTAAAATTCATTCAAAGTTTGGTATCTTGTTATCTTCTCTTCATTTACGACTATGCTATAATTGGAATGCCAAAAAAAATATAATTTACTTATTTAATCTAATGGGTAAACTTACTTCATAAAACGCCCTTGCCATAGAAAGAGCACCTTCATAAGTCAAGGATTTTCTGCCCCTTGGAAGATGCCAAAAAATGCAAATTTCAGCATCCTGTTTGTGTGCATTACAAAACAATTAAGATTACAAATATATGAAAATAATATATAGTTGAAATTTAAAATTTTTAGGAAAATTTAAGATTACATAGCAAGGAGAGCATTCCATGGAAATATTCTCACCAAGAAAAAGTTAAACAACATATTGTTTTTTTTTTCACAGCCACTGCTTTATTGTTCTGGAGGTCATCTTTGGAAACAAAATACCTGCTGCATCAACATTTTAAAAAAAAAACCAATTGAAATTCGCAATTTTAGGAAAATCTAAGATTATATGTCAAGGAGATATTCACCTAGAAGTAGTTCCCAATCCCACAAAGTGCTTCTAACTTCCTTATGCCGTAGTTCTCAAGGAGTAAGAAGATAAAATTGTAGATGAAAGTAAATGAAGGAAAAAATTCCAGTCAAAAATACTGAACTATGTCTGATGAACTTCATTGGCAGAAGTCAAATGAATTTAACTCCAAGGAAAACAATAAGGGAGACAAAACAATAAAATGCAGAAGTTTATATACTATAATGAAATTTTCACTTTGTATAGTTTTTATTTTTGGATAAGAATGTGATCCCCTCCAACCAACTTTTTTCCTTATTTAAATTGTCATATTTGACATTCTCTACAAATTAATTCCTTAAGAAATGTGTTCGCTTGAAATTAGGCTTTGGTGATAAAAAATGGCGTAAATTAACTATAAATTAGTTGAGAAAGTCCTTACCATGTACCATAACATTGACTTCTTTTGAGCAAGTAGAGATCCCTCTTTCCATTCCACATACGAACACAAAGAGACTGTGTGAAGGTCTAGAAATTCATCTTGTAGACCAACCTAGCATCATTAGGTATTCAACTAAGTGTTAGTATAGCAGACTAACTTCTTGCGTTTGAAAAATAAAAAGTTGAACAAAGTCTTAAAGTCTTGTATTGACATTATCAAGAGCATAAGTTGTCATTTCATTCTTTGAACTTTATATAAATAAATTAAAGATGTCAAATTCTAAAATTTTCTATAGTTATGTTCCCCTTTTTTTTCCAGAAATATGTAGAACCCCTTTTTTCTTGTTTCATTTTGTAACTACTTGATATTAAGGTAGTTTCTGCCTTGGGGAACATAGGTGGGAAAATTCAATAATAAAAAATAAGTTGTGAAGTAACCTTTTGTAAGAGCCCTTTTGAAGCAACAAGAACAGCCAAATACTTTCCTGGAGAAACTTACAATATTTAGTCATGAAAAGTAACATACAACCTCCGCAATCCTATTGTATCAAAGGGCATGTGGTCAGATTAAAAATACCTTGTAAACTTAAGTGTAAATGATATATACTTAAGTGTGAGAAGTTTATATACCTTGGCCATGTATCTATAGGAAAGTTCAAATGGCCACACAACATCTCTACCTAAACCTCCTCACAAATGCCTTGACTTTAGATGACCCACCACACAATCGTAGTCCCAGATGCAACCTATAGAGATATTTATTAGTATGAAATCCTAAAATATGATATAATTCTACATGATTCTATAGAGCAATATATTAAGAATTTTTTGTCACAAATTGATGAGCATATATAAATTAGATTCAAGATATTTACAGCGTATTATGAAATATTGATTTCTTCACCTCTTTTCAACTCATCCATATGATTACTTGGAATCATATCTGCAATAGATAGTCAAAATACATTATATATTCAAATCTCTAAAACACAAAAAAACAAAGAAAAAAAAAAAAAAAAAAAAAAATTTTTTTTTTTTTCTTTCCCCCCCCCCCCCTCCCTCCTTCCTCGGTGTGATTTGTGATTCTTGAGTTTGTGAACCATGTGCACTTTTGTAATTAGGACAACATTTAGTGCCTCCATAATACTCCCTTATGCAATTATCAAAGAAATACATGAATTTTTTATATTAAAAAAAAAAGAAAAACTATTTTTGTACAACATAAGTACCTTCATAGTTGCAAATGTTGGAGGATTTTGGAAGCTATATGTTGACATCTAAAATCTTCCAACCCTGAAATTCATCCAGAGTATAATTTATTGTTATCTTCCCTTTGTTTATTACTATACTTGATAATACATAAAATTTGACTCTTGAAAGGTGGTGTGGAATAAAAAGTAAATAAGAATATGCAAAATATTATTTTGTTATTCTATTGCATGTGATGACTTATTTCCCCTGCATTAGGCCATAGAAGTAATAAAAGCATTCACGGATAAGTTTAAAAGAGAAGGCAGTTAAAGAAGAAAATTTCAAGCCTCTTATCAATTCATACATTAATCAAAGAGTATGTATACAATCTAGAACATTACCCCATGTATTGAGCAGCTAAATCTGAAGCCAAAAGCCACAAATTCCAGGATGCTTGCCAATCAAACGTACCACAGCTACACAATATCACGAAGCACCGAGGAATACAACTAATGATGAATGAATTAGTTGAGTTTGTTTAGTTCGAGTTGGAGTTTGACTTACCTGAATGAATTCCAAATTTATTCGCTTGATGTTGAGATTGATCTAGTGTTGATTTCTTTGTACAAATCTTTCGGCATGCTAGAGACCATCAACAATTTCCTAAAATCATGTATGAGAATTAAAAAATTTGGTAAAACTTGCAAATGATAAGAACCATTTTTAAGTCTCACCCTATCTATGTCAAATGAATTATCTTTTACCTTGCAAATGATGTGTATCCTTGAGGTAGAATAGAAAAGAAATTGAAAGCAGAATGACATTTGAACCTTTCTTTACAGAGAAGTGACAACACCTGATAATATATATCATGTAAGGATGGTCCCTTATAATACATATATATTCAAATAGACCATAAATAAAATTGGAATGCCAAAAAAAATATAATTTACTTATTTAATCTATAATGGGAAAACTTACTTCAGAGAAAACCCTTGCCAAGAAATGCAAGCCTTTGGGAAGATGCCAAGAATGCAAATTTCAGCATCCTCTTTGTCTGCATTACAAAACAACTAAGACTTCAATTATATAATAATATATATAAGAGTTAAAGGAATTGAAATTCAAAATTTTAGGAAAATCTAAAATTATATGTCAAGGAGAGCATTCCATGGACATTTCTCACCAAAAAAAGTTCAAAGGTATAAGTTTTTTTTTTTTTTTTCACAGCCACTGCTTTATTGTTCTGGAGTTCAGCTTTGGAAACAAAATATCTGTTGCATCAACAGTTATACAAAATCAATTTAAATTCATAATTTTAGGAAAATCTAAGATTACATGTCAAAGAGATATTTTCTCACCAAGAAGAAGTTCAACACCATTAGGTTTTGTATCAACAAACATCCAAGGCAAATGACAAAATCACAAACACTGCTGGTAACTTCCTCACGCCATAGTTCTCACAAGTAGTAAGATAACTAGGAAGATAAAACTGCAGATGAATGTACATGAAGCAAGCAAAATGTTCCAGTAAAAAATATTGAACTATGCCTAATGAACTTCAATGGCAGAAGTCAAGTGAAACTAAATCTAAGGAAAATAGTGATAGAGTGAAAATATAAAATGCAGAAGTTTACATACTATAATGAAACTTTCACTTTGTTAGTTTTTATTTTTAGATAAGCATGTGATCCCCTCCATCTCACAGTTTCTTCTTATTTAAATTGCCATATTTGACATTCTCTCTAAATTAATTCCTGAAGAAATGTGCTTGCTGGAAGTTAGGCTTTGGTAGTCAAAAATGGTGTAAATTAACTGCAGAGTAGTTGAAGAAGTCCTTACCAAGCTATTGGCTGCTTTTGAGTATTAATTACTGACCCTTCTTTAGATTCCATAGACGAACACAAAGAGACTGTAAAGGCCTAGAGACTCACCAACCTGACATCAGTAGGTATTTAACTAAGTGTTAGAATAGCAGACTAACTTTTTGCATTTTAAAAATTAAAAGTTGAATAGTAAAGTCTTGTATTGACATTATCAAAAGCATCAATAGCCATTTCATTCTTTGAACTTTATATAAATAAATTAAACATGTCAAATTCTAAAGTTTCCTATAGTTATGTTCATGGATCCTATCATTTAAATCAAAAGCTTCAATTTTTCATTTTTCTAGAAGTATGTAGAACCCCTTTCTTCTTGTTTTAATTTGCAACTACTTTATTAAGGCAGTTTCAGCCTTGGGCAATGCAGAGGGAAAATTCAATAAAAACAAAAAATGTTATGAAATAACCTTGTAAGACCACTTTTACTTACTGTCAAGTTTCTAGTTCCCTCATTAAGACCAGGAACACCTGTAAAATTTTCGAGAGTAGAAGAACAACCAAATACTTCCCTGGAGAAACTTACAATGTTTAATCATGAAAGGTGTGATATATAAATTAAGTGTGATAAGTTTATATACCTTGGTCATGTATCCATACGAAAGTTCAAATGGCAATAGAACATATATACCTAATCCTTCTCCCAGGTGCCCAGATTTTAGAACTTATGTACCTAATACTGATTTCTTCACCTCTTTTCAACACACTCATCTGATTATTTGGAATCATATCTACAGTAGACAGTTAAAATACATTCTACATTCAACTTTCTAAAAAACATGAAAACAAAGAATATTTTCAAGAAATAAAAAAAGAAAGAAAAAAAGGCTAATTGACACAAATTATCTCAAAGTTGTGATTGAACCTTATTGGGAATTGGAAACCTCTCACCCCTGTGCACATCTATAATTAGGACAGATTTAGTGCCTCAAATCTCTTAAAAATGGCATTGAGAACCTCCATAATCCTCCCTATATACAATAATGAAAGAAAATACATGAATTTTTTATATCAAAAGATGCCAAAAAAAAAAAAAAAAAGAAAAACTATTTTTGTACAACATAAGTAACTTCATAGCTGCAAATGTTGGAGGATTTATGAAGCTATTTGTTGACATCTAAAATCATCCAACCCTGAAATTTATCCAAAGTATGACTTCTTGTTATCTTCTCTTCATTTAAAAAAAAAAAAAACTTCAAATATAAATTACTATGATATAAATAATTGATCATTAATTAATGAATTACCTGTGTCATGACAATTGCAAGATTCAAAATATCCAAATATAACCTATGAAGTTCAAACACATATATATTAAATTGTGTATATATAAAACTTAAGAGTTCCAAGCTAAAAAGGAACCAAGAGGCAGGGACAAGAAAAGGAATCCATCATTGAAATGATACTTATCTCATTGACAATCCCAAGAAGTAACTGCAAAGACATTGTATCTCTGAAAGTTCTTTTCTATTACTAAATGGTGATGGTGATGGTGATGGTGATGATGATGAATGATGCAGGATGCATGAATGATGAATGATGAATGATGAATGATGATGATGATGATGATGATGGATGATGGATGATGGATGATGCATGATGATGAGGATGGATGCATTATGAATGATGCATGATAACATACCTTTGTATCTCCCTGAGAATAGTTATCAAGAAAGAAGAAATAAACAGAATTAACAAGAAAGAAAGAAAAGAAGTCAATAGAAAAAAGAAACCATAAAGAATTCAAGAAAAAAGATACACGAGTGTATCACCTTGAGAACATTGAGAACCCTTAACTATAGATATTTATCAAGAAAGAAAAAAAAAACAAAATTAACAAGAAGGAATTGAAAGAATTCAATAGAAAAAATAAACGATAGAATTCAAGAAAAAGGAAACCAGAAAGAATTCAAGAAAAAATATACATGAATTCAAGAATTAAAAAAAGAGAGGAAAAGAAAGTGCAATTAGGTACCTGCCCATTATCATGTTCACAACAAGTTTAATTTTTGCTCCATTTTGAACCTGGCCAAGGAAAAACGACTTCTTTCCCAAGACATCCAGCATTTATCGAATTTGAAAAAGAGTAGGTAGGAAGTGCATCCTAGAACAATGCCTACAATTTTATGCAAGTATACCAGTTAAAGAAAATTTAAGACAACAGAAAATAACACAAAACTCCATTTTTTATAAAGATAGGAATTTCCTCATTGCCCTATTTGACTGAAGATGGATCCGGGCAGGATGGTTGGATGCAGATTGGTCTAAACTGAGAATGCAAACTTTTCTGCCAAGTTCTGATGATTTTCAGGAACAACACTAAATTAAGGAAAAAGAGGTCAGACTGTTTCTCATAACAGTTCGAAAGTTTGGTCAAGAGAGCAGCTCTACATCTATTTTATTATAATCTTTTATACCCTATGTTTGTTAGGTTCAAGGTGTAGAAACAGTACAGGAGTACAGAGAAAGGATGGAAAAACTAAGAATACAAACAGGCACATGGGGAAAGCAAGCCAGCTCCTAATGCAGTCAAAAAGGTGTTAGATGAAATCATTCTTACCTTTTCTCCGGCAGCAAGGATAACTAGTCGACCATCTTCAGCAGGCCTTTTGCTACCTGAAAATGGAGCCTCGAGGAAATAAGCACCCTTCGATGTAACTGCCTGAAAGCAGGTGAAAGGTGGAAATGTTAGGAATCGACAAAGCTTATTGATCATTTACCTATTTCTTTAGTTTGTTTTGGCCAAAGTCTTGATAGACATAAATCCCATCTTCAAAATTCTAAATATGAACAAAAGAAACAATGAAAAATGATAAACTGCACTGTGTTGACCACATTGAATAGGCAAGACAGAGTATTATGATTCTCTCATCCCTTTATCCACTTCAAGGCATAAGACAAAAATTAAAATGCGATATTAATTCACTGTTTTCCACATGTAATGTTAGGCAAAAAAGGAAAAAAAAAATTAAAAAAAATTAATGAGCAATTATAAAAAGAAAAGTGTCCAAACCTCACAGATCTTCAAAGATGTATTGCATCCACAGTTGACATGTCAATATAACCATTTCCTCACAAATTTGCTCAAGAACACCACCTTTGTCAAAAATCACCTAAAAATTTGAAGAAAAAAGAAATGCCATTAAACATAAATTTAAATTGCATTGATAGGATTTCTACTTCAACGCTGCTTCTCTTTGCACTTACAGAGAGAACTGCAAGAGGATCAGACAAAATTCCAACTTGCATTTTTTAACTACAGCAGCAGGAGTTTCTCCAACAGAAGCTCCATGCTCTTTCAACTCATCACACTGCAAGTATTTGTATGTTTAAAACAAAAAATTAATCTCAGATCTGCAGCAGCTTATGTGGAAGCAGTTATGTATGGGCTATTAATTCCCTTCACTGGCATACAATAAAGTCGGAGAATGTAGAAATGCAATCATAAAATAGACAGGGAAGGGAAGAGGATATGGAAACACCATCCCCTATACAGGAAGGTTCAGAAGTTGATCAAAATCGAAGCAATGAAGAGAATGACAGTGCTCAGGTGAAATGGCTTTTCGAGGTTTCCAGCTGATGTGTTCATGTGGGTTGATTGGACTGTCTTTGATCCTGTTCCAGGATAAACATTGCACACTCAAAAATGGTTAATATATATATAGATAGATTGGTCATTTCATTTCCACCCTTGGCATGCAATGCTAAGGTTAAATCAAACTAGTCAAATTTTGTTGAGCACCTGAGGGAATGGCTGGAATTTGTGTTGTGGTAGTATTGGGAGATTTCATCTGGAGAACTTGCTGGTCCATTACCAAGCTGTGTGATAAAAGGCAAGGCAAAGAAAATTGATTAGCAAAACTCTATATTATGGATTGAATTAAATTAAATTAAAGGAGTAAAAGAGTACCATTGCACTGGCTAATTGGAGGAGTTTGGACATTGCAGGCACCAGGGCTAATTTTACTCAAATCACTGCAAAAATTTTATGCCATTTTAGTGATTGGTTTGCTAGTTCAAAACAAGAATAGATACCGTATTTGGATGTTGTTAGCTTGTTTGATTGTCTATGTGTATTGGAGGCATATGTTACCTATAGTTATTTCAGCATCCAACAAACAAATCCCATAAAGAAATAAGAACTAAAATTAAAAAAGAGAAGCACAACACATAAAATAGAAAGAGAAGGGAATGCAAATGACCTTTCTTTTTATATTTTTCTGAAAATGCCTTTTTCTTTAAGGAACTTGTGAAAATAAACTTCCCTCCTGTAGAATTAATCAGAAGGGATGCACTGTAGTAAATCAAACAACAAATGCAAACCAACACATGCAATCTGAGGTCAAATTAAATCACAAAAAGCGATGAATGGAAAAAGAAAAGTTCATATCACCCTTCACACAAGAACATAAACACAATAAATATTAGAAAAAAAAATCATAAAATTCTCATCATAGCTTTGAGGATGACCAAACACATGTATGAACATAAAAGAAATAATCACAAAAGACTCCAAACCACCCTCCAAACAAACAAAAACAAAGATTAACATACACCAGATCAAAAGCAAGAAATCAAACTGCAAATAATCTTAGAACTCTTAGACCAAGAAAAGAAAGAAAAAAAGAAAAATCAAGAAACACATTAAAACCCATGACATTTTTCAACTCAAAATTTAAAGAAAGGAAAATGAATTAAAAAGCAAGAATTACCTATAGAAAAGACCACCTAAGCAAATAACCAAAAAAAAAAAAAAAAAAAAAAAAAAAGGAGATCATCTACAAAAAAAAACTAACAAACAAACAATATCCCATGTACATATATGAATACACACATAAAAAAGAAAGAGTAAACAGAAGTTACCTGAACAACAAACACACTAACTAAAGAATTCACTGAATTTTTTCAACTCAAATTTTTTTAAAAAAACAAAAATAAAAAGAAAAGACAAGAAAGAACGACAAAAATGAAAAATAGAGAAGAAAAAAAATAAACACATTAATCAAGAACCAAGGGAAATTTCAACTCAGAATTTTATTAAAAAAACCAAAATAAAAAGAAAAGGAAACCTCGGTAGAAAAATAGAGAAGGAAAAAAAAAATAAAAGATACATTAATCAAGAACCAAAGGTAATTTTTCAAACCATAATTTATAGAAACAAAAATGAAAAGAAAAGAAAATCAAGAACTATATATAAAAAAAAAGAACCAAGCAGAAAAACAAAGAAGGAAAAAAAAAATCCAGAAAAACTGTGTAACTCAAGAACTCATTGCATTTTTTCAACTCAGAATATAAAGAAATGCAAAATAAAAAGAAAAGAAAAGAAAAGAAAATCCGTAAAAAAAAAGAAAATAAAAAAATATAAGAACTCACTACATTTTTTAAATTCAGAATTTAAAAAAACCAAAATGAAAAGAAAAGAAAAGACATGCAAGAACGAAATAAAAGAGAAACCAAAAATTAAAACATAAAAGGAAAAAAAAAAAACCTCATTGTATTTTTTTCATCTCAAAATTTAAAGAAACCAAAATGAAAAGAAAAGAAAAATAAGAACTACAGAAAAGAAAAATAGAGAAGAAAAAAAAAATCAAGAAACACATTAATGATAAGTTGCACTGTGTTAACCGCATTGAATAGGCAAGACAGAGTATTATGATTCGCTCATCCCTTTATCCACTTCAAGGCATAAGACAAAAATTAAAATACAAAAATTAAAATACAAAAATTAAAATGCGATATTAATTCACTGTTTTCCACATGTGATGTTAGAAAAAAAAAAAAAAAAAAAAAATTAATGAGCAATTGAAAGAAAAGTGTCCAAACCTCACAGTCTTCGAAGAGGTATCTATCCACAGTTGACATGTCAATATAACCATTTCCCTCACAAATTTGCTCAAGAACATCACCTTTGTCAAAAACCACCTAAAAATTTGAAGGAAAAAAGAAATGCCATTAAACATAAATTTAAATTGCATTGATAGGATTTCTACTTCTACACTGCTTCTCTTTGGACTTACAGAGAGAGCTGCAGGAGGATCAGACAACATTCCAATGGTATACTTGCATTTCTTGACCACAGCAGTAGAAGTTTCTCCAACAGAAGCTCCATGCTCTTTCAACTCTTCACACTGCAAGTATTTGTATGTTTAAAACCGAAAAATTAATCTCAGATCTGCAGCAGCTTATGTGGAAGCAGTTATGTATGGGCTATTAATTCCCTTCACCAGCATACAATAAAGTTGGAGACTGTAGAAATGCAATCATAAAATGGACAGGGAAGGGAAGAGGAATAGGGAAACACTATCACCTATAACACAGTATCAAGCATGAAGGTTTGCAGGAAGGTTCAGAAGTTGATCAAAATCGAAGCAATGAAGAGAATGATAGTGCTCAGGTGAAATGGCTTTTCGAGGTTTCCAGCTGATGTGTTTGTGTTGGTTGATTGGACTGTATCCTGTTCCTGGATATACATTGCACACTTAAAAATAGTTAATATATACATATATATGGATAGATTGGTCATTTCATTTCCACCCTTGGCATGCAATGCTAAGGTTAAATCAAACTAGTCGAATTTTGTTGAGCACTTGAGGGAATGACTGGAATTTGTGCTGTGGTAGTATTGGGAGATTTCATCTGGATAAAAGGCAAGAGATGTGTGAAAAAAGGCAAGGTAAAGAAAATTGATTTGCAAAACTCTATATTGTGGATTGAATTAAATTAAATTAAAGGAGTAAAAGAGTACCATTGCACTGGCTAATTGGAGGAGTTTGGACATTGCAGGCACCAGGGCTAATTTTACTCAAATCACTGCAAAAAATTTATGCCATTTTAGAGATTGGTTTTGCTAGATCAAAACAAGAATAGATACCGTATTTGGATGTTGTTAGCTTGTTTGATTGTCTATGTGTATTGGAGGCATGTGTTACCTATAGTTATTTCAGAATCCAACAAACAAATCCCATAAAAAAATAAGAACTGAAATTAAACAAGAGCTGACTGAATAAGAGGAAAAGAGAAGCACTGCACATAAAATAGAAAGAGAAGGGAATGCAAATGACCTTTCTTTTTATATTTTTCTGAAAATGCCATTTTCTTTTAAGGACCCTTGTGAAAATAAACCAACCATCAGACCATATCACTTCCCTCTGGTAGAATTAATTCACAATGGATGCACTGTAGTAACTCAAACAACAAATGCAAACCAATACATGAAATCTGAGGTCAAATTAAATCACAAAAAGCGATGAACGGAAAAAGAAAAGTTCATATCACCCTTCACACAAGAACATAAACACAAGAAATATTAGAAAGAAAAAAAAAATCATAAAATTCTCATAATAGCTTTGAGGATGTCCAAACACATATATGGACATAAAAGAAATAATCACAAAAGACTCCAAACCACCCTCCACACAAACAAAAACAAAGATTAACGTACACCAAGATCAGAAGCCAGAAATCAAATTGCAAATAATCTTAGAACTCTAAGACCAAGAAATAAAAGAAAAAAAGGAAAATCAAGAAACACATTAAAAAGAACCCATGGCATTTTTCAACTCAATATTTTAAGAAACAAAAATGAATAGAAAAGCAAGAACTACCTATAGAAAAGACCACCTAAGCAAATAACCGAAAAATTTTTAAAAAAAAAAAAGAAATAAAAGAAAAGAAAATCATCTAGCATCTATATGAACAAAAAAATTTTTACACACAATCAATATCCCATGTACATATATATGAATACACACATGAAAAGAAAGAGTAAACAAAAGTTACCCTGAACAACAAACACAGTGCATTTTTTCAACTCAAAATTTAATAAAACCAAAAGAAAAAAAAAAGACAAGAAAGAACGGCAAAAAAGAAAAAAATAGAAAAAAAAAAAATCAAGAAACACATTAATAAAGAACCAAGGGAAGTTTCAACTCAGAATTTTTTTAAAAAATATAAAAAAAAAAAGAAAACAAAACATCGATAAAAAAAAAGAGAAAGAAAAAAAAAAAATAAAAGACACATTAATCAAGAACCGAGAGGTATTTTTTCAAACCAAAATTTAAAGAAACAAAAATGAAAAGAAAAGAAAAGAAAAGCAAGAATAAAAAAAAGAAAAAAAAAAAAAAACACATTAACTTAACCCAAGGCACAATTTTTAAAAAAAAAAAAAAAAAAAACAAAAGAAAAGAGAAAAAAAAATCCAGGAGAGAATATTGTGTAACTCAAGAACTCATTGCATTTTTTTCATCTTAGAATATAAAGAAACAAAAAAAAAAAAGAAAAGAAAAGAAAAAGAACTGCAAGCAAGAACTAACAAAAAGAAAAAAAAAAAATCATAAAAAAAAAAACAAAGAAAAGAATATAAGAACTCACTACATTTTTAAACTCAAAATTTAAAAAAACAAAAAATGAAAAGAAAAGAAAAGCAAGAACGAAATTGAAAAGAGAAACCAAAAATTAAAACATAATAAAGTTAGTATACAGTTTAGGTCAAGTGGATGAGAAGAATACTTGTAACTTCAACATAATTCTCAAGTGATGGAAATCCTTGACCTTATCTGCTGAATTTTTCCAAGAAATAGCAGATGCAACAACGGAATTTGAGGGATTAGCTAGAAGTGTAGAATTGGGAAGGGTTGCACCATTGGATTCCCTAAAGAAATGCTGCATTTAGAAGAATCAGAAGAATATTTCAGTTTACGACATTGCTACAAGTCCAAAATTTTGTGATAGCAGCAAGAGAACTCTACTTTACCTCCTCTCATGGGTATTGTAAATCACAAATAAGGTGCATAACTGTTTTTTCAACTTTTTTGTTACATTGTAGCTTGAGAACCCTACTTTTCCTCCTCTCATGGGTATTCGTATTCACAAATAAGGTGCATAAAACCCATGCATTTTTCACCACGTGGCTACATTGATGGGGTAGAAAATCCATTATACTTCATTAATTGATCAGAATAAGGATTTAAATATGATTAGTCCAGTAATCGTGATGAACTCTCAAGAATGAAAAAGATACCTGTTTCTTTCCCACGCCAATAAGGAAACCAGCTTCAGCCAATGCTGCTAATAGACTACACATACCAGCATCGTTACCAGTCACAGCATACTCACTTACAAAGGCCTGCATATTATCCAATAGAATTTAGGATGAATCCTTCTGAATTAACTTAAATATATACGCGAGAGCTATGATCAAAATTTGAAATTTCTTGACCGCAGAATGAGTGTTATTTTTTGGCAGAAACTGCAGTGCTCTATTTCCCAGGTATCAACAGTTACTGGCCACTGCCTTTAACAGTCTTGTGCACAGCCGAAAAAACAAGCTCCCCCAAACCCTGGTTTCAGGCTTAACGGCCTATATGCAAAAAAGGATCCCATGTCAATCCACTGAATTCAATTGTTCGCAATTAATAATTTGAGGGTGAATGAAACCTGAGTCCTCTACACATCGGGGAGTTGCAATCAACAAAAAACCAACAAAAATACAAGATAAAACAGAGAAATGCAGACCCCTTCATCTTGAACATTGGGTTTGCAATAGCTGCAAGATCCTGCAAGAAGAAGCAGTGAAGAAGGTCAACAAAAAACCAACAAAAATACAAGAAAAAAAAAGACTGGATGAAGGTTTCACACCAGAACATCAAGTAGGGTGTGAGGGCTTAATCCACTGTTGTCAGCAAGAACAAGTCCCTCTAAAACTGCATTCATCATACTGGCAAAGAAATTTTACAAGCATCAATAGCAATTATCAATACTTTGGGCTCTGTAGGAAATAGGTTTCAAAAACAGAAAAAACCATCTGCCTGATGTAAATTCCCTTTGAAGAAGTGGATGGACGTGTTAACTTCTCCCAATCCATGCAACCATCCATTACTCTCTACAAGTTTTCTTCCAATATAATTCAGCTACATACTAGGTTCAAACAGATGACGGGAAATTCAGAAAAGAGCAAAAGAAAGTGCAATTAGGTACCTGCCCATTATCATGTTCACAACAAGTTTCATTTTTGCTCCATTTCCAACCTGGCCAAGAAAAAACGACTTCTTTCCCAAGACATCGAAGGCAGGAAGTGGTTCCTAGAACAATGCCTACAATTTTATGCAATTATACCAGTTAAAGACAAATTAAGACAACAGAAAATACCACAAAACTCCATTTTTTATAATGATAGGAATTTCCTCATTGTCCTATTTGACTCAAGATGGATCCGGACAGAATGGTTGGATGCAGATTGGTCTAAACTGAGAATGCAGACTTTTTGGCCGAGTTCTGATGATTTTCAGGAACAATACTAAATTAAGGAAAAAGTGCTCAGACTGTTCCTCATAATAGTTCCAAAGTTTGGTCAAGAGAGCAGCTCCACAACTATTTTCTTATAATCCTTTATACCCTATGTTTGTTAGGTTCAAGGTGTAGAAAGGGTACAGGTGTACAGAGAGAGGATGGAAACCTAAGAATACAAACAGGTACATGGGGAAAGCAAGCCAGCCCCTAATGCAGCCAAAAAGGTACTAGATGAAATCATTCTTACCTTTTCTCCGGCAGCAAGGATAACTAGTCGACCATCTTCAGCAGGCATTTTGCTACCTGAAACTGGAGCCTCGAGGAAATAAGCACCCTTCGATGTAACTGCCTGAAAGCAGGTAAAAGGTGCAAATGTTAGGAATCGGCAAAGCTTATTGATAATTTACCTATTTCTTTAGTTTCTTTTGGCCAAAGTCTTGAAAGACATAAATCTCATTTTCAAAATTCTAAATATGAACAAAAGAAACAATGAAAAATGATAAATTGCACTGTGTTGACCGCATTGAATAGGCAAGACAGAGTATTAATATTACCTCATCCCTTTATCCACTTCAAGGCATAAGACAAAATTAAAACAAAAATTAAAATGCGATATTAATTCACTGTTTTCCACATGTGATGTTAAAAAAAAAAAAAAAAAAAAAAATTAATGACCAATTAAAAGAAAAGTGTCCAAACCTCACAGTCTTCGAAGAGGTATCTGATCCACAGTTGACATGCCAATATAACCATTTCCCTCACAAATTTACTCAAGAACACCACCTTTGTCAAAAACCACCTAAAATTTGAAGAAAAAAGAAATGCCATTAAACATAAATTTAAATTGCATTGATAGGATTTCTACTTCAATGCTGCTTCTCTTTGGACTTACAGAAAGAGCTGCAGGAGGATCAGACAACATTCTAATGTATACTTGCATTTTTTTACTACAGCAGCAAGAGTTTCCAACAGAAGCTCCATGCCTTTCAACTCATCACACTGAAAGCATTTGTATGTTTAAAACCAAAAAATTAATCTCAGATCTGCAGCAGCTTATGTGGAAGCAGTTATGTATGGATTATTAATTCCCTTCATGAGCATACAAAAAAATTCCGGGATCTCTATACTAAAAAACCTAAGTGATGCAGATTTCAGTATCCACTATCACCTATGCATTTTGCTCTAAAATCTTCCCAATGAAACAGAAACAGAAACTTTTTCAGGAAGGGCTATATAAGAGGACTAAGCAACAGACAACTACTATAGAATTTTCGCTTAATATAACAGTACTATCCTTTTACATTCTGCAAACATGGATCATCAAAAACACAAATTGAAGGTCACTGGGGCTTTTATTTTTCTCACTTTAATATCACAAGATTATATATATATAAATATATAAATGGATCAACAACTCAATATGAAGGAATCCACAAAACCCAACTGGTAAAATCTTCCTTTTTTTCACTGCTCACTTTAATATCACAAGATTCTGAAGTTCCAACTCAAAACACCAAATAACCAAAAATAAATAAATTAAAATAAAGAAAAAAAATTAAAGAAAAGAGATCATCTAGCATATCTATATGAACAAATAAACTAACTAACAAACAACATCCCATGTACGTATATGAATACACACATAAAAGAAAGAGTAAACAGAAATTACCCTGGACAGAGTGCGGTTCCAAACAGTCAAATTGGCAAATTGGTTAAGGATAGTACTGTTAAAGCTATTCCTAAGCAAGTTCATCGCCATAGCCTTCCCCGTAATTCCCATTCCCAGAACTATTTCCTCCATTTCCTCTTATCTAATCTTTTCTCCACAAAACTCACAATGCCAATACCAATGGAAGCCCCCAGCAAAACTCTCTCTCTCTCCCTATTCTCTCCTACAATGATACTTTTTTATATTACTACACCACAGACTAGTGGACAGATCCAAAGTTGACAAGTCAATATAACCTTTTCCCTCTCAAATTTGCTCAAGAACACCATCTTTGTCAAAAACCACCTAAAAATTTTAAGGAAAAAAAAATGCCATTTAACATAAATTTAAATTGCATTGATAGGATTTCTACTTCTACGCTGCTTCTCTTTGGACTTACAGAGAGAGCTGCAGGAGGATCAGACAACATTCCAATAGTATCCTTGCATTTCTTGACTACAGCAGCAGGAGTTTCTCCAACAGCAGCGATTATTTGGCACCATAATATAAGAGAGTACATTTCAAAGTTTTTAAAAATATTTCATGAAGATAGAAGTACAATACAATCTTCAGAAGCACTCGAACTTACCAAAATGCCAAGGCCCAATAATACCCTAGCCATTCACCTCCAACGAAACAGCCACCTACAAAAGGTTCAGAAACACAATTGTTAGAACATTTACGCATAAAGGTTAAAAAATGTGATATTTTTATTTCTATTAAAATTATTTTTGGACTTACTAGTTCATTTAACATAAACATTTGGGAGGAACCTGCAATTTCACTTTTTTATTTCACAGTTCATGCTACATTTGTTATGAACCAAGTTTAGCTTACCATGCATTAGAATTAATATCCATAAAACTTTGTCTATTTGAAACCTGATGCTAAACAAACAGTTTTAAATTACATTTTTCACTAAATCAATATGTTGCAAATCTAGGTATTAAACATTTAGCATTGACTTTTGAGAATTAAAAGGTTAAAATAGTTATGGAAAAACTGATAATTGAATAGCATTTAAGAGAAATTTAATGGAAAGTACAAATACCCTTATACCTAGTACCCGGAACAGAAAATAAGAAAACCACTTACCATGCCCCAAAATTCAGGATTGTAAATTCCTATTCCTCCTATAGGACTAGAGCTGGAGTAGAAATACCCTTATACCTGGTACCAGGAATAGAAAATAAGATAACAACTTACCATGCCCAAAAATCTAGGATTGTAAATGCCTACTCCTCCTATAGGACAAGAATTGGATCCTCCATCATCACAAAGAAATGCAAATCAGTTTGATCATTGATTTCAACTTACTGATCAATTGATGTCAGTTTATTCCTGGTTAAAATCACTGGATATAGATGAGGTTGTTAAATCAAAAGATATTTGTTTGGCTTACTGACAATCTAAAAATCAGAGAACACTTGTATTCAAGACATTCTCGTTACCATTTGATGCATTACATAAAAAATACCATGTCAAAATATTGAAAACAAAGATAAGAATAAGGTACCTTACGATCTTCATTTTTCATCCTGTCTTGGAGCATTTATTTGTTTACTTACTACTTTACTTGGTTAGTAAAAGAAATACTTCAAAATAAAATATTCCTTGTATCTCAATACCAGTAGATTTATAAAAAAATAAAAAAAAAAAAATAGCATCTTGTATACCATAGCATAGATGGAATGAGTTAGGCATGATGAAATTTTAGCTTGATTTTTGAATTTAGACTTCAAATACTTGCTAAAAACAACCACTATAACTACAAACTTCAAGTGCTCAAAGCTAATGCAAAACCAGTGAGTATACATGGTCGATCTACAGGGAATGTGTTGTAATCTGTATATATTGTGAACTTTAATCTAAACCTAAATCAAGTCAAGTACAAGAGAATTCAATTATTTAATTTTAGAAAAATTAAACAAACAATACAAACAAGTAGAACCTTGAATCTGGTGGCAATGATTTCTTTTCAATTAGGATAAAGTTGGAATGCCTTTTCTAGTGATTTAGGCTACAAGCCTAAATCCAATTAGAAAATTAATTCTGAATACAATTATTTCCTTTAGGCAGAGAATTTCTCTCTTATAACCATGCTGGCTTATCCTTTTTCCAGTTAGTTAACTGTATCATCCAGAATAAAAGGTATATAATAGTTACTACTATCTTGTATTCTCATCTATACATAGCAATTCATTAAGCCCATCCAAATTTTCATACTTAAAACTTCAAAAAACAAGTATAAACTAGTAATTAACCTAACTATTTGATTGTACAAGAATGATTAGAAAGCAACTAACTAAGAAGACAACAAAGATGAAACTTTAAGTTAATTATTTATTATCCATTCATAATCTAATTAATATCCCAAAACAAAGTTAATAAGGCTCAGGTTTCTTCAAAATCCTAAGAAAGAAACTAATTAATAGTTGCTAAAAAATCATCCAAACTTGCAAACTCCATTTTATAGGCATTAGCACTGCTTCAAGTTAAATCAATTTCAATTTGGGATCAGATTTAGTCCTTCTCCATTTTTATTAATTTTACTTTTTTTCATATTTTTTCAACTGTGATAGTTATATGTTTCATTGCAAAGGGTTAAGGACAACGGGTAAAGGGAATGACAAAAGTGCAAAGGGCAAAAGGGTGAACGGCAAACACCCTAAACTCTCTACCTTTATACCCTAAACCCTATACCTTATACCCTAAACTCTAAATCTTAAACCTCTATACCTTCAACCTTAAACACTAAATGCTAAAAACTTTAAACCTTAAACTCCAAACCTCATACCATATATCTCATACCTGAAATCTTAAATCCTAAAGGTAAAGTGTAAAGGGCTAAGGGCAAAAAGGACAAAAGGAAATAGGCAAACGGCTAAGGACAACGGGTAAAGGGAAAGGGCAAAGTGCAAAGGGCAAAAGGTGAACGACAAACACCCTAAACCCTCTACCTTTATACCCTAAACATAAACCCTAAACCTTATACCCTAAACTCTAAATCTTAAACCTTATACCATATACACCCTAAATGCTAAAAACCTAAAACCCTAAACTCCAAACCTCATACCATATATCTCATACCTTAATAATCCTAAAATCTTAAACCTTAAAGGTAAAGTGCAAAAAGGACAAAAGGAAATAGGCAAAGGGCTAAGGATAACGGGTAAAAGGGAAGGGCAAAGTGCAAAGGGCAAAAGGGTGAACGACAAACACCCTAAACCCTCTACCTTTATACCCTATACCTTATACCCTAAACTCTAAATCTTAAACTTTATACCATATACCCTAAACTAAAATCCTATACCTTCAACCTTAAACCTTAAATTCCAAACCTCATGCCATATATCTCATATTTTAATTCTAATATCTTAAAAACTAAAGGTAGAGTGCAAAGGGCTAAGGGCAAAAAGGACAAAAGGAAATAGACAAAGGGCTAAGGACAACGGGTAAAGGGGAAGGTCAAAGTGCAAAAGGCAAAAGGGTGAACGACAATCACCCTAAACCCTATACCTTTATACCCTAAACCTAAACCCTATACCTTATACTCTAAACTCTAAATCTTAAACCTCATACCCTATACCTTCAACCTTAAACCCTAAATGGTAAAAACCTAAAACGTTAAAATCCAAACCTCGAACCATATATCTCACTCATACCTTAAATCTTAAATATAACATGTGAAAAGAGTATTAGCCATCTGTCTAGCAGAAGATCAAACACAAAGAAAAGCAAGTTCACTAGAATCTCTCTTATATTTAATATAATAAAAAAAAAATTATCAATAAATAAATAAAACAAAAAATTATAGAGATATAACTATTTGCCGGTGTGCAAATTTACACAGTAAATTATCAAATACTCAGTCGAAATAACCAAAAAAAAAAAAAGAAAACATGAACAGGAAATAAATACCTAAAACAGAGATTTTCCCCTGATTTCTCTGAGAAATATTCCAGCCCCCTGGCCAGAAGATGTTCTTCACAGCAGCATTACTCAGTTGAACTGATGCTCAGATGTGTTTATGGCGATAAGGATAAGAGAGACGGGTAAATAGGGGTTTATATTTAATATATTAAAAAAAAGTTATCAAAAAAAAAAAAAAACAAATGAATAAAACAAAAAAAACCTCCACAAAAAATTATCTTTAAGCCTATGATACCTGAAAAGTGCCTTTTCTACACCAAAGATCTGAAGCTGGGCACTTTACCAAGTTTGTAAGGCTCCCACTACTTCACCAATAAAGAGTTTTCCTGTACTCAGCAAGGTGATAAATCCTGACCCAAAGAGAAGGTGACAATCAGTGTATCTGATTTGTTTTTTAAAAAAGTACCTAAATAGCAAAATATACCCATTGATACCTTAGCAGCTTCAACTATTTCTTTTGCTTTATCTTCATCGCCAACAACCTCAGTTAAGCCCTGCCCTGTAGCTGGTTACACATGCATACAGTAGGCACATCTCTGCTCATACACATGCTCCTTGCAATAAAATAAGTAATGTTTTATTTTCCAGGCTAAAATGAAAATCAAAGCTATGAAATTCCAAAAATTAGGCATTCATTTAGACCTTAACAAGAGGATGGACTTCATCACAGCACCCTACTGATGCTTCCTTATGTGGGATTCCAACACTGAAAAAACAACATAAACTTGGTGAAAACAGGACACGTTACCAATATGTAGTGAGGTTCGTTTGCAGTTTGGCAATTACAATCCCCATATAAAATAAAATAAAATAACAAAGAAAGAAAAATTGAAGCATGCAGATCATCCTCTCCAAATATACCCATGTTATCCCAAAACATTGTCAACTACCATGTTTTCATGTCATCAATTTACCTTATGATCAAACAACCACATCCTCTATAATAATAAATAACATTAAACTAATCAAACTTAAATGAAATTATAGCACTTTTACATTTGAATTTTTTTAATCACAAGTGGCCTTGTATTCTATACATTTGTGTCACTAAACATCAGGAAAACTCAAGGATTGATGAAGTGCCGAGTTAAAAAAATCCATTTATTTGCAGTAAACAGAATGACCATTTCAAACTCATCTTCAATATTAAGAGATATAAACTGTAATTAGACCATTCTGTGCTACAGGAAATGCAAAATCGCTACTCTAAACATCAATTGCTAGGGACAAAGCATAAAAAAATGTGAGGAGAATAGGTCCAGACAGCCTAACCAAAACCCTTTACAAGAATGTTTTACCAAAATGTATCTAAACTTGAAATGTGACACCAAAAATTTTAATATGCATTAAAATTTTAAAAATTTTAAAAAAAAAAAATTAAAATTAAATATGTTACCTCTTCCGAACTTCTTGTTATCAGGATCCATTATGTAAATATACCATCATAACCTCATATTCCAAGAAAGACCTTGATTTGAGAGTGGGGAAAAGAACCCAGTAAAATACCTTGTAGACTTGAGTTTAATGATATATAATCAAGTGTGATAAGTTTATATAGGCCATGTATATACAAAAGTTCAAATGGCAATAGAACATATGTACCTAATCCTCCTCCCAGGTGCCCAGATTTTAGAACATATGTACCTAATACTGATTTCTTCACCTCTTTTCAACACACCCATCTGATTATTTGGAATCATATCTACATTCAACTTTCAAAAAAACATGAAAGTAAGAATATTTTCAAGAAAAAAAGGCTAATTGTCAAAAATTATCACAAAGTTGTGATTGAACCTTATTGGGAATTGGAAACCTCCCAGCCCTGTGCACATCTGTAATTAGGACAGATTTAGTGCCTCCATTCTCTTAAAAATGGCATTGAGAACCTCCATAATCCTCCCTATATGCAATAATGAAAGAAAATACATGAATTTTTTATATCAAAAAATGCCAAAAAAAAAAAAAAAAAAAGAAAAACTATTTTTGTACAACATAAGTAACTTCATAGCTGCAAATGTTGGAGGATTTATGAAGCTATTTGTTGACATCTAATATCATCCAACCCTGAAATTCATCCAAAGTATGACTTCTTGTTATCTTCTCTTCATTTAAAAAAAAAAATCTCCAAATATACATTACTATGATATAAATAATTGATCATTAATTAATGAATTACCTGTGTCATGACAATTGCAAGATTTAAAATCTCCACATATAACCTATGAAGTTCAAACACAAATATATTAAATTGTGTATATATAAAACTTAAAGCATTCCAAGATAAAAAGGAACCAAGAGGCAGGGACAAGAAAATGAATCCATCATTGGAATGATACTTATCTCATTGGCAATCCCAAGAAGTAACTACAAAGACATTGTATCTTGAAAGTTCTTTTCTATTACGACCCCAAAAACTTAGTATCTAAAGTCATATATTCAGATACTTAATGCTTAATGCTGACTGAGAACAGCCCATGACTGGTGCATGAAGGTTTTACGTCTTATTCCTATGGATGGGACCGGACGTTCAACCAGACTGCCCCTTTGAAGCGGCTGGCTAAGCTGTCCGTTTTTTATTCCTTTTAAATTCCATTACAGGGCCGTCTACGGGTAGAATGGACTGCACTGCTTACACAAGCAAGAATCCAATCATACCAGAAAAGAGTTTAATACCTAATTAAAGAATCCTTTATCTTCGTATTAGCCCTTATTCGGCGATTCAAACCCGAAATCAATACAGAAGGGAATGCAAGCAGTGAGGTTACCCCTTAGGGCGAATGAAAGGGGATTCCCGGACTTGAATGCTTAACGCTGACTGAGTAAAGGAGGCAACCCAGGTACAGAAAAATTGCCCAGAGATCCCCATACTGCAAATGTACCATTTTTTGTCCCAACAATTGGCTTATAAGACCTCTATCTCCAGCAGCCTTTCCAATCAATGGCACCTACACATGGATTCTACTTACCCCGTTCCTTTTCAAGCCTCAACACAAGAGGAATGAAAATCAGGGGATAGTACTTTAGACGGGATAAAAAGGGAAACAAAAAGTGAAATATCAAAGTAACAAATACCTCAGCCTCCAAATCTGATATTCTTTGCAAAGATATTTGTTCCAAACATGCACGGCGTTTGCACTCTTCTTCAAGCAACCTGTCATCGATACCTTAATTCAGCCATTTCCTGGGCTAAATCCTCTGCTTCTTCTTTTGCTCTTAACCTTTCCTCCTTCAACTCTTCCTAGCATGCATTGGACTGAATTTCTTCAGAAATTGCAATTAAGTGAATTCACAATGTTGCACCTACACATGGATTCTACTTCAGTCAAATATACACAAATCCAAAAAAAAAAAAAAAAAAAAAAAAAAAAAAAAAAGGTGAAACGCCATAACCAGAACAGCCTCACTTTTGAAATTCTGAAAAAGCCTTCCACTTTTGAATGAAAAAAGGGCATAATAACTACTTCACATTTTAGTTTCAAGTAATAAAAAAAGAAACCCCAGAAGAAAATCAAGAAAAGAAACCCCAGAAAAAAACCCCACAGAAAAAAAAAAAAAAAAAAAATAATAAAAAAAAAAAGAAGAAAAAAAAAAAAAAAAACAAGAAGAGAAAAGAAAAAAACACAAAAAGAAAATCAAGAAAGAATTCAAGAAAAGAAAGAAGGAGAAGAAACGAGAAGAATGAAAGAAGAAAAAGAAGAATGAAGAATCGAGAAGAATGATTCCAACACTAATTCATACACCTTGGTTTTTTACCGTTAAATAAATATATATTTTTTATATATTATTTTAGATTTGGTTTTGTCCAAATCACGTCAAATAGATATTGGTTGAAAGTGAAATCATTTTTATTTAATTGTTGACTATGTATATAAGGAATTAAGTATCCTTTCTAAAGATTAATTCCTTAATTGATAAAAAAAATTTTATTAATATCCTTAAGTTTCTTGTTAGTAAAATTTAATTTTATGATTAAATTTGAGTTTCTTGTTAGTCAAGTTATGAATTCAGGGTTAACGCACCTTATATTGGATATAAAACTTTTGTCAAATCCAATAATACCAAATTTTATGATCAAAATTTGTTTACGTCGTCAAGAAACATCTAATTAGTAGGTTCTGAATGACTTTCATGATTTTGGTTTATGATAACCATATATAAATTATCACAGAAAGTCACTTAAATCTAAGTATCAATGATTTTTGGCTCCAGTGATCAAACATCTCATTCATCGATTCTCTAAACATTATTCAAAAATACCAGAAAAAGATGGTATAAATCAACAACAAAAATATCAATACAAATATCTATACCTGATAGCGACAAAATACAGCATATACCTTATATCATTGACAATGAAAAAAAAATGCAATTTCACATGCTAAAAAGAGATGGTATAAAGAAGACTCTTGTTTGAATTAAAACTTTGTACTCAAAGGAGAAAGATTACAGCGCTCTTGTGTGCTTAAGTTGTATGCAACTTCATCATGAGGATAAAAAACCATTCCCAATGAAGGAAAGAACCCAAAAAATTTTCACTTGTATTTACATTCATCAGTGCATAAAAGAATCACCGCAGCATAAAGGGACCAATTGCATGCTACAAAGGCTTTACAGCATCACTTCAACCACCAAAGCATTTTTTGAAGGGGGGAAACAAAACAAATGCCAGCAAAATCATCACATATATAGAGCTGAGACAAGTCTTGCAAAAATTGGGTAACTGCAAAAAAAAATTTAGTCAACTTTGTTGCAAAATCCAAGATTACATCAACTAATGTCACATCAAAAGGCAAATTAACTCTCAGAAATGTGTTAATGATTATTCTCAGCACACTAAAACGAAAAACTGCTTTGATTCATAGGAAAATGATGCTTCATTTAGGAACAAATGGCTTAAGAATGGTAAGAAGCAGCTGCATGGATTTCCAATTAACACTGTGAAATTAGGCAAATTTTGCTCCACCCCCCAAATACCATTGTGAAATTATGGAAAATAAACAATTGAAATTTATTTCTATTTTCTATGGGGTGGAAAGAGAACAAGAGTTGAGAGGAGAGGAGAGAAGGGAGAGAATCAATGATTTATTTTATGTTTTATTTCTCCTTCTCTGTTTATCTAAATCTTTAATACTGCAAGCAAGATCAATATTGTCATTAATAATTCCTAGTTATTTTCTCCCCCTAATCCCTCCAGTTTAGGATGGGAGGAAATATTGATATTGACAATTGAGAAGTAATGATAACTTGAAACCCTTCTTAATTTAGCTATCCATAATATTTCTATCCAGCCAAATGACCACATATTTGTTTCCTCTCCCCATTCGCTTCTTCAAAACACCTCAACCAAACACAGGCTTACCAATTGCAGCACAGCCCCATTTGCTATCAGGCTATATATAGAACATGACATAAACAATACATGGCTTTTGTTGAAATTATTTCCAGTTAAGTAGAAATTAAACAAAGCTATAAAAAAGAAAAAGCAGGATAAAAATGTAAAATTGGTCACACGTACAGAATAGAAAAAAATGGAAAAACACATTTCTCAGACAAGTTAGGAAAACAAACCTCCAAAATATTTAATAGAGGTCTGGTGCCTTATACAATTACATATCAAGCTGCATGGCCACGTCTGATAGTAGTGACAAATTTTTCTTTTTCTTGAAGGACAAAGGAGTTACCCCGTTCCTTTTCAAGTTTCAACACAAGAGGAATGAAAAATTAGGGGATGGTACTTTAGATGGGATAAAAAGGGAAACAAAAAGTAAAATATCAAAGTAACAAATACCTCAGCCTCCAACTCTGATATTCTTTGCAAAGATATTTGTTCCACACATGCACGGCGTTTGCACTCTTCTTCAAGCAACCCTGTCATCTGATACCTTAATTCAGCCATTTCCTGGGCTAAATCCTCTGCTTCTTCTTTTGCTCTTAATCTTTCCTCCTTCAATTCTTCCTAGCAAGTATTGGACTGAATTTCTTCAGAAATTGCAATTAAGTAAAGTCGCAATGATTAAAGAACAATGTTGTTTTACAGTATACAACTAGTACCTTAAGCTGCACCACAAAGAAGTTTGTGATCATGTATCTCAGTTGACATTTTATCCATATTCTCCTTCAACTCTGCATTTGATTGTCCAAAGGCAACTAATTTGGAAACGAGTGGCCCCAAAATGTCACCGCATGTGCTAGAAGAGTACCACAGAGGAACGAAAATAAATTACACATTTCATGGTGTATGATGAGGTAACATAATCTAGGATAATGCAATTAGATATGTAACTCAAAAAAAAAAAAAAATTTACGAATGTTGATTAGATATTCATTGGGTCCCTTTACCCTTTATATTAATATTCTGTAAACTTCCAATCTCTAAAGAAACTTTTCATAGATATTCATTGATGAAGGAGGTGCAAAGATATTTTGGTAAGGAGGTGCAAAGATATTCAAAGATATTTTGGTAAGGAGGATGTAGCAGATGCAATGCTTTGTGCGTCCAAACATTCATTTTCTTTTTAGGAATTTGCTTTGCCAACTTAAGCTTCAACACTTTAGTTTTGCCTAATCCACTTTGAAGTGTTAGATCCTAGCTAATTGACAATACATCTCACAAGATCTAATTGATCCAAAAAATTGTCTTGGTGGCCAGCCAAAGGAAATATGGCTCGAACTCAAATTTAATTTTTTTTTTTTTGGTCCTCAAGATTAACTCTTTCCCAGCTAGATTTTCAAAATTTATAATTTACCAAATTAATACCAAAATATCATACAGATTCAAAAAGTTATAGACCAAAAAATTGCCCATATAAGAAACAACTTCAAGTGAAAATTGCACTTTTTATCATGAATATGCCCCAAGAGAAAGCTTAAACAAATTAATGTGTCAATCATTCACATAGTAATGAAATTAATAGAATGTTTGTCCCTCCTGAAGAAGCAAAAAATGCCTCAGAAATACCTGGAATTTTCTTCCAATTCAATTGTGCACTGCTTTATCTCTATTGGACAGCTTTGCATCTGTCTTTCCACCTTTTGGCAGAATACTTTAGCATTCATCTCCACATTTTCAATCTTTTCCTGTAGATTTTTATTTACCGTGTCTAAGCATTTAATAACCTTCTTGTCATCCTGGGATCTAGTCCTAAGATCTTAAATCAAGTTATTCATCATAGCATTTTCTTGAGACATTTCTTCCTGGGATTTTTTTGCTTCAAGATATTTCTGTTCCAATGCCAATAAATCAAGTCGCATGCTCTCTATTTCACATTGATAATCTAGTCCAACAGATGAAATTGACTCCTCCAGTTTTTCCATGGACAAGCGTATATCTTGTAGCTCCGAATCTTTATTTTCCAATGCCTTTATCAATGACAAGCGCTCCAAATTGGACACCTCGAACTCTTCCCTTAACCTTGCAACCTCTTCTTCTAGATTTTGCATTCTCGCCATCTCCAATCTAAGGCTGTTGACATACTCCTCCAGACAGTTTACCTCTGTATTTCTTGCATATAGTTGATCCTGCAAATAATCTGCAACAAAAAAAAAAAAAACCGGAATTGGTAAGCATTAACAATAGTCACCATCACTGAAAATGGAAGAGACTAGTTTTTCTATTCTTATTTCTGGAAATACTAAAGATACTTATCCTATGAGACTGCTGAAATTATTCCAGAGAAAACTAACAAATAAAAGATAACACAGCAAATGGCAAGATTCTAATAGTGAAAGATGGGTACAAATAGAATTATTGTCTCTGAAGGCAATAAAAAGAGGCCAACTGTGGAAATGTGATACTCTCACAAATTGTTCACGAGGGTGATTGATGGCACTGAAACATCAAAGGTTCTTCTACTTGTGACCTAGCATCTCCACACGGAAATAGATGGAAAATTGCTCAAATGAAATAACCAGAAATGGTTGTAATATGTTGCTTGATTTCATGAGGAACAAATAAAACAATTGAAAGAATTGCAACAAGGAAAAGAGAAAGGCACCCACCTATTTCCTGAGAACAATTATTCAGCTCTCTTTTCAACTGCAGTATACATTTCTTATCTTCTTTTTGGGCCTCAGACAATGCATTTACATGGAACTCCAAACTCTGCATCAAAGGACATTAAATATTAGGTCCAATATGGAAACCTACCATTTGGTTGCTTCAATATCATGTGAAGAATTTATTAATTATGAGAGCCAACAGATAGGCGAAAGAAATTTCATTTTGCCTTTGCCATCCATTCTCACGTGGAAAACAAAGTGTATCTGAAGAAAAATTAAGATTCACAAGATTTGCCCTCTTAAGGAAACAAGATTATTTAA
>JAHSUH010000394.1:8395-18395 GCA_025388415.1 Cynanchum wilfordii
TCTTTCAAAAAAAAATGGTTTTGAATCGATTAACCTTTTCAATAGTTGTCCAAATTCTTATAATAATCGTTTATAAGTACTGTATTTATTTGTTTTGTAATATTACTTCTTACTTAATTTTAATATTACTTCTTACTTATTTTGAATATTACTTCTTACTTAAGTAATAAAAGTAATAAAAAAATATTAAAAAACAAATAAATACATACGCTAAATAGTAGAAAAGATAAGAAGAGATCCGACCTCCGCCTACATATTTGATAAGTTCGCCTATAAAGAAACTAAGAAAACCAACTGCATTTGTAATTCCATCAATTACTCGACGATCAAAACAATGAGTTACTTTAGACAATTCTCTAATGCCCCCGGTTAAGAATGTTTTATAAAAAGAATCTATATAAGCGCGATTATCTGACCAACTATATATGCCATTTAGCATTTTCTGCCAAAAAGAGGCCCCCGGGGGCCCCCTTTAACAGCTGAATTAATTAAATCCAAATTTAGTAAGGAGGAATGGGGGATTTATATAAAAAAGACGCTATAAATATTCCTAAATAACCTATACTCACTGAAAAAATTGCATCTTTGAAAAATTCAGACCAATCCGTCAAATTTGTAGACGTTTTATGCAAAAGATTTATCGACGGAGTTACCCATTTAGATAATATATCACCATTGCCTCCCTCTTGATTGAAAGGAATTCTTATAAACCCAACGAACAAAGTAAATAGGCCCAATACAAGGAGAGGAAATAGCATATTATTGTCTGATTCGTAAGGATAGGAATCAAGCTTTTTATTCTCAAAAAGAGGAATAGTAATATATGGTTGTGTTATATTCCTATCATTATCATCAATTCGATATGTTTTTTTTGAAAAAAGGAATAACTTTTATCATCAGTCATTGCTAATAAACGAACATTTTGATTAATTCTTTTTGAAACTGTCCTACCCCATAGAGATATTGAATAGAAAGGTAGTTTTTGTTTGCCACTATAATTTTGAAAATAAACATTTAAATGTCCCTCAAAAGTAAGTAAATATATCCGAAACATATAAAATGCGGTTAATCCTGCAGTAACCCAGGCTATTATTGCGAAAATCGTCGAATACAACCAAGTATCATTAAGAATTTCATCTTTGGACCAAAAACAAGCCAAAGGCGGAATACCACAAAGAGAGAGTGTACCTAATAAAAAAGCATTTTTTGTAATTGGTACATATTTTCTTAAACCTCCCATAAGAATCATATTCTGACTTTTATAGGGAGAATAGCCAACAATCCCTTCCATTGAATGAATAACGGATCCGGATCCTAAGAATAACAATGCTTTGGAATAGGCATGAGTAATCAAATGAAATAAAGCACTTTGATAAGACCCCATACCAAGAGCTAACATCATATAACCCAATTGCGACATTGTAGAATAGGCTAAACCTCTCTTAATATCTTTTTGAGCAAGAGCTAACGTAGCTCCTAATAAAACAGTTATTATTGCTATCAACGAGATTAAATTCATTATGGAAGGTATAACTATGAAAAGAGGAAGAAGCCGAGCTACAAGAAAAATTCCTGCCGCTACCATAGTAGCAGCGTGTATAAGAGCGGAAATCGGAGTAGGCCCTTCCATAGCATCGGGCAGCCATACATGAAGGGGAAATTGTGCAGATTTAGCAACGGCACCAGCAAATAACAGAACAGCACACAAAGTAACAAATAAAAAATTGACCTGGTTTTTAGAAATTAAGTCATTAAATATTTCGAATAAATCCTCAAATTCGAAACTACCCGTTATCCAATAAAAACCTAAAATTCCTAATAATAAACCAAAATCCCCTACACGATTTGTTACAAAAGCTTTTTGGCAAGCATTTGCTGCTTGTGGTCGTGTGAACCAAAATCCTATTAATAAATAGGAACACATTCCAACCAATTCCCAAAAAATATAAATTTGTACCAAATTAGAACTAGTAACTAATCCTAGCATGGAACCACAGAAAAAACTCATATAAGCAAAAAAATCTCAAATATCCTTGATCATGAGCCATATAATTATCACTATAAATAAGAACCAAAATTCCAACGGTAGTTATTAACATTGACATAATAGAAGTAAGTGGATCTATCAAATAGCCGAATTCTAAAGAAAAATCATTAGTAATGATCCAAGACCAGACATATTGATAGCTAGAATTGCTATTTATTTGCTGAATAGACAGATTCATTGAAAAAATAATGACTATACTTAACAATAAAACACTATGAAAAGCCCACATGCGACGAAAATTTTTCGTTGCCGTCGGAAAAATAAGAAGTCCCACCCCTAGTAATATAGGAACGGGAAGTGGGATGAAGGGTATGAGCCACCCGTATTGATATGTCTGTTGCATAAAAAGCTTTTTGAATTATGAATTTCCTAATTTATTGTTTCTGATTAACGGGGTCTTACCTGTTTGAAAGGAGTCAAAAAAAGTCAAGATATGAACTAAGTTAAACTAATTTAAATAGAAATTTAGAAGTCTTTCCTCTTACTTTACTTATACTTTACTTATACTTACTTTACTTATACTTTACTTATACTTACTTTACTTATACTTTACTTATACTTACTTTACTTATACTTTACTTATACTTATTTACTTATTCTTAACTTTCTTTATTTTTTTTTTTTTTTTTATTATAAATACTTCAAATATTCAATTCAAATCAAGAAGTTAGATTTGGTCAAATAGTATAAATGATATAAAACGAAAACAGAGCAATTCATTATTTTTTTTTTGCAATTTGCAAATTAAAGCTACCCCCGTTTGGCCGGTTAATAAAAAAGAAAATGAAAACGGAAAGTTGAATTTTTTTTTTTTTTTATTATTATTAAGATTTATTATTAAGATTTAATTTGATTCCTATGGTACAACGGATTCTATAGATATAGGCTTTAATGAGAAAGAATATCATTCCTATGGTGCAACAGATTCTACAGATATCAACTTCAATGAGAAAGAATATAAAATAAAGATCGTAATCAATCGAATGAAAAAAAAAATTTACAGCGATTCTATGGAAAAAAAAAAAATAACATATCTTCGTATGTCTCCATTTCGCTATTTCTAGTATTTAGAGTACACGAAATCTATTTTTTTCTAAATGCGATTTTCATATATCTCCCCCTCCTTAGCTTTCTTTTTTCCGAAAGGGGTATTAATAAGAATAAATAGAAAAAAAAAAAAAACAAAAGAAGGATTTGGTTTCAACAATAGATGTCTTTCACATCCAACTAAAACAATAAGTAATCCTTTTTATCTTAAATGGCAGTTCCAAAAAAACGTATTTCTGCATCAAAAAAGCGTATTCGGAAAAATATTTGGAAAAAGAAGGGATATTGGACAGCATTAAAAGCTTTTTCGTTAGGGAAATCTCTTTCTACAGGAAATTCAAAAAGTTTTTTTGTGCAACAAAAAAATTAACAAATTAAGTATTTAAGTATTAAGTAATTTAAGTATTAAGTAATTTAAGTATTAAGTATATTAAGTAATAGTAATCAAAAATTTCAATAATCCGAATCAAATCGAAAAAAAAATTGACCATTTCCTATTTGCTACAAAAATTTAAATTTCCTATTGAGTTAAACTAATCAATATGAAATAGCAATAAGTTCCCTCTTTTATATTTAACAAATATTTAGCTTTTTACTGAATTCTAAAAATATAAAAGTTTCCCTGTTTTGTTTGACAAACACATAAATACAAGATAAAAGGGGTTATCCTTCCTTTTTTTTTTTTGTTAGTATATTTTATCATTTACAAGATGGGGAGGACTTTTTCCCCATCGAACTCTTTATTTGTTAGAGTTACAATAAAAAATTGTATTTTTATCCCCTTTTCTCTATCTATAAAAAAGGAGATAATTTTTTAATTTGAATTTCATTTTTAGTGAAAGTAATAGATTGAATTTAACTTTAGTTAACCTTTTTTATATATTTCTATGAATTACTATATAGAAATAGAATATAGATAAAATATAGAATTATATAGAAAATAGTATAGAATAAAAATATAGAAGGTAAATTTCTGAAATTCAAAAAATGAGAAAATAAATGAGAAAAAGTTCATTAAAAAAGGAAACCAAAAATATTTTTTGAGGTAGAAGTTACAAGGGTTCAATTCTAAGAGAACATAAAATACACGAAAAACCCCAAGAGGCTAAGACCCTAAACTAAAATAACGAACTTTCTAACCCCCTATTTTTTTGTATTATTTTTAATTTGATTTTTTTTCAGAAAAAAAAAAAAAAAACAAAAAATATTGCACTGAATTGTCTTCTTCAATCTCGACGATTGTTTATTTATAAGCTATTATAAGTTCAAGACAAGCCGCTATGGTGAAATTGGTAGACACGCTGCTCTTAGGAAGCAGTGCTAGAGCATCTCGGTTCGAGTCCGAGTAGCGGCATGTCATCTTCTAAAAAAGAGAAATAGATCCTATAATGAATTCAACTCCCAATTTCCATTTAAGATACTTTTTTCTTTTTTTTTTTTTTTATGATATTTTCAACCTTAGAACATATATTAACTCATATTTCCCTTTCTATTGTTTCAATCGTAATTACAATTCGTTTAATAACCCTTTTTTGCGTAGATGAAATCGTACAACTGTATGATTCATCTGAAAAGGGTCTGATAGTTTGTTTTTCCTGTATAACAGGATTATTAGTTACACGTTGGATTTATTCGGGTCATTTTCCACTAAGTGGTTTATATGAATCATTAATATTCCTTTCGTGGTGTTTCTCCCTTATTCATATAGTTCCATATTTCAAAAAAAATAAAAATTTATTAAGCACAATAACCGGTTCAAGTGCTATTTTTACCCAGGGCTTCGCTACTTCCGGACTTTTAACTCAAATACACCAATCTTCAATATTAGTACCCGCTCTTCAATCCGAGTGGTTATTAATGCACGTTAACTATGATGATATTGGGCTATGCATCCCCTTTATGTGGATCATTTTCCCCCAGCCGTTTTCGTTGGTGAAATTAAAAAAAAAAAAAAAAAAAAAAAAACAAACTACTTCTTTTTACCGGGTAAGAATTATTACAGATCTCAATTAATCCAACAATTGGATTATTGGAGTTATCGGATTATTAGTCTAGGATTTTTATTTTTAACCATAGGTATTTTGTCAGGAGCAGTGTGGGCTAACGAAGCTTGGGGATCCTATTGGAATTGGGATCCAAAAGAAACTTGGGCATTTATTACTTGGATCGTATTCGTGATTTATTTACATACTCGAACAAATATAAACCCGCAAGGTGAAAATTCGGCAATTGTAGCGTCTATAGGCTTTCTTATAATTTGGATATGCTATTTTGGGGTTAATCTATTAGGACTAGGACTACATAGTTATGGTTCGTTTACATTAACATCTAATTGAATTCACGAAAGTATCTTAAGAACACAACACATTCACATTACAGTACATATAAAAATATAAAATTTTACATGAAATCCTTGTTAAAAAAGAATTTAAAAATTTCTTTATCAATTCAAATTTATTGTAAATTACAAAAAAAAAAAATAGACTTGAATTGGTATTGTGTAATAAATTTTTATTTTACCCCCCTGCTCCCTTTTTTGAAATATGGAATATATGAATAAGGAAAAACACGAAAGGAATATTAATGATTCTAAAAAAAAAGCTTAGTGGAAAATGACAATAAATCGAACAATAATTCTTGATACAAAAAAAAAAAAAGGGTATAAAAAAATAAGTTAATATATGTTCTAAGGTGGAAACAAAAAAAAAAAAAAAAGAAAAGTATCTTAAATGGAAATTGGGAGTTGAATTCATTATGGGATCTATTTCTCTTTTTTAGAAGATGACATGCCGCTACTCGGACCCGAACCGAGATGCTCTAGCACTGCTTCCTAAGAGCAGCGTGTCTACCAATTTCACCATAGCGGCTTGTCTTGAACTTATAATAGCTTATAAATAAACAATCGTCGAGATTGAAGAAGACAATTCAGTGCAATATTTTTTGTTTTTTTTTTTTAGGAAAAAAAAATCAAATTAAAAATAATACAAAAAAATAGGGGTTAGAAAGTTCGTTATTTTAGTTTAGGGTCTTAGCCTCTTGGGGTTTTTCGTGTATTTTATGTTCTCTTAGAATTGAACCCTTGTAACTTCTCCCTCAAAAAATATTTTTGGTTTCCTTTTTTAATGAACTTTTTCTCATTTATTTTCTCATTTTTTGAATTTCAGAAATTTACCTTCTATATTTTTATTCTATACTATTTTCTATATAATTCTATATTTTATCTATATTCTATTTCTATATAGTAATTCATAGAAATATATAAAAAAAGGTTAACTAAAGTTAAATTCAATCTATTACTTTCACTAAAAATAAAAAATTCAAAATAAAAAATTATCTCCCTTTTTATAGATAGAGAAAAGGGGATAAAAATACAATTTTTTATTGTAACTCTAACAAATAAAGAGTTCGATGGGAAAAAGTCCTCCCCATCTTGTAAATGATAAAATATACATAAAAAAAAAAAAAGAAGGATAACCCCTTTTATCTTGTATTTATGTGTTTGTCAAACAAAACGGGGAAACTTTTATATTTTTAGAATTCAGTAAAAAGCTAAATATTTGTTAAATATAAAAGAGGGAACTTATTGCTATTTCATATTGATTAGTTTAACTCAATAGGAAATTTAAATTTTTATAGCAAATAGGAAATGGTCAATTTTTTTTCGATTTGATTCGGATTATTGAAATTTTTGATTACTATTACTTAATATACTTAATACTTAAATTACTTAATACTTAAATTACTTAATACTTAAATACTTAATTTGTTAATTTTTTGTTGCACAAAAAAACTTTTTGAATTTCCTGTAGAAAGAGATTTCCCCTAACGAAAAAGCTTTTAATGCTGTCCAATATCCTCCTTTTTTCCAAATATTTTTCCGAATACGCTTTTTTGATGCAGAAATACGTTTTTTTGGAACTGCCATTTAAGATAAAAAGGATTACTTATTGTTTTAGTTGGATGTGAAAGACATCTATTGTTGAAACCAAATCCTTCTTTTGTTTTTTTTTTTACTATTTATTCTTATTAATACCCCTTTCGGAAAAAGAAAGCTAAGGAGGGGAGATATATGAAAATCGCATTTAGAAAAAAATAGATTTCGTGTACTCTAAATACTAGAAATAGCGAAATGGAGACATACGAAGATATATGTTTTTTTTTTTATTCCATAGAATCGCTGTAAATTTTTTTATTCATTCGATTGATTACGATCTTTATTTTATATTCTTTCTCATTGAAGTTGATATCTGTAGAATCTGTTGCACCATAGGAATGATATTCTTTCTCATTAAAGCCTATATCTATAGAATCCGTTGTACCATAGGAATCAAATTAAATCTTAATAATAAATCTTAATAATAAAAAAAAAAAAGAATTCAACTTTCCGTTTTCATTTTCTTTTTTATTAACCGGCCAAACGGGGTAGCTTTAATTTGCAAATTGCAAAAAAAAAAAATGAATTGCTCTGTTTTCGTTTTATATCATTTATACTATTTGACCAAATCTAACTTCTTGATTTGAATTGAATATTTGAAGTATTTATAATAAAAAAAAAAAAGATAAAGAAAGAAGAAGAATAAGTAAATAAGTATAAGTAAAGATATAAGTAAAGTAAGTATAAGTAAAGTATAAGTAAAGTAAGTATAAGTAAAGTATAAGTAAAGTAAGTATAAGTAAAGTATAAGTAAAGTAAGAGGAAAGACTTCTAAATTTCTATTTAAATTAGTTTAACTTAGTTCATATCTTGACTTTTTTGACTCCTTTCAAACAGGTAAGACCCCGTTAATCAGAAACAATAAATTAGGAAATTCATAATTCAAAAAGCTTTTTATGCAACAGACATATCAATACGGGTGGCTCATACCCTTCATCCCACTTCCCGTTCCTATATTACTAGGGTGGGACTTCTTATTTTTCCGACGGCAACGAAAAATTTTCGTCGCATGTGGGCTTTTCATAGTGTTTTATTGTTAAGTATAGTCATTATTTTTTCAATGAATCTGTCTATTCAGCAAATAAATAGCAATTCTAGCTATCAATATGTCTGGTCTTGGATCATTACTAATGATTTTTCTTTAGAATTCGGCTATTTGATAGATCCACTTACTTCTATTATGTCAATGTTAATAACTACCGTTGGAATTTTGGTTCTTATTTATAGTGATAATTATATGGCTCATGATCAAGGATATTTGAGATTTTTTGCTTATATGAGTTTTTTCTGTGGTTCCATGCTAGGATTAGTTACTAGTTCTAATTTGGTACAAATTTATATTTTTTGGGAATTGGTTGGAATGTGTTCCTATTTATTATTAGGATTTTGGTTCACACGACCACAAGCAGCAAATGCTTGCCAAAAAGCTTTTGTAACAAATCGTGTAGGGATTTTGGTTTATTATTAGGAATTTTAGGTTTTTATTGGATAACGGGTAGTTTCGAATTTGAGGATTTATTCGAAATATTTAATGACTTAATTTCTAAAAACCAGGTCAATTTTTATTTGTTACTTTGTGTGCTGTTCTGTTATTTGCTGGTGCCGTTGCTAAATCTGCACAATTTCCCCTTCATGTATGGCTGCCCGATGCTATGGAAGGGCCTACTCCGATTTCCGCTCTTATACACGCTGCTACTATGGTGGCGGCAGGAATTTTCTTGTAGCTCGGCTTCTTCCTCTTTTCATAGTTATACCTTCCATAATGAATTTAATCTCGTTGATAGCAATAATAACTGTTTTATTAGGAGCTACGTTAGCTCTTGCTCAAAAAGATATTAAGAGGGTTTTAGCCTATTCTACAATGTCGCAATTGGGTTATATGATGTTAGCTCTTGGTATGGGGTCTTATCAAAGTGCTTTATTTCATTTGATTACTCATGCCTATTCCAAAGCATTGTTATTCTTAGGATCCGGATCCGTTATTCATTCAATGGAAGGGATTGTTGGCTATTCTCCTATAAAAGTCAGAATATGATTCTTATGGGAGGTTTAGAAAATATGTACCAATTACAAAAAATGCTTTTTTTTTAGGTACACTCTCTCTTTGTGGTATTCCGCCTTTGGCTTGTTTTTGGTCCAAAGATGAAATTCTTAATGATACTTGGTTGTATTCGACGATTTTCGCAATAATAGCCTGGGTTACTGCAGGATTAACCGCATTTTATATGTTTCGGATATATTTACTTACTTTTGAGGGACATTTAAATGTTTATTTTCAAAATTATAGTGGCAAACAAAAACTACCTTTCTATTCAATATCTCTATGGGGTAGGACAGTTTCAAAAAGAATTAATCAAAATGTTCGTTTATTAGCAATGACTGATGATAAAAGTTATTCCTTTTTTCAAAAAAACATATCGAATTGATGATAATGATAGGAATATAACACAACCATATATTACTATTCCTCTTTTTGAGAAAAAAAAGCTTGATTCCTATCCTTACGAATCAGACAATAATATGCTATTTCCTCTCCTTGTATTGGGCCTATTTACTTTGTTCGTTGGGTTTATAAGAATTCCTTTCAATCAAGAGGGAGGCAATGGTGATATATTATCTAAATGGGTAACTCCGTCGATAAATCTTTTGCATAAAACGTCTACAAATTTGACGGATTGGTCTGAATTTTTCAAAGATGCAATTTTTTCAGTGAGTATAGGTTATTTAGGAATATTTATAGCGTCTTTTTTTATATAAATCCCCTATTCCTCCTTACTAAATTTGGATTTAATTAATTCAGCTGTTAAAGGGCCCCCGGGGCCCTCCTTTGGCAGAAAATGCTAAATGGCATATATAGTTGGTCAGATAATCGCGCTTATATAGATTCTTTTTATAAAACATTCTTAACCGGGGGCATTAGAGAATTGTCTAAAGTAACTCATTGTTTTGATCGTCGAGTAATTGATGGAATT
>JAHSUH010000396.1:0-20291 GCA_025388415.1 Cynanchum wilfordii
ACTCTTGTGTGAGTACATCTCCTTTCATGTAATATCCAGTGCTATGTTCTATCACACATGTGAATCATGAAGAGACTAATATATAGTATCTAAGCAGTGCTCTATGCAATGAAAAACTAAACATGCGAGATCAACTACTTGTAGCTCTTAGATTCAACATAATAAATACATACCTACACACTAAATAAGATCAAAAACACCCAAAGCCAGAATGTGCCCAGTCAAAGTACTTATACATTTTCAACTATAATATGGCAGCTACTAAGTAAAAAAGAGAAACAAATTCAAAACAAATATTGGTCACTAAAAATTAACATTTCTTAGAATTAATTTCTAAGGATGTTTACCTCCAAAAATCAATGCACTATACTATTGTAGCATCTAAAGAACTCGAAAGGGCTTTAAATAAAATACTAAAGATCTGAGAGTTAATAAGTAATAATGGTGGCCGTTCATTGAGAAACTACTACATGCAAAATCTAACCAAAGAGATGAAAAGAAGAAATCTAAATCAAAAGCAGTACCTAAATTCATATCAAGCATAAATTAAGGCTATGAAGAGAATAAAAGATGAAAATACAGAAAACATCTAACATATTACTGACTTTCAAAAATTAGTATCAAGATGTAGTCTTCATAAGTTAAGAAGATGTGTAAGAATCCCCTAACTAAACTAGAAGTACCCTTAAAGAAAGACATAAAGGGAATGAAGATAAAATGATATGAAAATGCAACACAGCACTAAGAAATGTAGAAGACAACTAATGAAAATGCAAAACAAGTAAATGACAAGTAATGGAGACTAAGATTAAGAGAAGAAGTAAACTAAACTACTCTAACATAATACCTAAAAATCTAAAGATAATATATAATACAACTATCTAAAAAATCATAAGCACGAAAACGGGGGAATACGTTTTTGGGAACGCCAAATAAAAATCAATCAAAGGAGAGAATCAAGTTACCAGAAACTAGTTGGATCTTATACTAACCGTACAGGAGAACTAACGATTACGAAACGAGTTAGAGAAGATTAAGGCATAAACTAAAGTCAAATTGTAGCATTAAAGAAAAACGATTGGTGTCTAAAAAAATTCATACTAAGTCAAGCCCCAGAGATGGTAAACCCAAGATCTGAGATTAATCTAAGGGATGAAGAAACAAGTAGTCAGACTTCAAATTATCTAGGCACTAAGCTTAACTAAGCTATGTATTCGAGATCAACTAAAGTTATCCTAAATCCAAAATATCTATACTATATCTAACCCTTAATTTCTAAGTAAAAGTTTACCTACAGGATCTAAACTAACCAAAACACTAACTAAACTAAAAAATCATGATAGTAAATCATCTGAAAAACACAAGATCTAAATCCAAAAATTATAATCTAAGAAGAAAATTTTAAGAAAAACAAATTTAAATGAAAACAAGAGAAAAGCAATACAAGTAACATAAGAAAACTACTAAAGTAAGAATAAGAAGAATCAAAGAATCAAAATTAAACTACTCGTTAAGAATTAGAAACAAAATGAAATTGGAAACATCTAAACTAAATGAAATAAAAATCGATCACTAAATATCCAAGATCTATCAAAGAGATAAAAGATATTCTAAGAATTAGACATGAAAAGTAAAAAGTTACTTGAGAATGATATCATAAAACAAATCATATCAAAATTAATTCGTTATAAATTTCACACAGTTGATGAAAATTTTCCCAAAAATTACAACGAACTTAGAGGAAAAACATCACGAAAATTAATAGGGTTCACAGGCAGCAGCGCCAAAGAAATCGATGTGTTATTTTGATTATATAAATAATATAAAATAAATAACAAATAATCAATTCTTAAATATTTTCCCAAAATAATAGGAGTCCCTCATGATTAAACGGTTTGTCTATAAAAATAAAATAACTTCAATTAAAGGGAAGCACACCTATCAAATAGTTTAGTATATAAGGTGGTATTTGATTTTAAATTTATAAAAAAATCGTTTTCCCTAAGACTTCTATTAAATTCTAGTGTGGAAAATATAATCAAACTAATTATGAATATGATTTGTGAATAAGGATCATTCAACAAGTAAACCAACCAATATCAAGAATGATAGGATTGATTTCTAAAATTCTAGAAAGCAAAGTAAAATAAAGCAAGTAGAAGATCAAGCAAGTAATGGAAGGTAGAAACTCATAAGAAATAATAGGAGAAATGAAGGATCACAAACTACTAGGGGCAAGATTAATCATGAAATAACTATCATAATCTCCCAATATTCAAGTCTAGAGTAGAATTTCTTCCATACGATTTGTGCAAGAAACTCATTGATTTAAGAACACTTGAATCTTGACAAGATCAAACCTCCCATCAATCATCCTAGTTTTGTTCATCAAAAGGAAATCTAATCGAATCAACTTGGCACTAATTGTTGTCCTACCCTGGCCTAACAATTAGTGTTGTCGGAACTACAACCTGAAATCAAAGCTTAACACACAAGAGAAAGTTGGGATCGAAAGCTATGAATGAAATTGCAATTCAAATTAACGATCATCCATAAAACCATAATTTGAATTTGCCCAAAAGTAATTGTAGAATAATACCGACCACTTCTACCAAAAGAAATGTAGAGAGAAGAGTTCCTAGGGTTGGTGTCTAATTACAAGATTGAAATTCAAAGAAATCAAAGAAAGAAGAGTAACCTCTTCAGCCTCCCTTTTTATCAAACTTCTCTTCTTCAAATCTTCAAGTTGATGAAGTTGATTCTTCTCTTGCAAGACTCTAAAGAAATTCCTTATGGTTGAGGCTAACTTCTCACAAGATCTCACAAGGTAATCTCTCAACTCACAGCATATGAACAAGATCTCAAAATTATGAAAGTAGGAAAGTATAGATCTTAATTCAAAAACCCTAAAAAGTATTACAATTTAATAGCATAACCCCTTCCAAAATCCTGACGAAAAATTAATGCTAAAAATCCTAATATTTATAGATAAACTAAACCGAGGAGTAAAATCGTAAGTTTACATAAAAGATTACTGAGCATCATTACGGGCGTAGCCCTACATGATCTACGGGCGTTTAGATGAGGTTATGTACTATGAGCGTTTGATCCAGTGCCACGGCAGTAAGACGGTAGTTAATTCATGCGGGCGTGATGCAAAAAGGAAACAAGCGTTTACTACGCTACGGGCGTATGTCGTCTTGCACAGGCGTAGCATATTGCCGTGAATGTTGCACTTTTGCCTCTAAATTTATCTTTTTACACCAATTTTCCCCAGAAGTTACCGAAAGCGAATATTTGCAATTAAGCCCACGATCGATCAATTTATCTCAATTTAATACAATTATATTCACAAATCATGCACAAATTATATCTCAAAGCATGATCATATTTGATGTTATCATTTGTCCTATAGATTTTATTGTTCTAGACATGCATAATGATGCTCCTCTTATTTTGGAAATTCATTTCTAGTTACTATTAAAGCATTGAATGAAGTTCTCAATGATCATATCAAGATAAGAATAGATAAGAATAATATGTTTTACAATTTGAATTCTATTCTTATACAACCTATGGAATTAGATGATGAGTTGTTTTCATTGGATTTAATTGATCAACTTGTGGAAAATAGCATGAATAAAATGTTGTTAAAAGATTCTAATCATGTTGCTATTTGTGAAGATGATTATTCTTTGGATTCTTATGCAAATTGCAAGGAACTTCAAAAGAAGCAAACTTCCTTTGTGAATCCCTCCGGATCTTGAATTAAAAGAATTGCCAAGTCATCTATGCTATGGATTCCTTGATGAGAACAAGAAGCTTGGGTAATACTTGCCTCTTAAGGAGAAGAAAGAACAAAGGAGCTCACATTAGGAAATCGATATTGAAATCCGTGATAAGAAAGGTGTGAAAATGTAAGTTTGTGGATCATTTATCTTGATTAGAAAATCACGAGCTTGAGGTCCTAGAGCGAGACCGTGATAGCTGATACATTTCCCGATGAGAGTTTATTTTTAATTGAAATTTTGAATTTTATTGATAAATCTCTTCCTTGGTTTGTCGATATTGCTAACTATCTTCTTTGCTAAGATACTTCCCTAGCGACTTATCTCCCCACCAAAAAGAATAAATTCTTTTCGATTTAAAGTACTATTTTTGGGATGATCCGTTTTATTTCGAATTTGTCCTTGATCAAATTATTCGAAGATGTGTTTCGGGAGCGAAAGGTTTTGAGATCCTAGAGCATTGTCACACGGGGACCGGGGGAGGACACCTAGCCGCAAATAATACCGTAAGAAAGGTATTAGAAGTTGGATTTTATTGGCCTACGATGTTCAAAGATGCACAATCTTCCATAAAAGCATGCGATGCGTGTCGAAGAACGGGAAAAATATCCACACGATCGGATGCCACAACAAATTTTTCAGTGTCGAAATTTTTGACATATGGGGTATTGATTTCATGGGACCTTTTCCCTCTTCTTTTGGAAATAAATATATTTTTGTAGCCGTTGAATATTTTTCTAAATGGCCGGAGGCCAGGGCTTGTGCTACTACACGATGCTAAAGTTGTATGCAAGTTTCTTCAGCGTTTGTTTGTAAGGTCGGGTGCCCGAAAGCCTTAATTAGCGATAGAGGAACTCCTAACGTAACTCTCAGCTTGAGAAGATCCTCAAAAGGTATGGAGTCCAACATCGATTATCCACATCGTATCATCCTCAAACAAGAGGACAAGTAGAAGTGACAAATTGAGGAATCAAGAGAATTTTAAAAAAGACGTGGGAATTAAAAGAAAAGATTGGTCTTTAAAGGTGGATGATGCTTTATGGGCCTTTTCGGACTGCATTTTGCACTTCCACTAGATTTTCTCCATACCGCCTTCTCTATGGTAAAACTTGTCACTTACCCGTTGAAATCGAACATAAAGCTTTTTAGGCTCTTGAGGTGCAATTTGGATGACGACCTAACCACGAAAGAAAGAATCTTGCAACTTCATGAACTCGACGAATGGAGATTTCAAGCTTACGAGAATTCTTTGAATTTCAAGATGAAAACCAAATTGTGGCATGATAGGCGTCTTGGGGTCCAAAAAAAATTTTCCGGTGGTGATAAAGTTTTAATCTATAATTCACGTTTAAAAATGTCTCGGGGAAATTAAAAAGTTATTGGACTAGTCTGTTTTTCATTTCTCAAGTTTTTCCATATGGAGTTTTTGCAGGGTACTCCGAGAGGATGGATCAAAATTCAAAATCAACGGCCAACGATTAAAACCTTACCTGAGAACCTTTCAATAAAAACGATAACGAACTTTGATCGTAATCGGGGGAGTTTGTCTTACTTTTCGCTTTTCTTACGTGTTGTCTTGCGTTTTTCTTTTTCGCATCTTTTATTTCTATCTTCTTTTATTCTCTTTTTATAGTTTTTTCTCACTTTCTTATTTTTCTTAAATAAGTTGTGGGGTATTCGCTTTTACACCGAGGACGAGTGTAATTTTTCAAGTTGTGGGGTAGGTGTATACACTAGTTTTATCTCAAAATTGCCAAAATTTTTCAAATTTTTCAAAATAATTAGTTTACTTGAAAAGATTATTTTTGTGAACTCTTTGTGGGAATTTGATTTGCTTAGCCGATGATATAAACTATTTGTTAAATGTTAAAAGTCTCGAGATTTGATTTGTTTCATCTTGTTGATACTTGGTACGAGCATGATTATAGGAAAATCCTTAATTTCTTTTGACATAGCTATTTTTGATTGTTTGTTCTGATTAGTGAACTACTTTTGGAAAACTTATTTGAATAGTATTAAGTCTTTTGGGAATGGAAATGACTTGAATTTTCACTTGAAAAATTCTTTGAGATACTTGCCACACTTTTAATTTTCGTTGAATAAATAGTTGAATAAAAGGTTATTTTGCATGTATCCTTCGCTACTTGAGCACCATTCCTTAAGGGAATTGAATGCCTGGTGCCCTAAGGTCCTTGGGATATGGGATTCATCGGAGTGGAACTCGTTACAAGTGTAGTTAAAGTTGATATTGTTAAGCAAACAATAAAAACCTTGAACAAAAGAGAATAACTTGAATAAAATTTTACTTTTGAATAAGTGGCTTGTTTCTTGAGATTTGATTATGATTATTTCTCATTGTTGAAGTTTTTGATAGATCAAACCACTATTTGAGTAGTTTGCTTTGAAAGAAAATTTGCTATTTGGATCATCAATTGAGATAGAGCACACACTTCACTCGGGATGCTTTTATGATCGTTTTTCGTATTTAAGTTGAAAATGTTTTGTTCAAATTGAGTTTTCTTGACATAGACATAAAACATTTGATGAGGCATAAAAGTGAATCATCCCTTAGCACTTTGTTTATGAGATCTTTGAAAAGTAAACTAGTTGATGTTGAAATCTTTGAGGAATTTCATGCACATCTTAATCAAGTTGAAATTGTTTTTTTTTTTTTATCTATTTGATGGTTTAGTTTATTTCTTCTTAAAACCTCTTCCATTTGATTTGCTTGAGGACAAGCAAGGTTTAAGTTGTGGGGTATATGATAACATCAAATATGATCATGTTTTGAGATATAATTTGTGCCTGATTTGTGAGTATGATTGTATTAAATTGAGTTAAATTGATTGATTTTGGGTTTAATTGCGAATATTCCGTTTCGGGTAACTTCTGGTTCAAATTGGTTTAAAAAGACAAATTCAGAGGCAAAAGTGCAACATTCTGGAAATATGCTACGCCCTTGGAAGCTGTCATACGCCCGTAGGAGCTATACGCCCGTTGCCCTTTTGTGCATCACGCCCGTATAAATTAACTACTTTCTCTACAGCCGTTGCACTTTGTGGATTCTACGTCCGTAGGACATAACTGCATCAATACACTCGTAGAGAAGAAAGGGCAACGCCCGTAGTCATGCCAGAATCTATGTTTTCCGTGTAAAATGACGATTTTACCCCCGGTTTCGTTTACCTATAAATATAAGGATTTTTAGCATTAGTCGGATTGGCTAGTTTCTCACATTGTTTCAGATATTGAATATCATATTGGGTTTTCTTGAATTTCATATATTTTGGTATAGAATTTAGGGAATTTTCTATTACTTTGTTTGATCTACTTTCAATTAGATAATTCCCTAGGTTGTTTTAGTGATAATTGTTTCTAGTTAGGTTGTGTAATCTCTCCTCGGTCTATAAGGTAGAGTTTTGCAACTTGATCAAGAGGAATTTGATCTACTTCAATCATTCAAGCTTCAAGGAACAAGAAGAAGATTCAAGAGGAAAGTTGAGGTGTAGAGATCTTTCCGGTATCAATTGACAACTGGTTTTGGAACTATTTTCTTACCTTCTTCACTTACTTTTGTTGATAATTCTTGTAATATATAGTTTACCAACCCAGTAGGAACTCTCTTCTTCTACCTTTCTTTAGGGTAGAAGTGGTTGGTTTCATGTTATACTTTCACTATGAGATTGATCTATTGTGAGTTGATTGTTATGATTTCATTAACTTGAATTGCAATTTCAATTATGGCATTGATTTGATTTCCTATCTTGAGTTGAGCTCTAATTCAATTTTGTGGTTCGGGTTAACACTAATTGTTATGTCGGACCTTGGATATACGATTAGTGCTAGATTAGTTTGATTATCTTCCTATTGATGTACCGGACATTGGATGATTAGTAGGGATTTAATCTTACTAATATATTCGAGTTGTTCTTCACGTATGAATTTCTTTCAACGACACGTATTGAGGAAGTTCATCCTTAGACTCGGATTTGGTGAAATTGTGATAGTTGAATCATGATACTTGATTTTGTTGTGAAGTGTATCCTCCACTCTCTCTAATGTGTTTAGTGAGTTCTTCAAACATTCAATATTATCTCATCCATATTCTCTACTTTGCTTTCTTTTAATTTGCTTTCTAGGATTTAGAATTCAATCTTATCATTCTTGATATGGTTGGATTACTTGATGATTGATTCATACTTTCAAATCATATTCACAATTGATTTAATTATATTTTTCACACTAGAATTTAATAGACGCCTTTGGGAAAACGATTTTATAAATATTAAAATCCGAATACGACCTTATTTACTAAACTATTTCGATAGGTGCTCTGCCTAGTTGAGTTTATTTTATTAGTGACAATCCTATTTTAATCTTGAGAATTCCTATTATTCTTAGTATTATTTATTCAATTATTTATATTATTTTTATATATAATAAACCACACATCAATTGTTATGATTTTATTAGCTTGAATTGCAATTTCAATTATGGCTTTGATTTGAATTCTTATCTTGAGTTGAGCTTTAATGTGATTTTGTGGTTCGGGTTAACACTAATTGTTAGACCGGACCTTGGATATACGATTAGTGCTAGATTAGTTTGGTTATTTTCCTATTAATGGACCGGACCTTGGATGATTAGTAGGGATGATGAGCTTTATTTATATATAAAAATAATATAAATAATGGAATAAAATAGTACTAAAAATAATAGGAATTCTCAAGATTAAAATAGGATTGTCACTAAGAAAATAAACTCAACTAGGCAGAGAACCTATCAAAATAGTTTAGTAAGTAAAGGTAGTATTCAGATTTTAATATTTATAAAATCGTTTTCCCCAAGACGTCTATTAATTTTTAGTGTGGAAAATATAATTAATTCAATTGTGGATATGATTTGGAAGTATGAATCAATCATCAAGTAATCCAACCTTTATCAAGAATGATAAGATTGATTTCTACATCCTAGAAAGCAAAGTAAATGAACAATGTAAAGAATAAAGCAAGTAAAAAGGTTGGGAGGAATCCTTAGTAAAATATAGGTGAGATAAGAGGATACAAAATACCAAGAATAGGATAATCTTGGATCTAGTATCATAGCTCCACCAAATTCAAGTCTAAAGTAGAATTTCTTCCATACGGATCGTGGCAAGAAATTCCTAGATTAAGAACACTTGAATGTTAATACAAATATATTTCCTATCAATCATCCAAGGTCCGGTCCATCAATAGGAAACTAATCGCATTAACTTGGCACTAATCATATATCCAAGGTCCGCCTAACAATTAGTGTTAATCCGGAACCACAATCTCAAATCAAAGCTTGTTCTAAAGATAAAATTCAGATCTAAAGCCATCAATGAAATTGCAATCCAAATTAATAAAACCACAATCATTCAATCCAAGAATATCACTATCTCAAGTAAATTGTAAAATAAAACCAACAAAATCTACCTATAAGAAATGTAGAAATGAGAGTTCCTAAGGTTGGTTAACTAATTACAAAGAATAACAAGGAATAATAGAAGAAAAGGAGAAAGTGAAACATAGACCTTAATCCTTCTTCCTCTTCAACTTCTTGATAACGCCAAATTTGGTAATGTTTTGGAAGGGTATTTGTGCATAATTGTTGAGGATTATTAGAGTAAATTGAGATAAATTGATTGATTTTGGGTTTAATTGCAAATATTCTGTTTTTAGGAAGTTTGTGGAGTAAATCGATTAAAATAGCGAAGTTCGGGGACTAAATATGCAATTTCCGGAAAGATGCACACAACCAGCCCAGGAACACGCGCTCGGTCACCAAGAACACGGCCAGCAAGAAGACTCAACACGCCCTTCCAGGCCACGGAACACGTGCTCGGTGAATGAACACGCCCAGAAAGAAGGCAGAACACGGCCAGAGTCAACACGCGCTCGGTGATGAAACCGTCACTGAGCCCGTGTTACCTATACTACTGAGCCCGTGTTTGGCTCGGTTCCGAGATTTTAGAGATTTTTGTGTAAAATTCCTATTTTACCCCTGTTTTGGTTATCTATAAATATTGGGATTTTTACCATTATTAGAGGTTGGATAGAGGTTTGATTAGGCTTAATTGCTAAGTAATTTTAGAGGTTTGGTAGAACTTAGAGAGAGATCTATACTTTGATTTTCCAATTTTCTTAGAGATTACTCTCTACTTGTTGTAGTATTGAGTATCTTGGGATTAATTTGGTAGGTTTGCCTCGATCCGTAAGGAGATCTATTGAATATATTCTAGGGTATTTGCGCTACACAAATTGAAGATCCAAATTGAAGAAGCAAAGAAGAATCAAGAGAAGGAGTTGAAGAGGAAGAAGGTTTAATGTCTATGTTTCACTTTCCCCTTTTCTTCTATTTATTCTTGTTATTCTTTGTAATTAGTTAACCAACCTTAGGAATTCTCATTTCTACATTTCTTATAGGTAGATTTGGTTGGTTTTATTTTACAAATTACTTGAGATATTGTGATGTTCTTGGAAGGAATGATTGTGGTTTTATTAATTCGAATTGCAATTTCATTGATGACTTTAGATCTGAATTTTATCTTTAGTACAAGCTTTGATTTGAGATTGTGGTTCGGATTAACACTAATTGTTAGGCCAGACCCCGGATATACGATTAGTGCCAAGTTGATGTGATTAGTTTCCTATTGATGGACCAGACCCGGATGATTGATGGGAGATTGATCTTGTCAACATTCAAGTGTTCTTAATCTAGGAATTTCTTGCCACGAACCGTATGGAAGAGATTCTACTTTAGACTTGATTTTGGTGGAGCTATGATACTAGATCCAAGATTATCCTATACTTGGTATTTTGTATCCTCTTATCTCACCTATATTTTGCAAAGAATTCCTCCCAACCTTTTTACTTGCTTTATTCCTTACATTGTTCTTTAATTTGCTTTCTAGGATTTAGAATTCAATCTTATCATTCTTGATATTGGTTGATTTACTTGTTGAATGATCCTTAATTACAAATCATATTCATAATTAGTTTGATTATATTTTCCACACTAGAATTTAATAGAAGTCTTAGGGAAAAACGATTTTTATAAATTTAAAATCCGAATATCACCTTATTTACTAAACTATTTCGATAGGTGCTCTGCCTTATTGAGTTATTTAATTAAGTGACAAACTTATTTTAATATTAAAGATTATTATTATTTTTTTAGTATTATTTATTCGATTATTTATATTATTTATATTAATATTTTATAACTCAAATAACACATCACTTCTTCTCTTGATTCTTCTTTGCTTCTTCAACTTGAATCTTCAATTTGTGTAGTCCAAATACCCTTTTCCAACCTCTAATCCAACCTCTAAATAATGGTAAAAATCCTAATATTTATAGGTAACCGAAACCGGGGGTAAAATTGTCATTTTACAAAGAAAACAGTGATTCTGGCATGACTACGGGCGTTGTCCTTTCTTCTCTACAGGCGTATTGATGTCGTTATGTCCTACAGACGTAGAATCCAGAGTGCAACGGCCGTAGAGAAGGTAGTTATTTTATACGGGCGTGATGCACAAAGGGGCAACGGGCGTAGTCCATCCTCCAAGGGCGTAGCACAATTCCAGAATGTTACACTTTTGCCTCCGAATTTATCTTTTTAAGCCAATTTGCCCCGAAGTTACCTAAAATGCAAAATATACAATTGAACCCTTAATCACTCAATTTATCTCAATTTAATACAATAAAACTCATAAATCATGCACAATTGATATCCCAAAACATGATCATATTTGATGTTATCGGATACCTTTTAACCTAAACAACACATAAACAAAAGACAAACAAAGAGAAACAAGAACAAAAAAAAAAAAAAAAAAACGAAACAATGAAAACAAAAACATAGGGTTGCCTCCCTATAACCGCTTCTTTACTGACATTAAGCTAGACTGCCTTTCCTCGAAGGACTTTATGTTCGATTTTCTCGAACAATTCTCTGTAAAATTTTAACTTCTGTTTGTTCACTTTGAATGATGTTTCACCCTCATTCATTACTTCACAAGCTCTCATGGTGAGAATTGTTTGATAATGAAGGAGTTGGTCCAATAGCTTTTAAAATTTCCTGAAAACATTATCAAATGTGAATATAATAACATTTTATCCTCAAGTTGAAATTCCTTTACACTGTCTATCATGCCAAGTCCTATTTTTCCATTTAAAGCTCATTGAATTTCCATAGTCATCAAATTCATTCAATTTTTAGGATTCTATCCAATGTACACAAAATGCTTTATAATTCAACAAGTGACTGCATGGTGATCAGTCTACATAATAGTGTTGGACAAGACCAAATATATCAAATGCATATACAACAACTAGCATAGTATATCATTTGGACATTCATAGCATATCGTTGTCCTCAAACAACTCCTACTGCATATTTACTAACATAACATATCATATAAAAAATTTCAATTAAGGGATGTTATAATGAGTGCAGTAGTGAAAGTATTCCTTTAATAAAATTCATGCAACAATTCCTTATCAAACACAAAAGAATAACTTTTCCAGTTAAGCATACGAGTCGTTTACATGCATCTTTAAAAGATAGATTCCAGATTTCACAAGCAATGCATAAACGTATATCAATCATAGGAAATCATCTATAAACTCCCTTAAACTCTCTTATCATGTTAAGAAAATATCATAGCTAGAATAGCTATCTAGAAAACAATAGAATATGTATGAGAGCAAAGGCTAGGATTGGTACTTGGAATATCAACAATTTTATAAACAAAAGCTCTTTTGTACCTCTTGAGTGCATTCAGTTGCAACTTCCTTTCGTTTCTCATTCAGATTGCAATTATAATCAAGGAAGTTCTTACCTTCATCTTAGGAATCCATAGTAGAAATGGGTTGACCAGCCCTTTCGGTTTCAATTCAAGTGGATCCTTGCACGATGCATTCAAAAAAAATTTCAATTTTTGATAATACCAAAGATAGGTTAGGCATGAAGTTTCAATAAGACAAGAAGAAGGCAAAGGAAAAATTTTGAAGAATTTGAAAAAAAAATTTCTTTTTTTATCGACCCTAGATAATCTCTAGAGTTTTTTCCTAGTATGGTTTTAGAATGAATTTTCTAAAACTAGATGACCTTAATTATTTAATTCTAGATAATTTCTAAAATTAACAATTTAGGAAACCGTATACTTAGGAAAGTGAGGTCTAATTCCACTAATCAAATCATGTCATAAAGGATAGATACTACCGTTACCAAATCATAAAGTTTCTCAAATTTTGATCAGGAATTTTTAAAATGTTATGAATTTAGCATCCCCGGCAATGACGCCAAAAATATTATGTGTAATTTGTTATCATGCATTTACACAACTATGTTTGTGATTAATTAGGATAAATTGTCACTTAAACAAACATAACCTAAGGCAGAGTACCTATCGAATGCAGATAGTAACATGGATGCATCAACGATTTTAAATTTATAGATAATATCATTTAATCCTAGGAACGTTGATAACAACTTAATAGTATCTTATCAATTATGACAAAGTGTAGTGTAATGGGAATTAGTCCTAGGCTCAAATTCAATTCATGGAGATTGATAATTTGGAAAGAAAAGCAAGTAAAAGATAAATAATAGGAATCTTAATTAAGCTCCAATGATCCAATTATGAAGACCTATATTCGAAGATACAACTTGCAAGTGGATCTAAGGTAATTATGAATTCGAATTGTCTTAGTACCATACCCGAATTATCTAAAGCGATTACCTCAATATGGTGGTTGCAAGTAATCCTAAACCTTTTTAGATTAGTTATTAAGGCTTCAATTTAACAACTTAATCTTAAGATTTTCATTGATTCCAAACCCGAGATTATTAGGCTGCCTAACCTCAGTATGGTGGCCACAAGTTATTAGTCCTAATCGGCGATTTGTTAAATCTCATATGGGGGGGTGATAACTTGATTTTATATCATGTTTTTATACATTAATTGTGTTCAATTCGAGTTAATTATGGAGTTAATTGGACTTAATTGAATGGAAATTATGCAAATTCTTTTCTGTTTTTATTTCGGAAGTTTCGGGGACCAAAATTAAAGAAAGGAAGAAATCAAGGACTAAAATTGCAATTTTCAACACGGGCGTGTTGAAGGCAACTTGGACGCGTTTGAATGTCCCACATTGAAATGTCACTTCTTTTCAGCTCTACTTCACCCCTATATATAGATGCACCCCCTCGGTTGTTGAGACAAACCAAAATCACTCGGAACAGGAGCATTTCCGAGTTTCTAGCTAATAGAAATTTCACGATAAGCTCCAGTCGAGTTTTCAATTTTCGTTTTTTCTTTCTTCTCGAGTGTAGGGGTTGAACTTCTACCGTAAGGAATATCCCTATAGTATAGTTGAGAGGAAGTGATCTCTGAAGATCTCTTAAGCGAGATAAGGATCCGGAGTACAAGTCTCGACGAGATCTGAAGGATTGAGCCATCCCGTGGAAGCAGTGAGAGCAACACTACAAATTTCTCTTTCCTTTTCTTTTCATTCTTGTGTTACTTTTCCTTTATATGTTATGATTTTGTGTCCTAAGATACTCTTTATTAGATTTATTAATTAATGATTTATATATTTCCAGGAAAGGATACGTTTTAATATACATTGTGAATTGCTTATTGTCTTATGCTTTCAATTTGATTCTCATATTGAGTTTATGCTATGAAACTTAGGTTGATGCATAATACTGCAATAGTTAATTAAATTGACGATTTGTTAATGAATCCCGACCGTAGGAGATTTAATGAGTTTCCAAATTATGACTAATAACTTACAACGACCGACTCGAGGTTAGGCATCCTAATAATCTTGGGTTTGGAATTAATGCAAATCTTAGGGTTATGTTATTAAATTGATGCCTTAATAACTAATATAAAAAGGTTTAGGATTACTTACAACGCCAATATTGAGGTAATCATTCTAGACAACTCGGGTATGGTAGTAAGACAATTCGAATTCATAATTGCCTTAGATCCGCTTGCAAGCTACACCTTCGAACTCTGTTCAACTTAATTAATCATACGTACTTCATTAGAGATCTTAGTTAATTATTTTTCCATTCTTGTTTAAAATATTCTTTAAACAATCTACTTGAATTGAATGGACACATATGACTAATTCCCCCAAACTTAAAGTTTGTCATAATTGGTAGAAACTAACCAACCGTCACCAACGTTCCCGAGGATACGATATTTATAAATTTAAACTCGTGGTACTCCCGTGTTAATCTATCCCGCATGCGATAGGTACTCTGCCTTAGTTGTTTTTGATTTTGTGACACTGTTTTGTGAGATTGTTTGCTTTATATGATACTATATTTTACTCACTCAAAACACACAGATTTTTGGCGTCGTTGCAGGGGATGCTAAATTCATAACATTTTTAAAATTTCCGATCAAAATTTTAGAAACTTTACGATTTGGTAACGGTAGTATCTATTCTTTATGACATGATTAGTGGAATTAGACCTCATTTTCCTAAGTATAAGGTTTCCTAAATTGTTAATTTTAGAAATCATCTGGAATTAAATAATTAAGGTCATCTAGTTTTAGAAAATTCATTCTAAAACCATACTAGGAAAAACTCTAGAGATTATCTAGGATCGAAAAAAAAAAAAAAAAGAACTAAAAATTTTTTTTGGAACTCTTTTTCTTTTGCCTTCCTTTTATCCTATTGAAACATCATGCCTAATCTATCTTTGGTATTATCAAAAACTAAAAATTTTTGACTTCATCGTGCAAGGATCCACTTGAATTGAAACCGAAAGGGCTGGCCAACCCATTTCTACTATGAATTCCTAAGATGAAGGTAAGAACTTCCTTGATTATAAATGCAATCTAAATGAGAAATGAAAGGAAGTTGCAACTGAATGTAGTCAAGAGGTACAAAAGAGCTTTTGTTTATAAAATTGTTGATATTCCAAGTACCAATCCTAACCTTTGCTCTCATACATGCTCTAATGTTTTCGAATAGCTATATAGTTATATTATATTCTTAACATTATAAGAGAGTTGATAGATGATTTCTGTGTTTGGTATACATTCATGCATTGCTTGTGAAATCTGGAATCTATGTTATAAAGATGCATGAAAACAACGCATATTCTTAATCTGGAAAAGTTATTCCTTTTGTGTTTTATAAGGCATTTTTGCATAAATTTTATTAAAGGAATTATTTCACTACCTGCACCCATTATGATATCCCCCGATTGAAATTGGCTATTTGACATGTTATGTTAGTAATTATGCAGTAGGAGTTGTTTGAGGACAAAGATATGCTATGAAATTCCAAATGATATACTATGCTAGTTGTTGTATATACATTTGATATATTTGGTCTTGTCCAACACTACTATGTACACCGATCACCCTGCACTCACTTGTTGAATTATAAAGCATTTTGTGTACATTGGATAGAATCATAAAATTGAATGAATTTGATGAATATGATAGATTCAATGAGCTTTAAATGGAAAAATAGGATTTGGCATGATAGACACTTTAAAGGAATTTTAACTTCGAGGATAAAATGTTATTATATTCACATTTGAAAATGTTTTCAGGATATTTTAAAGCTATTGGACAGACTTCTTCATTATCAAACAAGTATCACCATGGTAGCTTGTGAAGAAATGAACGAGGGTAAAACATCATTCAAGGTGAACAAACAGAAGTTGAGATTTTACCTGGAATTGTTCAAGAAAATCGAACATGAAGACCTTCCGAAGGAGAAAAGGTAGTCCAATTTAATGACAGTAAAGAAGCGCTTATAGGGAGGCAAACCTATATTTTTGTTTCCATTGTTTTGTTTCATTTTGTTTTTCTTGTTTCTTTTATGTTTTGTTTGTATTTTTCTTGTTTCATTTTGTTTAAAGGTGTCTTATGTGGTTTTTGGTGTAATTTATGTCTACTCTGTTTATTTAGAAATTGGATGCTCCGGAATAGGATTTTCACGTTTATTTAGAGACTGGATGTTCTATTTTAGGACTACTATGCTTACTTGAGTAGATTCTAGAAGTTCCAGACAGGTTCATATGTACTAAATGATCATGGTATGATAGAAACTGGATGTTCCAACACAGGGGTTACACTATTTAATTAAATAGATGTTGCATGTTCCGGATAAGACATTGTTGTGTCAATTGATGTATTGAGTGGGTAATGATTGTTCGAGTACAAATTTTACTGCATATAAATTGTTTGGAACACATTAGCTTCAAAAATGGTAGAATTCGATTATGCATGTGCACTGCACGACCGTGCTCATGGGGAAACTGTGCAAACTTTGCTACTCATGCTATTCATTACTCTATCCCTATTTATCTCTAAATTCACTCAACTCTCTTTCTCTATCTCTGTATACATAGAGTTGCTACCTTATGGCTATACACCTGAAGAGAGTTCATCCTCCATTGATCGCTATCTCGATTTATTTGTTTTAGACATTTCAAATAGATTGGAATGCAGACTCCCAAGCGCTACAACTTATTTATGAGAGGATTAGTACATCATGGTAGAAGAATTGATTAGGAGACCCTTGCAATTCTTGAGTTGAATACTGAGATGAATTAATTGATCTGAAACTCTATAGTCGCATCTTTAATGCGGAAGAGCTACTTACGAGGTACTAGTATGTAAATCTTCTATACTTTTTGAGCATCATAAAAGGTCTATTTCTTTTGACTTGGTGGATATTATCATGATTTAAGTATGAAGAGAGTTTAGAATTGTCCTTAAAATCTATTTGGGACCATATTACTGTGTATCATTCTGTTTATCAACTTAGAGAGTCAAAAGCTTCTATTTCTCATTCTATGTTTCATTGTTTGCATGTTATGCTTGCATGCTATTAATAGAAAGGAGAATATCGAAGTGATTAATGTCATAGATATAAATGAGTTATCACATGTTTTTAGACGTATTCCTGTAGACATGATTCGAATATTCGCTTTGAACTGCTAAGGAATATGCTACTAACACTCGTGAATGAGCTTTGAGATATTTCATTGCTAGAGTTACAAGATTTCCTTGTATAGATATTGCAACTGCAACTCTTATTATGGAAAGCACATCTCTTTCAATGTGACTATCATTACCCTCCGGAACATGGACAGGTATACAAGTTGAGGGTATATGAATATCTGCATAAGGATGAGGTTCCACCGCCATATCAATTCAATATCGGTAACCGCTACAACCGCTGGATACCTAGTTTTTCTTCTTTCCCCCTTCTTCTTTTTTTTTTTTTTTTTTGTTCTTTTTGCATTGTTTTCTTGTTGGTGTTTTCTATTTTAGGATATTACTTAGTCTTGGGCATCTATCGTATCTGCTTTGTTTTATTGTGTTAATAGATGTTTGGATTAAGTGTGAGGTACTCGTTTTCACCTACCTTCAACACCGAGGACAGTGTTCATTTTAAGTGTGGGGTAGGGTGAGCTTCCTTTTTCTGAGCCAAATTTTTCGAAATTTTCTAGAATTTCCTAGAAATTTCAAAATTTTGTGCTACTTAAGAAAAAAATTTTAAGCTTTTGAAGTATGATTTATTCCACCTATGATAAAAACTACTTGTTTGATTGCTAGAGTCTTGAGGATTGATTTTGATTTATTCGTAAAGTCTTGAAGCTAGTCTAGTTATAGGAGATCCTTATTATCTTGAGCACATCTATTTTGGCAAATTGTTTAATTGATGGATTACTTTTGGACTTTTAGTTGAATAGTATTGGACCATTTGGATGTTGTGATGACCATTATGGTGACTTGATAGGATTTTGAGAAGCATGCCACTAGTGTGTTTATTTATTTATCATGTATCCTAATAAGGATAGTCTCCAAGTATTCTTTGCTACTTGAGACCCACTGCGAAGGGAGTTGATTGCTTGGTGCCCTCAGGTCCTTGATTTAGGGGCCACCGGGGTGGGCGTTACAAGGAATTAGTTAGAGTTAATATGGTTCCGTGGACATTTTATACCCGTTGCATTTTTCTTTTATGTAAAAAAATGATGAAAAAAAAAAGGGAATGTGAGTTAAAATAAATATATATATATATGTATATGTATATATGACAAAAGTGAGGAAATAAATTGGCATTGTGAAACTGTGTCCCTTATAGTTATTGTACTTGGTTGTTATGATGTTTGGGTGATTGAAATGCTATATGTTTATAATTGCCGGAAGGAGTTCATTGTTTGGATGATGAATCAAATTAGAACACACTACACACCAGGGGAGATTCTCTGATTGGATATGTATTGGAGTTAATATGAATATTTTTGAATTCTTTCTTCTTGGATTCATGCATGATGCATTTGATGAGGCATTCCCCAGTTATTTCACTCTTTGATAAGCTTATAATTTGGAAATATATTTGAGAAGTTTAAATTGTGCAAATTACGTGAACACTTTTTAAGACCTAAGTGATGAGCATGATTAGTTGAGTTATATATGTATTCTTGAACTATATTTGGAAGTGTGTTTAAGGACAATCAAAAGACCAAAATTAATGGGTATTTAATATGTCAATTTTATATAATGTTTTTATACATTAATTGTGTTCAATTCGGGTCAATTATGGAGTTAATTGGACTTCATTGAATGGAAAATTACGCAAATTCTTTTATTTTTGATTTTAGAGGTTTCGGGACCAAAAGTGAAGAAATGAAGAAATCAGGGACTAAAATTCAAGTAAATTTTCAGCACGGGCGTTTGAATGTCCCACATTGAAAGTTCACTTCTTTTCCGGCTCTACTTCACCCCTATAAATAGATGCCCCCCCTTATTTTGGTTGTTTGAGACACCAGAATAACTCAGAACAGGAGCCTTCCCGGTTTCACGCTAATGGAAATTTGCGATAGCTCTAATCGAGTTTTTCAGTTTTCATTTTTCTTTCTTCTCTAAAAATTTGGAGGGATTTGAACTTCTACCCCCAAGGAATGTCCCTGTAGTTCAGTTGAGAGGAAGTGATCTCTGAAGATCCTCAAGCGGGATAAGGATCCGGAGTGCAGGTACCTCGGCAGAGATCTGGAGGATTAGGCCCATCCCCGTCAAAGGCTTAGTGAGAACACTTTTATCTTTCAACTTTTTCTCTTTCCTTTTCTTTTTGTTCTTAAGTTACTTTTCTTTATATGTTATGATTCTGTTATCCATAGGGTCTCTTTATTAGTTTGGGTTATTCGTAATTTATATATTTCCGGAAAGGGTCCCACGTTTTTTATGCTGCCACATTTGTATTGCCTATTGTCTTATGCCTTTAAATTTGATTCTCCATATTGAGTTTACGATAACTGCCGAAACCAGGTTGATGCATGATACTGTCAAAAGTTAAATTAATTGACGATTTTTCAATGAATCCCGACCAGTAGAAGTTTTAATGAGTTTGCCGAAATTAAGACTAATAACTTAGGCGACCCGTACGAGGTTGAGCATGATGTGTGTTTTTGAGTGGTAAATATAGT
>JAHSUH010000398.1:0-23208 GCA_025388415.1 Cynanchum wilfordii
TTAGATACTTTTCAATCAACAAAATTAACGAGACACTATCATGTAATTTTAAAGAAAGCTCTAATCATGCTCACCTCCATCATTTATTAAAATTCAAAACAAATATATATACCTAACAAATTTAGAAATACAAGAACATATCAAGAGACTCAAAGATTTGAAATAAAATTCAGCATGTTTAGCATGTTGTGGGAAGCTAAATCCTTAAACTCTACTTACAAGATAAACCAGCTATTCGAAATCATACACATTCCCCACCAAATCACACAAAATCTAGACTTGCACACTGCAGTCAAATACAAATATGAAGAAACAACAAAACAGGTCATAGTAGCGCTATGAGGTAATAAAGATAATGAAATTATACAGGCAAGGATACAAGGCTTTCATGAGATCAAGGGAGACCTGCCATAGAGAATGCTCCACATTATTTCAAGACCTTAAAATCTTATGGTCTAAAATTTTCTTATTATTGTGCTTCTTAAATATATATACATTCATCGAATATCAAAAAATTGAAAATTGGATTAAAGTCAACAAACTCAAGTAATTTTCACCACAAGTCAGGAAATCAAATTCCACTTCTTCGAAAATCGTATGCCAAGTTCCACATGAAGCTTTTATGTCATTAAGCTTCTGTAATGATAGAGTGCTATCACTAACCCATGATAACTAACTAGCCTAGAGCACGAGATGCAAAAATGATTCTACACATACTATCTCCGAACTAATCTAAGAAATACAGAGGCATAAAATCAGAATCAACATCCACAACAAACCACAGCCAAAGAGAGAGAGCAAAACCAGGTTTAGAAAATTGTTCTATGTCTACATGATCATGCCTTTCCTTAAAAAGATGTCTCCCAATTTTCCTTAGTGTAAACATCAATTTATGTGCTCTTAAATGTGCCAAATAGACAACAGTTACACCCCAGTAAACAAAGACATTTTCCATAAAAAATTAAAACCAAAAAAAAAAATGAGGAAAGGAAAAAGAAAATCTCTTATAGCATAAAATTTTCAAAAAACAAAAACCAAAAACCTTGTACCTTTAACAACTCCACCCAAGAAACACACATTTTTTTAAAAAATAAGTTCCGAGTTCATTATTTTTTGTAGAAGAAAACAATTTCCTTCTTAAAGAGAAAATAACTTGAATCTATAGTAACAATGATGAGACAACAATAAAAAGTATCATACTGACCTTTATAGATATAGGAATCATGATGGAACAGAGAAGCTCAAAACGTAGAGGAATAACTAGCAGTTCGTACCGTGGGTATTGAACATACCATTGCTGCAAGAAATTAATCAGACAGCAATATGACCTAAAGTAAATGTCTGTACATGATCAGAATTTCAGAAATGTCAAACAGCTTCAGCTTGGACCTGACACTCCCCACCCAAACAGCTTTCATCAATTTTAGTTATATTCCAGAAATCTATAGAACTATCAGATATCTCAAGACCAATATAAGCAGTAGTTTTGTCCTCAAGAGACGCATGCCCAAGCAAAGCTAGTGTCTGTCTACCCTGCATATTAGTCCCATGTAATAATCGTCAAGCAATAAATTAGGCTTTATACTGGCAGGATCAACTCCAACTGCCAATAAGGCCCTATCCCTTTGAGTAGCAGAAAGATTTAGATGGAGTCCTTCAGTTTCAAGTTTCATAACATCCCTGAACCCCAGTTTTCTTTCCTGAAATGAACAAAGAAAATGGAGGGGGTGGGCAGTATCAGAATCAGTGTTTGTATGAATAGTTGTATTATTAGTCTATCGCTGTAAGTAAAAGAAACAACCATTTTCACTGCTAACCAAAATCATAAAACAGCTTATTACATATCTCTCTCGGATAATTCTCTTTTGTGCAGAAGATCTAGCCAAGTTGAACAAAAGAATAAACTAACATGTAAGAAATCATAGAAAGTTAACCAAGATGAACACAGCTTCTGCAGAAAGTCCAATTTTCTGTCAAATAATCAAATAATATCCTTTAGAATGACGACTGTTTATTATCAAATTTTGTCAAAGCAATCTCTATGAATGTTATGCATAAATATAACAAGAAGATTGACAGAATATGGCAGAGTCAGACAAAATTGTCGGTAACTCCCAAAAATGCATATCTAACAAACACCACAACAAATAGATAAGTTTATAAAGGCATCACCATATTAAAAGATCCAAGAAATTATTTATGAGCAACCAGCAGAAAGTTTTTCAGTAGTTTCTAATATAGAGAGATTCACAACAAAAAAAACTTTTTTAGTAATCCTCAGAACCAACTCTTCTTGTATTAATACTAATATGACATAAACTCCTTGCAAATGCTAACAAACTAGCCTTGGACAATAAAAACCTATTTAATACGCTTATCTTGCATTATCACATCAATAAACCCTTTTTTTTTTTGTGCAACATTTGGTCTTCATTTAAGTCCTATATAAACTGCTATAACTATAAAGATCTTTGAATACATACATGCGTATATATCCTGAATATGCATATCTAACTGAGTTATTGTTTATAGTAGTCATGGCAAAATTAAAGTTAAACAGATAAAATGTAGATACAAAATTCCACCCATTATACAAAACCTTATTTGCCTCCAGTTGTATCTTTCATTCACAGCAAAAATGAATCTCCATATTATCCATGCTTTCTAGTTGATTTAGTAAGTTGCAGGCATAACTGGGGAAAGATGACAGAAAAGGTATTTCATGAAATGGAAACTTCTACCTAAGTAACAATATTATGTAGGTGTTTGCAGCAAGATCATCCGTGAGAAAAAATCAGCAAAGAGACTTAAAGTAGATACAAAATTCATTAAAAGCAACCGAACCACCTATGAGCACAGAAGAAGATACTGCTGCAAAAGCATGCTGTTGAATAGAGGTTTTATTGCTGTTCTTTTGCTAACAAAATTAGACCCAATTTCAGCTAAATTTGTTCGATGAGAGGTATCATCTTGCCCTGCAGGAAGGCCAGCAATAGAACACAATTTATCTAAACCTTGAAGCAAAAATACAATCTCTCGTCCATTTTCTATCCCCCTCTAGAGGCAAGGGCAATAAAGAAAGAGAAGAAAAAAAATCAGAAATTATCCTTTGAACTCATTATAAAGCATAATATCAGTTTAATACCAGTGCATCGAAGGAGAACAGCAGTCAATTCTAAAACAATTTTTCGACAACTTGTCAAGCGGTTTCATAAAGATCATAAGATCTTGAATATATTTCCTAAGTATGATCTAAATTGCTTCAAAATTATTTGCACATAAACGACAATACAATTTTTTCCTATATCTCCATCTTTCTACAGAATTCTTTCGAACCAATGTCAAAAGATACATTATCACATTATCAAGACCACTTATGTGAGGTATGTTCTCTGCTCAAAATGAAAAAAAAAAAAAAGAGAATTGAGAATGATTTTGCAAATTAAATAATGATTCTACAGAAGCTTTCATTGGTTTTCAGAATATTAAATGATGAAAATAGGGTTAAGAGGAAAGATTCACAATCAATTTTGATAGAACTTAAGTGGGAGCTTGATGGACACTTCATCAAAAAAATCACAGTTCTGAAGGACATAAAAGCAATTTTTGCTCTAAAAAAACCAAAACAAAAAAAAATAAAAGACAGCAAAATGAAATCCTTAGCCATCAATTGTAATTTACAAAAACACTTCAGCAATACGAGAGAGAAATAATTACAACAATTGCAATTCTATCAAAAGTGGGTATAAAGTAGTCTTTCAATCTGAAAATCGCAAAATTTTCAACACTATATCAAATAAAAGCTACTAGGAAAAGGCATCCTTGAATCTGGAAACAAGCATCTCATTAAAATCCTTAAAAATATTCAATTGTCTCAAGATGCAAGACAGTGGAGAGTAAAGTTACCCCCAAAGAAGCTTGTAAGGCAGAAAAAAAAAAAAAAAAAAAGTAAGCAAAAGCATCAATAAGACAGATGATCAAGAGCATTAGATTCACAAGACCATTATAATCCATGAGCAATTTTCATAAGCCAAACAAAAGCAAAAAAATAAAAAATGAGGAATTTTTGAAAGTTAGAAAGTTATACTTATGTGAATTTTTGAACAAAACTCCACCCATTCATATCACAGACATATGACCCCCTCAAAGAGCAGGAGGTCAAACCCACAGACCTGAAAAACAAAAGGGAATGTGAAGAAATCAGAGGAAAATGCTGTTAGGTCCACAGTTTCCATTTTATCTTCATTCCTTTACCCAGAGTTTGTGCAAAAAAAAAAATGTGGCAGAATCCACTAGACAAAAAATAATAGCCAAATCCGTTAAATTTTAAACATGGCATTTAAAGTGCTAAACTTTAAAAATTTTATGTAAAATTACTTGATAGATATTAAATATTTTAAGGAAGCAGGTCCTGAAGAGAAAATTTCAGTAAAAGCAATGGAAAAATTCATAAAAACTCATTCATAAACATACTGGAACTCATGAAACAAAGATTATGAAACTAAGATTATGGATCTTATGAAACTCATTCATAAAAGCTTTAAAGGCAAGTTTAATTACATACAAGAAGAGGACAATGAGAAATGACAAAACTCTCTGCCCTTCTCAGCTTGTTTAATGAGGATCAAAATTCAATGAAGTTTATAAAGAAAGAAACTAAGATATCCTAAAAAACTAAGAAAAAACTGTCCATTTTCTTATGATGTGAACAAAATAACTTTCGTTTCTCTTCCTTTTTGTCTCTTTCCACACCCAAGAATCCAAATAAGCTAAGTATATATCTATGAATCGAATCTCAACAACAATCAAGAGAATAAGCATTCATAGGATAAATTTTAGCAAAAACTCAAGCATCTCATCCATTCATCGAAATCAAGTGCCACAAACCTTAACACCCTCACATGGTTTCACTCAATACTCTCAAAGTGTTTACACTCAATATTCTCAAAGTGTTTAGGGCGTATTTACTCTCAAAATCATAATAAAGCATGCTATTACCATAGGCTTGCAAGTAAATCAAATCTCCACCAACACATAAGAATCAAATGCAATAATCAAAGGGACTTTATAATGGTTGTAATGGGGCTTAGGTAAGGGTATGGTAAGGATATATATATAAAGTAGGTAAATTTGAAGGAAAATACAAATATCACTGCACAAGTAATCAATCCTCTAATATTTTCATCATTCAACTAAAACAAAAACTAAACAACAAAATATTTTTTTTGTGCAGCCTTTTCCTCCATTTTCTTCTTTTTTTTTTTTTTTCAGAAGCCTCTTCTTTTGACTTGTATCATACACTTCAATTTTTTTGTGCTGCCTCTTTCTCCATTTCTTTTCTTTTTTTTTTAGAAGCCTCTTTTTTTTGGCTTGTATCATACACTTCAAGCAAAAAAATTTTTTTGCTACCTTTTTCTCCATTTTTTTTCTTTCCAAAAGCCTCTTCTTTTGACTTGTATCATAAACACACACTAGAGATTTCTCAATATCTCAATTTTTTATTTTTTCTCTTTTTTTTTTTTTTTTTTTTTTTCTTTTTCTAACAAACAACTCAGAACAAGGCCTCACCCCTCTTTTTCCCCCTTCAATAAAGACCCTCGCCTCCCTAGTATAAGAGTTCTCATGCAAGTGAAAAATATAAATTCCTTCAATATGGTTCAAAATCTGAGGTTTAAACAAAGAATAAGGTAATTTGGCTTGTAATGTGGTTAAAAATCAAAGAAAAAGGTACATATAGGCTCAAAGGGGTTAACTAGTTGGTAAAATGTTCAAGGAAGGTAAATAAGAAACGAAACAAAAAGGTTTTAAAATCAAAGGCGCAAGAGTTTGATTCCTAATTTGCCCTTATCACATTAAAGCATCAATCCAAATGTGTAGTTCCAAAATGCATTCACAAGCAAGTTCTAGAATAAACACACTAAATTTGATACCACACAACAAAGAAAAAATGGAGCAGAATATAACAAGTTGCTCATAGGCTCAAAAGCTCACTAGAATGGCTTATTTGAATCAAAATTTGTGCACTTTTCAATCAACAAATTAATGAGACACTATCATGTAAATTTTAAAGAAAACTCTAATCATGGTCAACTCCATAATGTATTAAAATTCAAAACAAAAATATATACTCAACGAATTTAAGTATTCAAGAACATATCAGGAGACTCAAGGATTTGAAACAAAATTCAGCAAGTTCAGCATGTTGTGGGAAGCTAAATCCACAAACTCTATTTACAAGAGAAACCAGAAATCATATATATTCCCCACCAAATCACACACAGAATCTAGACTTGCACATATTAGTTAAATATAAATAAGTAGAAACAACAAAACAGGTCAAAGTGGCTCTATGAGGTAATAAAGGTAATGAAATCATACATGCAAGGATATCAAAGCTGAATTGAGATGATGCTCGTCACAAATGATAAACATATCAGAAGATAGACTAGTCAAGCTTTAGAGTACAATCATGGAAAAGGGAAATGCATTACCCAGGGAAGCACAAGTATATGGAATAAACTATGTTCTCTCTGACATAATTTAAATACCAATCAATAAAATTCCTTTTCTTGTGTTTCTGCTTCCCCACCAAGACAGATTTATTCATCCAAAATAGAAATCATTTCAAGTAACTATTCAAAGAAATTATAAATTCTAAAGAGATTTAACAACAGAAGTAGTCCATTAAACCAAACAACTCACTAATCATGGTTGTGCTAAAAAATTTTCAGAAAATTCCAGTAATCTTAGCTAGCACAATAGTTTCAAAGGACTAAGCAATTTAAACTATTCAAGAATATGCATGCTATTGATCAATTTATATATCATAGGAAATCCTAGAATCTATTTCTTGTAAAAGTTAAGGAGGATTCTATTCTCAGTGCAAGGTCTCAATCTCAAGAAGAAGGAAAAGCAAATAGAGGAAGATAACCTTTGGAGGATTCTGCTGCAGATGAATCTGTTCTAGGATTTTCCTCAGCCAACGTTGTACTACCATCATGTTCTTTTCTTTTCTGGATTGTGTACTGAAACTGTTCTCGCTATGTGCTACGATCACAGGTTGTTTCTTGAGTTCTGCAGAGTGTAAACACAAACAATAAAAAATTAAATAAGGTAACAAATCTAGGAAAGTAACATAAAAGTAGTGACAAGGTGAGCAATACCATTAATTTCATTTGCGGGAGCTCGGTGGTATTACTTTCTTGCAGGACCTAACTCAATTCCTCTAAGCCATAACATTGCAACATTTAACGAACTCTCCACCATAATGCAAAGAAACAGAAGAAAAGATGAGAAGAAAAATAAAAACAAAATCCTAAGAAAGACTGTCTGAACCTACTAGACCTAAAAAATAGGTAATAGAGTTTACTCAATCAAAGTTTGCGTACCTTGGTTAATATCAAAAGCACTATCAATACGGTCTGTAATGGCCTCTGCACAATCTTCTACATCAGATAAATCTGATGCTGCAGAATCAGAGTGATCTTGCGAACTGCAGCCATAGTCTAGAGTATTTGGCACCCCAGTTGTTTAGCAATAACTGAATCTTATTTTTGTATCATTACGCCAACTGCTCCCTGGTAAGGCACTTAGTGAGTTACTTATTAATTTAAAGTAGACATCCGAAATATACCCCTCCAAGAAAAATAAAGAAGAGGAAGGGGAGCAATCACCTGCCAGAAGGAATATAACCCATCAACCAGTTTGTTAGTTCCACCCTGAAATCCACCTTCCCAATCTTGTCTGAAGACGAGCCAATCCTGGCAATGTTGTTCAAGAAATGCAACAAAGACCTGCAGTCAGATGAATAAAAGAGATTCATGATTAGATATAGAATCTGTTTATATATTGTTCTAAGATGCCTGCTAAAGCACAAAATGGCTACTGAAAAGACAAATCATAGATGTCCCCCCAACTTACAGGAACCATAATGCAAGTTTTAATCACTGAGCTAGACCAAGACAGTAATACTATTTTCATTTCCTTTTTTTTTTCTTCTTTTGGCTTTTCTTCTCTTTTTCTAGGTGAGAGGAAGAAGGTTATTTTCTTTTTAAATAGTGGTATATTTACTCCCGTTTTTCCTTTTAACAATTTAAACTTGGGACATAAATAACTCTCTCCTTTTCTCCATTCCACTATGAAAATTTTGGCATCACTATGAGTAAGTTAGTGAGATTAACGAGTACGTTTATAAAAGCATCACCAAATTAAAAGCCAAGGAAAGCAACCAACAGAAATTTTATGCATAGCAAGGGAAAATAGAGAGATTTACAACAAACAGAAGTCTCCTCAAATGCATCATTTCATATCAAGTATGCCATTAAGTAATATATTTCACATGCTTAGTTCAAAACAAGTAGCAGAAATTTGGTGGAAGTAAAAACTGAGCCTAAATAGATCTTTTTGCAAATTAAAACTCGATTACAGGTAATTTCCCCAATTCACAACAAATATATAAACAGTTGAGGAAATATATAAAGAGAACTACGTCAAATAGAGAATAGATAAGACATATTAAAGAGCAGAAATTAATTAGCCTAAGTTTTAATCAATGTTTCTAGTAAAGGCAGCAATTAATTATAACATAAGGTGGGTTTATATACATACAAGAACAGGACAATGAGAAGTGAGAAAACTCTCTGCCCTTCTCCAGTAATTATGGCATTTTGAATCAAAATTCAATGAAGTTTATAAAGAAAGAAAAAAAAAATAAAAAAAAAATGTCCATTTTCTTATTATGTGAACACAATAACTTTCGTTTCTCTTCCTTTTTGTCTCTTTCAACACCCAAGAATCCAAATAAGAGCTAAGTACATATCGATGAATCGAATCTCAACAACAATCAAGAGAATAAGCATTCATAGGATAAATTTTAGCAAAAACTCAAGCATCTCATCCATTCGTCGAAATCAAGTGCAACAAACCTTAACACCCTCACATGGTTTCACTCAATACTCTCAAAGTGTTTACACTCAATACTCTCAAAGTGTTTAGGGTGTATTTACTCTCAAAATCAGAATAAAGCATGCTATTACCATAGGCTTGCAAGTAAATCAAATCTCCACCAACACATAAGAATCAAATGCAATAATCAAAGGGACTTTATAATGGTTGTAATGGGGCTTAGGTAAGGGTATGGTAATGATATATATAAAGTAGGCAAATTTGAAGGAAAATACAAATATCACCACACAAGTAATCAATCTTCTAATATTTTCATCATTCAACTAAAAAGAAAACTAAACAACACTTCAACAAAATATTTTTTTGTGCAGCCTTTTCCTCCATTTTCTTCCATTTTTTTTTTTCAAAAGCCTCTTCTTTTGGCTTGTATCATACACTTCAAACAATTTTTTTTTTTTTTTGCCCCCTTTTTTTCCTCTTTTTTTTTTTTTTTTTTTTTTCAAAAGCCTCTTCTTTTGGCTTGTATCCTACACTTCAAACAGATTTTTTTTTCCGCCTTTTTCTTTTTTTTTTTTTTCTTTTCTGCCTTAACCCTCTTCTTTGACTTTATCATACACTTCAAGCAAATATTTTTTTTTCCTACCTTTTTCACCATTTTTTTCCCTCTTTTTTTTTTCAAAAGCCTCCTCTCTTTTGGCTTGTTTTTTTTATAGATTTCTCAAAATCTCAATTTTCTTCTTTCCCCCCCTTTCTCCCTTTTTTTTTCCAACAAACAACTCATGCTTATCGCAATATAAGAGTTCTCATGCGAGTGAATAATATAAATTCCTTCAATAGGTTCAAAATTTGAGGTTTAAACAAAGAATGAGTAATTTGGCTTGTAATGTGGTTAAAAATCAAAGAAAAAGGTACATATAGGCTCAAAGGGGCTAACTAGTTGGTAAAATGTTCAAGGAAGGTAAATAAGAAACGAAACAAAAAGGTTTTAAAATCAAAGACGCAAGAGTTTAATTTCTAATTTGCCCTTATCACATTAAAGCATCAATCCAAATGTGTAGTTCCAAAATGCATTCACAAGCAAGTTCTAGAATAAACACACTAAATTTGATACCACACAACAAAAAAAAAATGGAGCAAAATATAACAAGTTGCTCATAGGCTCAAATGCTCACTTAGAATGGCTTATTTGTATCAAGATTCGTGCACTTTTCAATCAACAAAATTAACGAGACACTATCATGTAATTTTAAAGAAAGCTCTAATCATGCTCACCTCCATCATGTATTAAAATTCAAAACAAAAATATATACCCAACGAATTTAGGAATACAAGAACATATCAAGAGACTCAAGGATTCGAAATAAAATTCAGCATGTTTAGCATGTTGTGGGAAGCTAAACCTTAAACTCTATTTACAAGAGAAACCAGCTATTCGAAATCAAACACATTCCCCAGCAAATCACACACAGAATCTAGACTTGCACACTGCAGTCAAATACAAATATGAAGAAACAACAAAACAGGTCACAGTAGCGCTACGAGGTAATAAAGATAATGAAATCATACAGGCAAGGATATCAAAGCTGAAATGAGGTGATGCTTGGCACCAAGATAAACATACCGGGAGATAGGCTAGTCAAGCACCCCCACCAAGAAACTGATACATTTTCACATACGCTAGGTGGAAAAAAACTTACTTTTTTAGCGCTGCATAAGCTTCAGCTATGCTAAGTGCCTCAATTGTTTCTGGTACACCATCCTATATAACAACATAAAGTCGTAGAGACAAATTTAGAATCAAATGAAGAAATAAAAATGGATATGGGGACCTTCACATAGAAACAAGCCAGATGCAAATTACTATTCCAGGAAAAAATCTAGGAAACTGAACACATGGTACCACCTGCAAATGATCCTCAATTGCAGCCACTCCAAGAACCTGCAGGTCATGCTCTAATCTTTGACATACCTCAGCCACCCTCCACTGCACCCAAAATAAGGATTTATAAGTTATCTGAATTTTGTCAACTACACCAAAAAAAAATAAATAAATAAATACATAAATAAAAATAAATGAAAACAATGAAGCAATTTCATAATGAAAGTGTCACCACTCTGTCAACTAATGTACTATTAGCTTCTTTAAACATCAAAGACCATTCTTGGTATTGATCTTGTTCCAATTCACGCCAAGCAAAGCATAATGTGCGCAGTCCAAGTTGAGAATAGTGATCAACAGCTTCTGAAAAGATCCTCATTTGTTGTCCTAAGAATTATTTGATCAATCAAAATTGTCAAGAAGTACCAAAAGATACATAATAAAGAAATTAAGAAGTTATGAAGAACTATTAGCTAATTAAGCACCAAATAAGAGCAAGATATTATCAGACAAAATAAAGCTGAACATGAATATCTAATATACTCAACATCCACATAATCAACTAATATGAACTGGTCTAACTCTCTTTATTGCAGGGGTGGGAGTACTATTTTGAAAACACTTTAACAAGTCAGTTTGTAGTTGCACCCACAACTATCCATTTCACATATTCATATAGTGATGCATTAGATTTCAGAATTAAGCATAAGTTGACTGAAGAGAATACCAGCAGATGTATATGGAAGAATTGACTCATCTGCGCCTTTTGACAAAGGGAGAAATTTCCCATTTTGACAGTCCTTGACAACTACTGACATTTTTTTTTTTCTGTCAGAAGTGAACTCCAGTACATCCAAAACATCATACCGGAGCAAAGAGCCATCAAAATTGATTTCTGCACATGCAAGAAAGGGTATTAGTCAACTAATATGAACTGGTCTAACTCTCTTTATTGCAGGGGGTGGGAGTACTATTTTGAAAACACTTTAACAAGTCAGTTTGTAGTTGCACCCACAACTATCCATTTCACATATTCATATAGTGATGCATTAGATTTCAGAATTAAGCATAAGTTGACTGAAGAGAATACCAGCGCATGCATATGGAAGAATTGACTCATCTGCGCCTTTGGACAAAGGGAGAAATTTCCCCATTTTGACAGTCCTTGACAACTACTGACATTTTTTTTCTGTCAGAAGTGAACTCCAGTACATCCAAAACATCATACCGGAGCAAAGAGCCATCAAAATTGATTTCTGCACATGCAAGAAAGGGTATAAGTCAACAGCACAAAAATGAAAAATCTCCAAGTCATGAGTATTGGAACCAACATTTAAAGTATATAGTTGACTATTACGTACCAAGGATATTTGTATTTTTACAGACCAAGACCATATTCAACTGAGAAGCTGCTTGAACAAGAGCTTCCTCGTCTTGAGATTGTGCCTTATACAAGATTGATCCTTTTTTCCCTCAGAAAGGCAAAAAATTATTAAATTATATGAACATAAAAGTAAAATCTTTCTCAATGGAAAAATGTAGTGCATTTAATGTAGCACTGAAGAATATATCATAGTTTTTTCAGTTTGATAAATCTGTAATTTGGCAAAGATGAAGAAATGGAGGGGCTACCTTCGCATAGGAATCACTGTATTACACAGTGCCAAAACCATGAGAAACCGAAAAACATCAGGAGAACCTTTGATAATAGCATTACTCAACTCCTCATCTGTTTACCACCAAATGAAATATGTATTAGATTCCTTTTCTAAAGAAATCTTACTCTTTGACATCAGAAGTTCAGCAACAAGGAATGGGGCTCTTTTTGATCTGTTCATTCTTTGTTATGAGGTATTTTATTTAGCTTGATGCACAACCTCACAATGTACAGTTTCTCCTATGGGGAACCATTGGTGATCTACAATCCTCCAAAAACAAAATATCTAAAAACTTTTATCTGGCAACACAAAGATGATCTTGCACCATATGCTACAAAAGAAGTATCCCAATTTATTCATCTCAGTAAGAGAAACTGTGATAGAGCAAAAAGGTAACAGGAATTTGTATGTTGTAGCAGAGAAGTATGACCACACCTTTCAAAGCATCACCAGCATCATTACCATAGAAAGTTCCACATATGCAACACCCTTTAAAGACCATTCTATTTTCTGTGAGAGTTCCTATTATGTCAGTCAATAAATATTCAGCTTATCCCAAATCCTCACTAATTGCTGTGCTGTCATTTCAAGATACAAAATATAAGCTTCCATGTTAAAATATGAAAACTTCCTGAACAATGAACTTAACATGTTTCTTACTTTCTAGCATGAGCTTAACAAGCCAGATGCAAATTATTATTCCAGGAAAAAATCTAGGAAACTGAACACATGGTACCACCTGCAAATGATCCTCAATTGCAGCCACTCCAAGAACCTGCAGGTCATGCTCTAATCTTTGACATACCTCAGCCACCCTCCACTGCACCCAAAATAAGGATTTATAAGTTATCTGAATTTTGTCAACTACACCAAAAATAAATAAATAAATAAATACATAAATAAAAATAAATGAAAACAATGAAGCAATTTCATAATGAAAGTGTCACCACTCTGTCAACTAATGTACTATTAGCTTCTTTAAACATCAAAGACCATTCTTGGTATTGATCTTGTTCCAATTCACGCCAAGCAAAGCATAATATGCGCAGTCCAAGTTGAGAATAGTGATCAACAGCTTCTGAAAAGATCCTCATTTGTTGTCCTAAAAATTATTTGATCAATCAAAATTGTCAAGAAGTACCAAAAGATACATAATAAAGAAATTGAGAAGTTATGAAGAACTATTAGCTAATTAAGCACCAAATAAGAGCAAGATATTATCAGACAAAATAGAGCTGAATATGAATATCTAATATACTCAACATCCACATAATCAACTAATATGAACTGGTCTAACTCTCTTTATTGCAGGGGTGGGAGTACTATTTTGAAAACACGTTAACAAGTCAGTTTGTAGTTGCACCCAAAACTATCCATTTCACATATTCATATAGTGGATGCATTAGATTTCAGAATTAAGCATAAGTTGACTAAAGAGAATACCAGCAGATGCATATGGAAGAATTGACTCATCTGCGCCTTTTGACAAAGGGAGAAATTTCCCATTTTGACAGTCCTTGACAACTACTGACAATTTTTTTCTGTCAGAAGTGAACTCCAGTACATCCAAAACTTCATACCGGAGCAAAGAGCCATCAAAATTGATTTCTGCACATGCAAGAAAGGGTATTAGTCAACAGCACAAAAATGAAAACTCTCCGAGTCATGAGTATTGGCACCAACATTTAGAGTATATAGTTGACTATTACGTACCAAGGATATTTGTATTTTTACAGACCAAGACCATATTCAACTGAGCAGCTGCTTGAACGAGAGCTTCCTCGTCTTGAGATTGTGCCTTATACAAGATTGATCCATTTTTCCCTCAGAAAGGCAAAACATTATTAAATTATATGAGCATAAAAGTAAAATCTTTCTCAATGGAAAAATGTAGTGCATTTAATGTAGCACTGAAGAATAAATCATAGTTTTTTCAGTTTGATAAATCTGTAATTTGGCAAAGATGAAGAAATGGAGGGGCTACCTTTGCTTAGGAACCACTGTATTACACAGTGCCATAACCATGAGAAACCGAATAACATCAGGAGATAATAGCATTACTCAACTCCTCATCTGTTTACCACCAAATGAAATATGTATTAGATTCCTTTTCTAAAGAAATCTTACTCTTGGACATCAGAAGTTCAGCAACAAGGAATGGGGCTCTTCTTGATCTGTTCATTCATTGTTATGAGGTATTTTATTTAGCTTGCTGAACAACCTCACAATGTACAGTTTCTCCTATGGGGAACCATTGATGATATACAATCCTCCAAAAACAAAATATCTGGCAACACAAAGATGATCTTGCACCATATTCTACAAAAGAAGTATCCCAATTTATTTATCTCAGTAAGAGAAACTGTGATAGAGCCAAAAAGGTAACAGGAATTTGTATGTTGTAGCAGAGAAGTATGACCACACCTTTCCCAGTTTCCATATCAGCCATCTAATTGTCCCAGTCAATCAACTTTGCAAACAAGGCTTTCTTGAGATCAAGGGAGACCTGCCATAGAGATGCTCCTCATTATTTCAAGACCTTAAAATTTTATGGTCTAAAATTTTCTTATTATTGTGCTTCTTAAATATATATACATTTATCGAATATCAAAAAACTGAAAATTGGATTAAAGTCAACAAACTCAAGTACTTTTCACCACAAGTCAGGAAATCAAATTCCACTTCTTCGAAAATACTATGCCAAGTTCCACATGAAGCTTTTATGTCATTAAGCTTCTGTAATGATAGAGTGCTGTCACTAACCCATGATAACTAACTAGCCTAGAGCACGAGATCCAAAAATGATGTTTGATTCTACACATACTATCTCCGAAATAATCTAAGAAATACAGAGGCATAAAATCAGAATCTAACATCCACAACAAACCACAGCCAAAGAGAGAGAAGCAAAACCAAATCTCATATGGAGAAGGTTTAGAAAATTGTTCTATGTCTACATGATCATGCCTTTCCTTAAAAAGATGTCTCCCAATTTTCCTTAGTGTAAACATCAATTTATGTGCTCTTAAATGTGCCAAATAGACAACAGTTACACCCCTGTAAACAAAGATTTTCCATAAAAAATTAAAACCAAAAAAAAAAGGGAAAGTAAAAAGAAAATCTCTTATAGCATAAAATTTTCAAAAAACAAAAACCAAAAACCTTGTACCTTTAACAACTCCACCCAAGAAACACACACATTTTTTTTAAAAAAAAAAGTTCCTGAGTTCATTATTTTATGTAGAAGAAAACAAGTTCCTTCTGAAAGAGAAAATAACTTGAATCGATAGTAACAATGATGTGTCAACAATAAAAAGTATCATACTGACCTTTATAGATATAGGAATCATGATGGAACAGAGAAGCTCAAAACGTAGAGAAATAACTAGCAGAAATTAATCAGACAGCATTATGATCTAAAGTAAAATGTCTGTACATGATCAGAATTTCAGAAATTTCAAACATGCTCTCATAAATTCTTGTGCCAAAGTAAAGCTTAGACAAATCAGTTCAAAGTGAAAGTGTAGTCAACCAAAGTGTGAGTCCTTGATTCTGACTCAACCTCTATACATAAATAAAAAATACCTTAGGAATTTCGAGATTTCTAATGAAAGTTACTAACAAATACGAGGGAAATCCGAAATGCATTCCCCCTACTCATACCCAGCTTGGTTTCATCGCCTGAGAGAGTGGAAGGGGACAGAGAGAAGTATTTCCGGTTGAAAATTGAGTTACAGCGGTTGGAAATTGGATTGGATTTCCGATTACAACGGTCAAAAATTGGATTCGTCAAAAATTAAGTAATATATTTCACATGCTTAGTACGTAACAAGTAGCAAAAATTTGGTGGAACTAAAAACTGTGCCTAAATAGATCTTTTTGCAAATTAAAATTCTGTTAAAGGTAGTTTCCCCAATTCACAACAAATATATAAACAGTTGAGGAAATATATACAGAGAACAACGTCAAATAGCGAATAGATAAGATATTATATTAAGGAGCAGAAATTAATTATCCTAAGTTTTCATCAATGTTTCCAGTAAAGACAATGAGAAATGAGAAAACTCTCTGCCCTTCTCCAATAATTATGGCATTTTGAATCAAAATTCAATGAAGTTTATAAAAAAAGAAAGAAACTAAGAAAAAAAATGTCCATTTTCTTATCATGTGAACACAATAACTTTCGTTTCTCTTCCTTTTTGTCTCTTTCAACACCCAAGAGTCCAAATAAGAGCTAAGTACATATCGATGAATCGAATCTCAACAACAATCAAGAGAATAAGCATTCATAGGATAAATTTTAGCAAAAACTCAAGCATCTCATCCATCCATTCGAAATCAAGTGCAACAAACCTTAACACCCTCACATGGTTTCACTCAATACTCTCAAAGTGTTTACACTCAATACTCTCAATACTCTCAAAGTGTTTAGGCTGTATTTACTCTCAAAATCAGAATAAAGCATGCTATTACCATAGGCTTGCAAGTAAATCAAATCTCCACCAACACATAAGAATCCAATGCAATAATCAAAGGGACTTTATAATGGTTGTAATGGGGCTTAGGTAAGGGTATGATAATGATATATATAAAGTAGGCAAATTTGAAGGAAAATACAAATATCACCACACAAGTAATCAATCTTCTAATATTTTCATCATTCAACTAAAAAGAAAACTAAACAACACTTCAACAAAATATTTTTTTGTGCAGCCTTTTCCTCCATTTTCTTCCATTTTTTTTTCAAAAGCCTCTTCTTTGGCTTGTATCATACACTTCAAACAATTTTTTATTTTGCGCCACCTTTTTTCCCCTTTTCTTTTTTTTTTTTTTTTTTCAAAAGCGTCTTCTTTTGGCTTGTATCCTACACTTCAAACAGATTTTTTTTTGCGCCACCTTTTCCCCCCCTTTTTTTTTCTTTTTTTTTTTTTTTTTTCAAAAGCCTCTTCTTTTGGCTTTACCATACACTTCAAGCAAATATTTTTTTTGTGCTACCCTTTTTTCACCCCTTTTTTTTTTTTTTTTTTTCAAAAGCCTCCCTCCTTTGGCTTGTTTTTTAATAGATTTCTCAAAATCTCAATTTCTTCTTTCGATCTTTTTCTCCCTCTTTTTTTTTCAACAAACAACTCATGCTTATCGCAATATAAGAGTTCTCATACGAGTGAAAAATATAAATTCCTTCAATAGGTTCAAAATCTGAGGTTTAAACAAAGAATGAGTAATTTGGCTTGTAATGTGGTTAAAAATCAAAGAAAAAGGTACATATAGGCTCAAAGGGGCTAACTAGTTGGTAAAATGTTAAGGAAGGTAAATAAGAAACGAAACAAAAAGGTTTTAAAATCAAAGACGCAAGGAGTTTAATTTCTAATTTGCCCTTATCACATTAAAGCATCAATCCAAATGTGTAGTTCCAAAATGCATTCACAAGCAAGTTCTAGAATAAACACACTAAATTTGATACCACACAACAAAGAAAAAATGGAGCAAAATATAACAAGTTGCTCAAAGGCTCAAATGCTCACTTAGAATGGCTTATTTGTATCAAGATTCGTGCACTTTTCAATCAACAAAATTAACGAGACACTATCATGTAATTTTAAAGAAAGCTCTAATCATGCTCACCTCCATCATGTATTAAAATTCAAAACAAATATATATACCCAACAAATTTAGAAATACAAGAACATATCAAGAGACTCAAGGATTTGAAATAAAATTCAGCATGTTTAGCATGTTGTGGGAAGCTAAATCCTTAAACTCTATTTACAAGAGAAACCAGCTATTCGAAATCATACACATTCGCCACCAAATCACAAACAAAATATAGACTTGCACACTGCAGTCAAATACAAATATGAAGAAACAACAAAACAGGTCACAGTAATGAAATCATACAGGCAAGGATATCAAAGCTGAAATGAGGTGATGCTTGGCACCAAGATAAACATACCAGGAGATAGGCTAGTCAAGCACCCCCACCAAGAAACTGATACATTTTCACATACGCTAGGTGGAAAAAAACTTACTTTTTTAGCGCTGCATAAGCTTCAGCTATGCTAAGTGCCTCAATTGTGTCTGGTACACCATCCTATATAACAACATAAAGTCGTAGAGACAAATTTAGAATCAAATGAAGAAATAAAAATGGAAATGGGGACCTTCACATAGAAACAAGCCAGATGCAAATTACTATTCCAGGAAAAAATCTAGGAAACTGAACACATGGTACCACCTGCAAATGATCCTCAATTGCAGCCACTCCAAGAACCTGCAGGTCATGCTCTAATCTTTGACATACCTCAGCCACCCTCCACTACACCCAAAATAAGGATTTATAAGTTATCTGAATTTTGTCAACTACACCAAAATATAAATAAATAAATGAAACAATGAAGCAATTTCATAATGAAAGTGTCACCAGTCTGTCAACTAATGTACTCTTAGCTTCTTTAAACATCAAAGACCATTCTTGGTATTGATCTTGTTCCAATTCACGCCAAGCAAAGCATAATGTGTGCAGTCCAAGTTCAGAATAGTGATCAACAGCTTCTGAAAAGATCCTCATTTGTTGTCCTAAAAATTATTTGATCAATCAAAATTGTCAAGAAGTACCAAAAGATACATAATAAAGAAATTAAGAAGTTATGAAGAACTATTAGCTAATTAAGCACCAAATAAGAGCAATATATTATCAGACAAAATAAAGCTGAACATGAATATCTAATATACTCAACATCCACATAATCAACTAATATGAACTGGTCTAACTCTCTTTATTGCAGGGGTGGGAGTACTATTTTGAAAACATGTTAACAAGTCAGTTTGTAGTTGCACCCACAACTATCCATTTCACATATTCATATAGTGATGCATTAGATTTCAGAATTAAGCATAAGTTGACTAAAGAGAATACCAGCAGATGCATATGGAAGAATTGACTCATCTGCGCCTTTTGACAAAGGGAGAAATTTCCCATTTTGACAGTCCTTGACAACTACTGACATTTTTTTTCTGTCAGAAGTGAACTCCAGTACATCCAAAACTTCATACTCTAGAGCCATCAAAATTGATTTCTGCACATGCAAGAAAGGGTATTAGTCAACAGCACAAAAATGAAAACTCTCCGAGTCATGAGTATTGGCACCAACATTTAGAGTATATAGTTGACTATTACGTACCAAGGATATTTGTATTTTTACAGACCAAGACCATATTCAACTGAGCAGCTGCTTGAACGAGAGCTTCCTCGTCTTGAGATTGTGCCTTATACAAGATTGATCCATTTTTCCCTCAGAAAGGCAAAAAATTATTAAATTATATGAGCATAAAAGTAAAATCTTTCTCAATGGAAAAATGTAGTGCATTTAATGTAGCACTGAAGAATAAATCATAGTTTTTTCAGTTTGATAAATCTGTAATTTGGCAAAGAGGAAGAAATGGAGGGGCTACCTTTGCATAGGAATCACTGTATTACACAGTGCCATAACCATGAGAAACCGAATAACATCAGGAGAACCTTTGATAATAGCATTACTCAACTCCTCATCTGTTTACCACCAAATGAAATATGTATTAGATTCCTTTTCTAAATAAATCTTACTCTTTGACATCAGAAGTTCAGCAACAAGGAATGGGGCTCTTCTTGATCTGTTCATTCTTTGTTATGAGGTATTTTATTTAGCTTCCTGCTCAACCTCACAATGTACAGTTTCTCCTATGGGGAACCATTGGTGATATACAATCCTCCAAAAACAAAATATCTAAAAACATTTGGCAACACAAAGATGATCTTGCACCATATGCTACAAAAGAAGTATCCCAATTTATTTATCTCAGTAAGAGAAACTGTGATAGAGCAAAAAGGTAACAGGAATTTGTATGTTGTAGCAGAGAAGTATGCCCACACCTTTCCAAGCATCACCAGCATCATTACCATAGAAAGTTCCACATATGCAACACCTTTAAAAGACCATTCTATTTTCTGTGAGAGTTCCTGTTTTGTCAGTCAATATATATTCAACTTACCCAAATCCTCACTAATTGCTGTGCTGTCATTTCAAGATACAAAATATAAGCTTCCATGTTAAAATATGAAAAATTCCTGAACAATGAACTTAACATGTTTCTTACTTTGTAGCATGAGCTTGAGTCCCAGTTTCCATATCAGCCATCTGATTGTCCCAGTCAATCAACTTTGCATACAAGGCTTTCTTGAGATCAAGGGAGACCTGCCATAGAGATGCTCCTCATTATTTCAAGACCTTAAAATCTTATGGTCTAAAATTTTCTTATTATTGTGCTTCTTAAATATATACACATTTATCGAATATCAAAAAACTGAAAATTGGATTAAAGTCAACAAACTCAAGTACTTTTCACCACAAGTCAGGAAATCAAATTCCACTTCTTCGAAAATAGTATGCAAAGTTCCACATGAAGCTTTTATGTCATTAAGCTTCTGTAATGATAGAGTGTGTCACTAACCCATGATAACTAACTAGCCTAGAGCACGAGATGCAAAATGATGTTTGATTCTACACATACTATCTCCGAACTAATCTAAGAAATACAGAGGCATAAAATCATAATCAACATCCACAACAAACCACAGCCAAAGAGAGAGCAAAACCAAATCTCATATGGAGAAGGTTTGGAAAATTTTTCTATGTCTACATGATCATGCCTTTCCTTAAAAAGATGTCTCCCAATTTTCCTTAGTGTAAACATCAATTTATGTGCTCTTAAATGAGCCAAATAGACAACAGTTGCACCCCAGTAAACAAAGAGATTTTCCATAAAAAATTAAAACCAAAAAAAAAAAGGGAAAGAAAAAAGAAAATCTCTTATAGCATAAAATTTTCAAAAAACAAAAACCAAAAACCTTGTACCTTTAACAACACCACCCAAGAAACACACACATTTTTAAAAAAAAAAGTTCCGAGTTCATTATTTTCTGTAGAAGAAAACAAGTTCCTTCTTAAAGAGAAAATAACTTGAATAGATAGTAACAATGATGAGACAACAATAAAAAGTATCATACTGACCTTTATAGATATAGGAATCATGATGGAACAGAGAAGCTCAAAACGTAGAGGAATAACCAGCAGTTCGTACCGTGGGAATTGAACATACCATTGCTGCAAGAAATTAATCAGACAGCTTTATGATCAGTATATGTCTGTACATGATCAGAATTTCAGAAATGTCAAACATGCTCTCATAAATTCTTGTGCCAAAGTAAAGCTTAGACAATTCAGTTCAAAGTGAAAGTGTTGTCAACCAAAGTGTGATTTCTTGATTCTGACTCAACCTCTATACATAAATCAAAATTACCTGAGGAATTTCAAGCTTTCTGATGAAAGTTACTAACAAATACGAGGGAAATCCGAAATGCTTTCCCCCCACTCATACCCAGCTTGGTTTCGTTGCCTGAGAGAGGGGAAGGGGGCAGAGCGAAGTTGTATTTCCGGTTGAAAATTGATTTACAACGGTTGGAAATTGGATTGGATTTCCTATTTCGATTACAACGGTCGAAAATTGGATTGTTTTATTAAAATTGGATATAGCCGTTGTAAATTTTTGAATATTTTTTTTTGGTAAGCAAAGGATCTTTGGTGGTTTTTTTTTTTTTTTTTTTTTTTTTTGTAAGATTAAAATGGGTTTGAATTTGAACTTTCTTTAAAAGAACCAAAAATATATATATATATATATGAATAACTAGGATGCATGCATTTCTTCTACCCACTCACGCAGTGCAATCTATGCTATTAGAGAAGTATAGCAAGCGACAGGTGGAAGGTGCCTGCCACGTCAAAAGGAAAAAGGAATATTTGACACATATTTTATCATTAATTACGTGAGGTGACAAATTATAGTAATTAAATCGGAATGATTTTTTCAAGTTTTATTAGATGGTCGAAGAATTATTGTTGTCTGTATCAACAATTTAAGAGGACAAATCAGAAAAAAAGAAAGAATTTTTTAAGGTTACAATTTGAAGAAGAATTTTTATACAACTCTCTTGATCAACGGCGATCTTTAATGGTAATTGGTAAATTAGGATTCCAGGGAAAGCATATTGGAAATTTGAAGTCCCTTCTAGTAGGCATTGCTTAGAAAGTTTATATTTCAAACAACTTAAAGAAGTAGAGGAAAGATAGTAAAACACCTGTGCTATATGTCTAAGATGTTGCAGAGAATTGGACCAAAAATTCACCCTCTTCCTAGTAGGGAAATATAGCAGTCAAAGTTGGTTTTCCTCTCTTTTGGCAAACAGAAAATTATACATAAACATTGTAGTGGAGTGACACAAGAAATAAGCTAAATTGGGAAGTATGAAAAAGTGATTGTCTCGTGTATCTGGATAAGAATAGATCAGAAGGTAGCCTAGATGCAAAGAACACTTCTGCAAGAAAGAAACATATATGTTGTGATGGATATTCAGATGCTTCTCGTGAAACCTATTTGCTCCATATCTAGGCAGCACTAACTAACGATTTAAAAAATTCAAGGACTATCAAGCAATACAAATAATCAGAATAATAGACCTTAACATCCGTTCCTCCCCAGCAAAAAAAAAAACAAATTTGACTGGATCCTACTTTGCATTGCATTGTTTTTAGGAATATCTGCAGAAAGCTTATCGGGCTAACTAGTGAATCATGAAACGATGTAGGGACTAGCTAGAAGAACTGCATAAAGTTAGGGAGAAGAGAGAACCACCTCAGACAAGGGAACTCCTCCAGCAGTGACAAATTCATCCTTGAA
>JAHSUH010000399.1:0-23967 GCA_025388415.1 Cynanchum wilfordii
AGGTAAATAAGGAAATTCACAAGTCTTTTTTTTATTATATAAGTATTTTAATTATATCATTTTATGTTATCGAGTTAGGTGAGGAATAAAATTAGGGGTTTTAAGAAAATAATATGTGGCGACGGTTTTGAGTTTTAAAAGAGACAAGCCACCAAAGGGAACAATTGTTGAGATTTCAATTGTGAGAGTTAGCGAGTCGAATTGAACATTGATTTGGGTGATATTGATTGGAATTACCAAAGGTGAGTAAACGGATACTTTTCTCAAATTAATAATTTTACGTTTTTATGTAGATACTGAGATTATTATTTTATATTATGATTTTTAATATCGTTGAATTATAAGGATTTGCTTATTTACTGTTTATATTAATTAGATTTAAAAATACAGAGAAATTCCTTTTTCTTTTTGAAACCCGATTTCTGGAGTTTTTATTTTAAGCGTTTATAAAATTTATTTTTATTTACTTCCTGGATTTTATAAGTTTGGGATAATACATAAATCGATTTCCGGAATTTTATTTTAGGTTTATTAGCATTTATTTATTTAGCTATTTTATTAAATTATTTTGATATAGAAATAAGAGTTTTGATTTTAGACGATTTTGGGAAGTTGAGAATTGATTTCACAAGATTTAAAAAGAATAAATTAATTATTTGGATATTTAATTTATTTCAATCATTTGGAAATATTTTATGATATTTTGTATATATATGTATTACATACTTTTCCTTCTCAGTGTGTGTATATATATGTATTGTTTTTTTTTAAGAATTTATTTGATTACAGAGGATTAATTATTTATATATATATATATATATATATATATGTATATTACGTTTATTTTATTCAATTAGTGTCCAAATTCTGATTTTGATTTTATTATGTTGTTTATTTATTATTTCAGTATGCTCTAAAGAAAAGAAAAGTTTTGGCTCAAGTTAGTTAGAAATGAGTTGGGGGAACATGTTCCAAATTTATAAGTTCCGAACCCATTGAGCATGGTGAAAAAGCTCCACTGTTATAAGTTCCGGCCTACCTAGCGGGATAAACAGCTAGGATCGATATCGATTAAAACCAACGAATGACTATGCTTGCTTGAGCCTTATAAAAAGAAAAGTGGAATTGAATTTAATTCTATCGGTTCCGTTAATAAAATCAAATTTAATTGAAATTGAAATTCAATTAAATTTAACAGATTGTTAATTTTAATTCAATTTCAATTTAATTGAAATTGAAATTCAAGCTAATAAAATCATAACAATCAACTCACAATAGATCAATCTCAAAGTGAAGATGTAACATGAAACCAACCACTTCTACCCTAAAGAAATGTAGAAGAAGAGAGTTCCTATTGGGTTGGTAAACTAGATTACAAGAAATATCATCAAAAGTAATAGAAGAAGGTAAGGAAATAATTCCAAAACCAGTTGTCAATTGATACCGGAAAGATCTCTACACTTCAACTCCTCTCTTGAATCCTCTTCTTGCACTTTGAAGCTTGAATGATTGAAGTAGATCCAAACACCTCTTGAATAGATTGCACAACTATACCTTATAGACCGAGAACAAATTACACAACCTAACTAGAGACAATTATCACTAAAACAACCTAAGGATTTCTCTATTTGAAAGTAGATCAACAAATTGATAGAAAATTCCCTAAATTCTATACCAAAATATATGATATTCAAGTAAACCCAATATGATATTCAATATCTAAAACAATGTGATAATCAAGCCAATCTAACCTCGAAATAATGGTAAAAATCCTATAATTTATAGATAACGAAACATGGGTAAAATTGTTATTTTACACATAATTCTCTAAAAAATCGGAACAGAGCATAAACACGGGCTCGGTGGTATCGGTCAACACGCCCTCGGTGACAGGTTTATCACCGAGGCCTTGTTCTTCTGGCCGTGTTCATCCTTCATACTGGGCATGTTCATCCACCGAGCACGTGTTCTCTAGTGTTGCTTTGGGTGTGTTCAACCACTGCTGTAGGTGGTTATTTTCTAAGGGCGTAGATAACCTTCTATAGGCGTAGTAAGAGTCTTCCAAGGGCGTAGTCAGTCTTCCAAGGCTGTAGCATACTTCTAGAATTTTATATTTTTACCCCTGAATTTATCTTTTTCAGCCAATTTACCCCGGAAGTCACCTAAAATGTAAAATGCACAATTAAACCCATAATCAATCAATTTATCTCAATTTAATACAACAAACCTCAAAAATTATGCACAATTATCCTTCCAAAACATTATCAAATTTATCGTTATCACAATACCCCACAACTTAACCTTTGCTTGTCCTCAAGCAAATTAAAGAAGGAATTTGAACAAACAAATCATTTGAACAAAGTGCATAATTGTTTCTCCAAAGAATTCAAACTAACTAGTTTAATTTTCAAATATCTCATAAACAAAGTGTTAAGGAATGATTCACTTCTATGCCTCACCAAGTGTTTTCATGTTTAAGTCAAGAAAAATAAATTTGAACAAATCATTTTCAACTTAAATACAAAAAATGATCATAAAAGCATCCCGAGTGAAGTGTGTGCTCTATCTCAATTAGTGATCCAAATAGAAAATTTCCTCTCGAAGCAAATTACTCAAATAGTGGTTCGGTCTATCGAAAACTTCAACAACCAGACATAATCACAATCAAATCTCAAGAAACAAGCTACTTATTTAAAAGTAAATTTTTATTCAATTTATTCTCTTTTATTCAAGGTTTTTATTGTTTGCTTAACAATATCAACTTTAACTACCCTTGTAACGAGTTCCACTCCGATGACTCCCAGATCCCGAGGACCTTAGGGCACCGGACATTCAATTCCCATAAGGAGTGGTGCTCAAGTAGCAAAGGATACATGCAAAATAACCTTTTATTCAACAATTTATTCAACGAAAATTAATAAAAGTGTGGAAAGTATCTCAAAAAATTTTCAAGTGAAAATTCAAGTCATTTCCATTCCTAAAAGACTTAATACTATTCAAATAAATTGTTCAAAAGTAGTTCACTAATCGGAACAACCAACCAAAAATAGTAGTGTCAAAAGAGTTTTTCAGGATTTTCCTATAATCATGCTCGTACCAAGTATCAACAAGATGAAACAAATCAAATCTCGAGACTTTTAACAATCAACAAATAGTTTATAGCATCGGCTAAGTAAATCAAATTCCCACAAAATGTTCACAAAATAATCTTTTCAAGTAAACTAATCATTTTGAAAAATTCGAAAAATTTAGCATTTTTTTGAAAAATATTTGTAAATTGAGATAAAACGAGCACACACCTACCCCACAACTTGAATATTACACTGTCCTCAGTGTAAAAGGCTAATACCCCACAACTTATTTGAAAAAAAAAATAATTGTGAGAAAACTATAAATATAAAACGGGAGTAAGTGCGAAAAACTAGAAAAACAAGAAAATTTTATTCAAAACGGGAAAGTAAACTATGAACACAAAAGATAATCATATAAATCCAAATAAATCAAATAGTACATCCCGAGCAAAAACAAATAAAATCAACTAAAAAGTGAATAAATAAAGCAAATAAACCCTATCCGGAACATCCGGGAACTAAGAAAGCGATATAGACAATAATTGAACGCCAAAAACCAAGTATGACTCGATAAAAGCAGTAAAAGGAATGGGAAGAAAGACAAATCTTGTTTCCGAGCAATCATGCTTGGAACTTATTTGTTTTATTCTTTGGAGCTTCTTCATTCTTCAAAGACTTTTATAGGGCTCGCTTTGTCCTCCCTAACAACATCATCATTCAATGCATTGAACGTAATTTTGTTGGTGCTCTTAGAGAGTAGTCCTTTTTCTCGTTCCGAAAATTGCCCGGACAATTGTCCCAATTGCATTTCCAGGTTTTGTAGCGAAGCCTATTGATTCCTGTTTTACCTTCAACAAACAACCAAGAAGGATAGAATACAACAAAACAAAGAAAGAAAGAAATTACAAGATTAAAAATGTCCTACTACAAACGATCTAGTAAAGAAATTAAAAGAACAAGAAAAACAAGATGAAGAAATCACATTACCTATAAAACAAGAAAAGAGAGATTAGTAAGGATAAAAGGAACAAAATGCAAGAAAATTAAATAAATAAGGAATATCTAAGGTAAAGCAAAAATAAGAAAAAGAAGATAAAACAGAATGAATGAATGAATTGGAAAATCCATGCAAAAGAATTGAAGAATAAATTAAATAATGCATACAGTAAAAGGAAGCTTAAAAGAATTAAAAATGGAGGAAGAAAGAAAAAGAAATGAAACTCATGCAAAAAAGAATTGAATTTAAAAGAAAAGGAAATGAAATGAAATAGACCTGAACGAAAATGGATGAAAAGAATTGAATTAGAAAGTATGCATGCAATCGGCTACTGCCAAAAACAGAGGAAAAAGCAGGGGAATGAAATTTTCAGTTCTGGAATGTGTACAAAACAGAGAAATTACAGAGTTGTACATAGTGAGGTTACTGGAATTTTGTATAAAACAGAGGAATTAACTACATAGCTACTGGAAATTTCTGAAAAACAGAGGAATTTGCATACTGGAATTTATATACCAAAAACAGAACATATATACACTGGAATTAAAATGCACAAAGGAACTGGACGAAATTTGCAATAGAAATGCAATCCTAAACACTAATGCTAGTGCCATGGAACTTTAGAAAACTAAATGCAAACTAAACTATCAAGGAAGACAAACTAATGCATCTACGCAATTTATGCAAAACCAAGGAAATTGCAATATAGCCATGCACTAACCTACTGGAAAATGTAGTACAAACAGAAAACATCATGCATTGCCATGTAAATATACATTACAATAAAACCGTGCAATTCATGCAATTGTTCTAATGCGAAATTAACTACCATGCAATGATAATCTAAGCAAAGAACTACCTAAACTAACCATGCAAATTAACTCAGTATCTATGCAATTATCTACTGGAACTGAAAATGCCTTATATATATATATATATATATATATATATATATATATATATATATATTCAAATACATACCTATTACATGAAAGAGCAAATACATACATGCAAGCTATACCAGAATACAAGATGAATTACTAATATACATACATACACCATGCAAAAACATGTAAAATGCCATAAAACTCATGCAAAAAAAAAAAAAAAAAAACCAAATCATGCGGGTTAACTAAATGAAGTGAAGAACAAAATATACAAAAACTATTGTAATGCAAAGACAAGCTAAGCTAAGCTAAACTAATTATGCAAAATGTTATCAAGTAAAATGTCATGAAAACTATGCAAAATGACTAAATGCAATCTATACATACTTATGACATGGAAAGTAAAGTAGATACATGCAAGCTAAAGTGAAAGATGAATCACTAAAATACATATATACTCACCATGCAAAAACACGTAAATGTATACTACAATAAAACCATTCAAAGACATGCAAAAATGCTTATTATAAGATCAAAACATGCAGCACTAATCTACTGGAACATTATAACCTAAATGCCATGCAAATCATGCAAAGTGCTATATACAATAAAATCATTCTAGCTATATTCACCACTAAACTACCATACAATCTACCTACTGAACTAAAACAGAATGAAGTGAATTGATTACATATACATACTTCTACTACTAACGTGAAAAGCAATGTAAATGCAATTCATAAATCCTACTGTACGCATGAATCTATAAGCTACTACCATGAAAATTTTAGCAAGCTACCTACAGTATATGCAAATTAAAATTTTATAGCAAATATAAACAATTCATACAATATATACGTACCGTATACTGCCTAATTCAATTCCATGCATATGAAAAATATACAAGCTAACTACAACTCATGCAAAAACAAAACAAAGAATGCAAACTCATGCAAGTCTACTGAATAACATGCAAAGAAAAGCAAAACATGCAAATCAACCATAGCTACTGGAAAAATAATCAAAAATTGAAGAATGAAATGGAATAAAGCTACTGGAATGAAATGTTGGTAACTAAACTATCATTTCTTAGAATTAATTTCTAAGAATGCTTTCTACTCAACAAAAAGCTATACTATATTATTACCTAAAGAATTCAAGAATACTAAATAAAAATCCTAAAGATGCAAGTCTAATAGTAACATAAGTGACCATTTATTGAAAACCTATTATGCAAACTAAAGCAAAATCTTAAAGATGCAAAACAATAGAACTAGATACAAACCAAACCTAAATTCATATTAAACACATAACAAGGTTAACAATAAAAGATAGAAAATATGAAAACATCTAACATCAATATCTAACAAAAGTAAGTATCTAGATAATAATCTCCATTAATTGAAGACATTACTAGAAAACTAACTTCTATACTAGAATGGAAACTAAAGTAAAAACTAACTAAGAATAGAATGAACATGAAAATAGAGATATGATGTGTAGTTTATTATATATAAAAATAATATAAATAATCGAATAAATAATACTAAAAATAATAGGAATCTCTAAGATTAAAATAGGATTGTCACTAATAAAATAAACTCAACTAGGCAGAGCACCTATCAAAATAGTTTAGTAAATAAGGTGGTATTCAGATTTTAAATTTATAAAAATCGTTTTTCCCTAAGACTTCTATTAAATTCTAGTGTGGAAAATATAATCAAACTAATTATGAATATGATTTGTGAATAAGGATCATTCAACAAGTAAACCAACTAATATAGAGAATGATAGGATTGATTTCTATATCTAGAAAGCAAAGTAAAATAAAGTAAAGTAAGAACAAGGATGAGATAATATTGAATATGTGAAGAACTCACTAAACACATTAGAGAGAGTGGAGGATACACTTCACAACAAAATCGAGTACCATGATTCAACTATTACAATTTCACCAAATCCGAGTCTAAAGATGAACTTCCTCAATACGTGTTGTTGAAAGAAATTCATACGTGAAGAACAACTCGAATATATTAACAAGATCAAATCCCTACTAATCATCCAAGGTCCGGTACATCAATAGGAAGACAATCAAACTAATCTAGCACTAATCGTATATCCAAGGTCCGGCTTAACAATTAGTGTTAACCCGAACCACAAAATCGAATTAGAGCTCCACTCAAGATAGACAATCAAATCAAAGCCATAATTGAAATTTCAATTCAAGTTAATGAAATCATAACAATCAACACAATAGATCAATCTCATAGTGAAAGTATAACATAAAACCAACCACTTCTACCCTAAAGAAATGTAGAAGAAGAGAGTTCATATTGGGTTGGTAAACTAGATTACAAGAGTTATCAACAAAAATACTTGAAGAAGGTAAGAAAATAATTCCAAAACTAGTTGTCAATTGAATCCGGAAAGATCTCTACACCTCAACTTTCTTCTTGAATCCTCTTCTTGCTCCTTGAAGCTTGAATGATTGAAGTAGCTCAAAATCCTCTTGATCAAGTCACAAAACTCTACCTCATAGACCAAGGAGAGATTTCATAACCTAACTAGAAACATTTATTCACTAAAACAACCTAGGGAATTATCTAATCAAAAGTATTCAATCAAAGTAATAGAAAATTCCCCAAATTCTATACCAAAATATGTGAAATTGAAGAAAAACCCAATATGATATTCAATATCTAAAACAATGTGAGATACTAACCAATCTAACCTATAATCTAACTCTAATCCAACCTTGATCCAACCTCAAATAATGGTAAAAATCCCAATATTTATAAATAAGCTGAAACAGGGGTAAAATCGTCATTTTTACAAAGAATCTAGGACAGAGCATCACTACGGGCGTAGTCCTTGATGTAATACGGGAGAAGTGAGGTAGTTAAAGGGCAACAGCCGTAGATCAAAAAGGGCAACGAGCGTAAAATGAAATTGCAAACTCAACACGGGCGTGTTCAGCCTTCTGGCTGGGCGTGTTCAGCGCTGAGCGCGTGTTCATGCGCTGTTATTCTCTAAGGGCGTAGAAGACCTTCTAGGGGCGTAGCAAGGGTCTTCCAAGGGCGTAATTGACCTTCTAGGGGCGTAGTATACTTCCAGAAATTACATATTTAGTCCCGAACTTCACTCTTTTGATCAATTAGCCCCACGAACTTCCTGAAAAAAGAAATATCACAATTAAGTGCACAATTAACATATTTATCTCAATTTACTCTAATAATCCTCAACAATTATGCACAAATACCCTTCCAAAACATTACAAAATTTAGCGTTATCATAATACCCCACAACTTAACCTTTGCTTGGCCTCAAGCAAATCAAAGAAAGAATTTGAACAAACAAATCATTGAAGAGAAGCGCATAAATGTTTTCTCAAAGAATTTAAACTAACTAGTTTACTTTTCAAAGATCTCATAAACAAAGTGTTTAAGGAATGATTCACTTCTATACCTCATCAAGTGTTTTCATGTTTAAGTCAAGAAAAATCAATTTGAACAAATCATTTTCAACTTAAATACCATAAATGATCATAAAAGCATCCCGAGTGAAGTGTGTGCTCTATCTCAATTAGTGATCCAAATAGCAAATTTCTTCCCGAAGCAAATTACTCAAATAGTGGTTTGGTCGATCAAAAATTCAACAACGAGACATAATCACAATCAAATCTCAAGAAACAAGCCACTTATTAAAAAGTAATTTTTTATTCAATTTATTCTCTTTTATTCAAGGTTTTTATTGTTTGCTTAACAATATCAACTTTAACTACCCTTGTAACGAGTTCCACTCTGATGACTCCCGGATCCCGAGGACCTTAGGGCACCAGGTATTCAGTTCCCATAAGAAGTGGTGCTCAAGTAGCAAAGGATACATGCAAAATAACCTTTTATTCAACAATTTATTCAACGAAAATTAAAAGTGTGGCAAGTATCTCAAGGAATTTTTCAAGTGAAAATTCAAGTCATTTCCATTCCCAAAAGACTTAATACTATTCAAATAAATGTTAAAAATTAGTCCACTAATCGGAACAACCAACCAAGAATAGCTGTGTCAAAAGAGTTTTTTCAGGATTTTCCTATAATCATGCTCGTATCAAGTATCAACAAGATGAATCAAATCAAATCTCGAGACTTTCAACAATCAACAAATAGTTTATATCATTGTCTAAGTAAATCAAATTCCCACAAAAAGTTCACAAAATAATCTTTTCAAGTAAACTAATCATTTTGAAAAATTTGAAAAATTAAGCAATTTTTTTTTGAAAATATTTGCAAATTGAGATAAAACGAGCACACACCTACCCCACAACTTGAATATTACACTGTCCTCGGTGTAAAAAGCGAATACCCCACAACTTATTTGAAAAATAAATAAGTGCGAGAAAATTATAAATACAAAACAGGAATAAGTGCGAAAAACTAGAAAAACAAGAAAATTTTATTTAAAATGGGAAAGTATACTATGAACACAAAAGATAATTATAAAAATCCTAAATAAATCAAATAGTAAATGCCGAGTAAAAATAACTAAAAGCATCTAAAAAGCAAATAAATAATACAAATAAACCCTATCCGGAACATCTGGGACTAAGAAAGCGATATAGACAATAATTGAACGCCAAAAACCAAGTATGACTCGATAAAATCGGTAAAAAGGAAAGGGAAGAAAGACAAATCTTGTTTCCGAGCAAGCATGCTTGGAACTTATTTTGTTCCTTTCTTAGGAGCTTCTTCCTTCTTCAAAGACTTTTATAAGGCTCGTTTTGTCCTCCCTAACAACCTCATCTTTTGATTTATTCGATAGAATTTTGTTCGGTGCTGTTAGGGAGTAATCATTTTTGCTCGTTCTGAAAATTGCCTGGAAAATTGTCCCACTTGCATTTCCAGGTTTTGTAGCGATGCCTATTGATTCTTGTTTTACCTTCAACAAACAATCAAGAAAGATAGAATAGAACAAAATAAAGAAAGAAAGAAATTACAAAATTAAAAATGTCCTACTACAAACGATCTAGTAAAGAAATTAAAAGAACAAGAAAAATAAGAGAAAGAAATCAAAATACCTACAAAACAAGAAAAGAGAGATTAGTAAGGATAAAAGAAAATAAAATATAAGATTATTAAATAATGCTAATCTAATCAAAAATAAGAAAAAGAAAATGAATTAAATAGCATGCAAAAAGGAGTTTTAATAGAAAAGAAAAAGAAATGGAAGAGAAATGAATTGTAGAGCAAACTGGACGAAAATTATAAGGAAAAGAAATTGAAACAAAAATAATGCATGCTGTCGGCTACTGCCGAGAACAGAGGAAAGAGCAGGGGAATTGAAATTTTCAGTTCTGGAATTTTTGACAAAATAGAGAAAATACAAAATTGTACAAATGTTAGCTACTGGAATTTTCTAAAAACAGAGGAAATTACACACTGGAATTTTCAAAATGAACAGAGCAGTTTGCATACTGCAATTGCTGGAAAAATTACAGCAGGGGCAGTAAGGTAGCTCACTGGAATTTTACACAAAAACAGAACAAAACATGCAACATCTACTGGATTAAATACAAGGCAGCAGTGGTGTAAAAATTCTGCCACTGTACTGCCCAAAATTTTCAACAAAAACAGAACAAAACCAAACATACAATAAATTTCTGGATTAAAACCAAGGCAGCAGTGATGTAAATAAAATCTGCCATTTCACTGTCCGAAAATTTCATTGAAATGCAGTGTACAAAAAGTATAAATATCAACACCTAGCTACTGGAATTGGAAAACAAAAGAAATATCTATATGCCATAATTATAATACTATGCAGAATGAAACTACAAAGAAGCTATACTAACCTACTGGAAAAATGATAACCTAACTATCATGCAAAAATAAAGAGAACAAAGAACAAATTCTACCTAATGGAAATTTAAATACATATTAAATATACATCTATTCCTATAGTAAAGTAAAGTATATGCAAAAAGAAATACTGGAAAATCAGGTTGCAAATAAAATACATACATATATATAAGCCATGCAAAAACATGCAAAAAGCTACAAAAAGTCATACAATTTATTCTAGCCACCTAGCTAACATGTAATCTATCTAATTAATATGCAAAAATAATTAATACAAAATACTTGAAATCTGAAAATGAAATGTAACAAAGCTAATGAGGTGAATTAAATAACTAAGCTAGAAATGTGGGTCACTAAACTAGCATTTCTTAGAATTAATTTCTAAGAATGCTTTCTACTAAACAAAAATAGGTGAATTAAATAACTAAGCTAGAAATGTGGGTCACTAAACTAGCATTTCTTAGAATTAATTTCTAAGAATGCTTTCTACTAAACAAAAATCTATACTATTATATTACCTAAAAATTCAAAGATTTCTAGACAAATTCCTAAAGATGCACAAGTAATAGTAATAACGGTGACCATTTATTGAAAAACCTACTACATGCAAAATCTAACAAAAATTGCAAAAGAAGAAATCTAAATGCAAAACCATACCAAAACTCATAACAAGCACATATTAAGGTTAACAAATAAAAGATAGAAATTATGAAAACATCTAATTATCAATGCTTAACAAAAGTAAGTATCTAGATAATATTCTTCATGAATTGAAGATATTATTAGAATACTAACTAAACTAGAAAGCTCTTAAAGAAAATAAAGGAATGAAGATAAAATGATATGAAAATGCAAAACTAACTAAGAAATGTAAGACAACTAATGAAAATGCAAAACAAGTAAATGACAAGTAATGAAACTAAGATTAAGAAGAGAAGTAAACTAAACTACTCTAACATAATACCTAAAAATCAAGATAATATCTATAACAACTATCGAAAATCATAAAACGAAAGCATGGAAATACATCTTAAGAACATGAAATAGAAATCAATCAAAGAAAGAATCAAGTTAGAAGACTAGTTAGATCTATTACTAACCATACCTAAGAACTAATTAGAATAAGTTAGAAAAGATTAGAACAAACTAAGTCAAGTTAGAATATAGGAAAAACAATTAGATCGAAAAATTTCTAAACTAAAGATCAATTAAGATATTAAACTAAAGATCTAAGTTAATCTAAAGGATGAAAGTTAGAAGGACTAAAAATTATCCTAATCTAAGACACTAAACTAACTAAGCTATCTAATCAAGATCAACTAAAGTTATCCTAAATCCAAAATATCTATACTATATCTAATCAAAATTTCTAAGTAAAAGTTTACCTAAGGGATCTAAACTAATCAAAACACTAACTAAACCTAAAAATCATGTTACTAAATCATCTAACCTAAAATCTAAATCCAAAAATCTATAATCTAAGCAAAAGAAATTCTAAAAAAAAAAATGAATCGATATGAAAGCAAGAGAAACAAAATACAAGTAACATAAGAAAACTACTAAAGTAAGAATAAGAAAAATCAAAGAATCAAAATTAAACTACTCAACTAAAAATAGGAAACAAGTGAAATTGAAACATCTAAACTAAATGAAATAAAATCGATCAAGCAAATATCCAAGATCTATCGAAGAGATCAAAGATATTCTAAGAATTAAACATGAAAAATAAAAGTTACTTGAGAATGATATCATAAAACAAATCATATCAAAATTAATTAGTTATAAATTTCACACCGTTGATGAAAATTTTTCCCAAAAATTACAACGAACTTAGAGGAAAAACATCACGAAAATTAATAGGATTCCCCGGCAACGGCGCCAAAAATCCGATGTATAGTTTGTTATATATAAAAATAATATAAATAATCGAATAAATAATACTAAAAATAATAGGAATCTCTAAGATTAAAATATGATTGTCACTAATAAAATAAACTCAACTAGGCAGAGCACATATCGAAATAGTTTAGTAAATAAGGTGGTATTCAGATTTTAAATTTATAAAAATTGTTTTCCCCTAAGACTTCTATTAAATTCTAGTGTGGAAAATATAATCAAACTAATTATGAATATGATTTGTGAATAAGGATCATTCAACAAGTAAACCAACCAATATCAAGAATGATAGGATTGATTTCTATATCTAGAAAGCAAAGTAAAATAAAGTAAAGTAAGAACAAGGATGGGATAATATTGAATATGTGAGAACTCACTAAACACATTAGAGAGAGTGGAGGATACACTTCACAACAAAATCGAGTACCATGATTCAACTATTACAATTTCACCAAATCCGAGTCTAAAGATGAACTTCCTCAATACGTGTCGTTGAAAGAAATTCATACGTGAAGAACAACTCGAATATATTAGTAAGATCAAATCCCTACTAATCATCCAAGGTCCGGTACATCAATAGGAAGACAATCAAACTAATCTAGCACTAATCGTATATCCAAGGTCCGACTTAACAATTAGTGTTAACCCGAACCACAAAATTGAATTAGAGCTCAACTCAAGATAGACAATCAAATCAAAGCCATAATTGAAATTGCAATTCAAGTTAATGAAATCATAACAATCAACTCACAATAGATATATCTCATAGTGAAAGTATAACATAAAACCAACCACTTCTACCCTAAAGAAATGTAGAAGAAGAGAGTTCCTATTGGGTTGGTAAACTAGATTACAAGAGTTATCAACAAAAATACTTGAAGAAGGTAAGAAAATAATTCCAAAACTAGTTGTCAATTGAATCCGGAAAGATCTCTACACCTCAACTTTCTTCTTGAATCCTCTTCTTGCTCCTTGAAGCTTGAATGATTGAAGTAGCTCAAAATCCTCTTGATCAAGTCACAAAACTCTACCTCATAGACCAAGGAGAGATTTCATAACCTAACTAGAAACATTTATTCACTAAAACAACCTAGGGAATTATCTAATCAAAAGTATTCAATCAAAGTAATAGAAAATTCCCCAAATTCTATACCAAAATATATGAAATTGAAGAAAAACCCAATATGATATTCAATATCTAAAACAATGTGAGATACTAACCAATGAGATATTAACTAATAAGATAAGATTCAAAGAATATAGACTAAGAAGAGAATATAATCAAGATATTATCCACCTACTAAAGCAAGAAGATTAACTGGAAACAAAAGGCAAGCAAATGAATCTAAAGCAAGTAAAGATCTAACTAAAAATCAATAAAAGCTATCTAAATCAAAGTCAAGTAAGTAAGCAAACAATTAGGTTAGGTCAAAGCAAGTAGGAAAAATTAGAAAGAACCTAAAGCTAACCATACCTAGAATCTAATTAGAACAAGTTAGAAGGATTAGAACAAACTATGTCAAGTTAGATAATAGGAAAAAAAAATAGATCTAAATTCTAAACTAAGGATCAACCTAAAATATTAAACTAAAGATCTAAGTTAATCTAAAGAATAAGAACCTAAAGAACCGAAAGTTAACCAAATCTAAGGTAAACGAGATTAGAAGTCACCTAAATTCCAAAATATCTAAGCTATATCTAACCAAAATTTCTAAGTAAAAAAGTTTACCTAAGGGATCTAAACTAAACAAATCACTAACTAAACCTAAAAATCCCGATACTAAATCATCTAACCTAAGATCTAAATCCAAAAATCTATAATCTAAGTAAGAAAAATTCTAAGAATACGAATTAATATGAAAGAAAGAGAAACAAAATACAAGTAACATAAGAAAGCTACTAAAATAAGAACAGGAAATTCTAAGAACAAGAATAATCAAATCAAATGAAATCTGAAAATTAAACTACAAAAAAAAAAAAAAAAAATCATGAAAAACAAGATTCAACTAACAAATCAAATCAATCTAAACAAAATCAAAATATCCAATGATCTATTAAGAAGATCAAAGATACTTCAAGAAATAGACAAGAAAATTAAAAGTTACTTAAGATTAATTCCATATAACAAATCATAACATAGTTGATCCATTATATGATTCACACCGTTACTATGAAAATTTTCCCAAAAATTACAAGGAATTAAGAGGAAAACATCATGAATTAAAATAATAGATTTCCCCGGCAACGACGCCAAAAATCCGATGAGTTATATTTATATATAAAAACAATATAAATAATTGAATAAAATAATACTAAAAATAATAGGAATTCTCAAGATTAAAATAGAATTGTCACTTAGAAAATAAACTCAACTAGGTAGAGAACCTATCGAAATAGTTTAGTAAATAAATGTAGTATTTAGATTTTAATATTTATAAAATCATTTTCTCAAAGACGTCTATTAATTTTTAGTGTGGAAAATATAACTAAATCAATTATGAAAATGATTTGGAAGCGTGTAATGCTTGCCAACGGAAGGGAAAAATCTCAGCACGAGACCGAATGCCACAACAGATTATTCAAAGTGTTGAAATATTTGATATTTAGGGTATTGATTTTATGGGTCCTTTCCCTTCTTCTTATGGAAATAATTATATTTTAGTAGCTGTTGAGTATTTTTCTAAGTGGCCGGAGGCCCAAGCTTGTGCTACTAACGATGCTAAAATTGTATGCAAATTTCTTCAACGTTTGTTTGTAAGGTTCGGGTGCCCGAAAGCATTAATCAACGATAGAGGAACTCACTTTTGTAAATCCCAACTTGAGAAGATCCTCAAGAGATATGGAGTCCAACATCGACTATCCACATCATACCACCCTCAAACAAGTGGACAAGTAGAGGTAACAAATCGAGGAATCAAAAGAATCTTAGAGAAAACTGTGGGAGTTAACAGGAAAGATTGGTCTTTAAAGCTAGAGGATGCTTTATGGGCTTTCCGCGCTGCATTTTGTACTTCAACGGGATTTTCTCCATATCGACTTCTCTATGGTAAAACTTGTCACTTGGCCGTTGAAATGGAACATAAAGCTTTTTGGGCTCTTCGGAAGTGCATTATTTGACGAACTTTCTACGAAAGAAAGAATTTTGCAACTTCACGAACTCGACGAGTGGAGATTTCAAGCTTACTAGAATTCTTTGAATTTCAAGATGAAAACCAAATTATGGCATGATAAGCATCTTCGAGGTCCAAAATAATTTTCCAGTGGCGATAAAGTGTTAATCTTTAACTCTCGTTTGAAAATGTCTCCAGGAAAATTGAAAAGCTATTGGACCGGTCCTTTTGTAATTTCTCGAGTCCTTCCATATGGAGTTTGCGAGGTACTAAGAGAAGATGGATCGACGTTTAAAATCAACGGCCAAAAGTTGAAAATTTACAAGGAACCTTTCACCAAGAAAGATAACGACATATACCTCTATTAATGAACTTGATAGGGGAGTCTTTCTTCTTCTTCCACTTTGTAACTTGATTTCTTTTACTAGATTTTCCGCACCTATTTTCTTTTCTTTGTCATAGTTTTTCTCGCTTTCTTATTTTTCCTTAAAATAAGTTGTGGGGTATTAGTTTTTTTTTATACGAGGAGGTGCAATTTTCAAGCCGTGGGGTAGGTGTGTGTTCGTTTATCTCAATTTACAAATATTTTCAAAAAATTACAAAATTTTTCAAATTTCTCAAAATAATTAGTTTACTTGAAAAGATTGTTTTGTAAACTTTGTTTTGGAATTTGATTTGCTTAGCCGATGATAGATATCGGTTGTTGATTGTTGAAAGTCTCGAGATTTGATTTAGTTCATTTTGTTGATACTTGATACGAGCATGATTATAGGAAATTCCTGAAACTCTTTTGACACAACTATTCTTGGTTGGTTTTTCTGATTAGTGGACTACTTTTGGACTGTTTATTTGAATAGTATTAAGTCTTTTGGGAATGGAAATAACTTGCGTTTTCACTTGAAAATTCTTTGAGAGACTTGCCACACTTTTATTAATTTTCGTTGAATAAATTGCTGAATAAAAGAATGTTTTGCATATATCCTTTGCTACTTGAGCACCACTCCTTATGGGAATTGAATGCCCGGTGCCCTAAGGTCCTCGGGATCCGGGAGTCATCGGAGTGGAACTCGTTACAAGGGTAGTTAAAGTTGATATTGTTAAGCAAACATTAAAAACCTTGAAATAAAAAAGAGAGAATAAATTGAATAAAAATTTGCTTTTCAATAAGTGGCTTGTTTCTTGAGATTTGATTGTGATTATGTCTAGTTTTTGAAGTTTTCGATCGACCGAACCACTATTTGAGTAATTTGCTTTGAGAGGAAATTTGCTATTTGGATCACTAATTGAGATAGAGCACACACTTCACTCATGATGCTTTTATGATCATTTTTCGTATTTAAGTTGAAAATGATTTGTTCAAATTTATTTTTTTCTTGACTTAAACATGAAAACACTTGATGAGGCATAAAAGTGAATCATTCCTAAACATTTTGTTTATGAGATCTTTGAAAGGTAAACTAGTTAGTTTGAATTCTTTGATGAAACATTTATGCACTTACTAATTGACTATTTTCGATTGATTTTTCGTTGAAATTCCTTATTTGATTTGCTTGAGGACAAGCAAAGTTTAAGTTGTGGGGTATTGTGATAACGCTAAATTTGATAATATTTTGGAAGGATATTTGTGCATAATTGTTGAGGTTTATTAGAGTAAATTGAGATAAAATTGTTAATTGTGTACTTAATTGTGATATTTCTTATTTCAGGAAGCTCTTGGGGTTAATTGACCAAAAGAGTGAAGTTCAAGGACTAAAAATGCGAATTCTGGAAAGTTGTACGCGCCCAGTCAAAGAACACACGCTCGGCTAAAGAACACGCCCTACAACACTAGAGAACATGTGCTCGGTGGATGAACACGGCCAAAAGAACACGTGCTCGGTGATATACCTACCTGTGCGGGGGCGTGTTGCCTATACTACTGAGCCCGTGTTGACTCACTGTTCCAATTTTTTAGAGAATTTTATCTAAAAAGACTAATTTACCCCAGTTTCGGTAATCTATAAATATTAGTATTTTCAGCATTGTTTAGGTTGGCTGGTTAATTGACTAGATTGCTAGAAGTATTAGAGGGTGTTATTCTATCAATTTGATTATTGAATTGTTGGTTAGGCTTTGAGATTAGATCTTTACTTTGTAATTTTCATTTCTCTTGAGATCTTTCTCACTTGTTGTAGTTGTAAGAGTCTCTTGTATTTCTTTTTGTGAGATTGCCTCGAATTGTAAGGAGTTTCCTTGAAGTCTTGCAAGAGAGGATTCAACTATCTCAATTGGAAATTTGAAGGAGAACAAGAAGAATTACAAGGAGGGAGTTGAAGAGGTTTCTCTACTTCTATTACTTTTTGTAATCTCTATTTTGTATCTAGCTACCAACCTTAGGAACTCTTCTTTCTACATTTCTCTTAGGTAGATATGGTTGGTTTTATCTTACAATTTACTTTGGGAAAATTATGGTTTTCATGGATTGAATATTGTGGTTTTATTGATTTGAATTGCAATTTCTATCTTAGCTTTGGTTTTGAATTGTATTTTGAGTTGAGCTTTGATTTGAAGTTGTAGTTTTGATTAACACTAATTGTTAGGCCGGAACTAGGACATATGATTAGTGCCAAGTTGATTTGATTAGATTTCCTTTAGATGGACCGAAACTAGGATGATTGATGAGAGATTTATTCTTATCAACATTCAAGTGTTCTTAAATCTATGAATTTCTTGCAACGAATTGTATTGAAGAAGTTCATCTTTAGACTTGAATATTGGTGAGATTATGATAGTTAATTCATGATTAATCTTGCCCTTAGTAGTTTGTATCCTTCATTTTACCTATGATTTCCTTTGAGTTTCTACCTTCCATTACTTGCTTAATTCTCTACTTTGCTTTGTTTTACCTTGCTTTCTAGGAAATTAGAATTCAATCTTATCACTCTTGATATTGTTGAATTACTTGAGATTGATTCATAATTCCAAAACATTATCATAGTTGACCTAATTATATTTTTCCACACTATTTTTTAATAGGACGTCTTGGGGGAAAACGATTTTTATAAATATTAAAATCTTGATACTTACTTTTATTTACTAAACTATACGATAGGTACTCTACCTAGGTGAGTTTATTATTTAAGTGACAAACCTATTTTATTCTTGAGATTTCTTATTATTTTTAGTACTATTTTATTCGATTATTTATACTATATTATATACAAAAATAGCTCATCAATGGTCCTTTAGGGATTATAACTGAACTTGCAACTTTCGATGCACATGCCTCTTTCCACGCCTTTAATAAATCCTGCGAAAATATTTTAAATTCAATATAACATTCAAACTAAATTAAATTTTTATTTCAATTTAGACTCGTGAATCTTATCAAAATTATGAATGTGATAAGTAGTACCTATAGTCAATTATTTTACATTGTTGTAGTTATATTGAAAGAATATCGTGAATTGACAATAAATATTGAAGATTGCATTAAAGATTCAAATAAATTTCATATCTAGAACAAAGTAATCAATAATTTTATTCAATAATATTCATTAATCACCAATACAAATATAAATTGATTTGGAGTTCATGAATAATGGTAAAATGTAGCACACACATATATACCTGACTTATATCAACAATGCCATCGGACTCGGGATGATTATAGGCAAATTGGTATAAATAGTCCCCAAACTATAGAGGTTTGGTGACATTGGTCCCCAAATTAATTTTTTAGTGGGATTGGTTCCCAAACTATAAAAAAATTATGACATTGGTCCTTCCGTTAAAAATTCCGTTAAATCACCGTTAAGTTTTTGTTTTAAAAAAAAAAACTCCATAGGCATTTATGTCATTATACTATTTAAATATAAGACAAATTGGTATAAATAGTCCCCAAACTATAGACTTTTGGTGACATTGGTCCCCAAACTATGAAAAAATTGTGACATTGGTCCTTCCGGTTAAATTCCGTTAAATCACAAGTTAAGTTTTTAAAAAAAAAAAATTCCAAAGGCATTTATGTCATTACACTATTTAAATATAATTAATAATATATATTTTCTCATTTTGTTGTCTAAGGGAAATTCCCAAGTTCGCACAGTCCGATTAATGGCAAAACCCTTGGTGTAAAAGCAATTATTCAGTATCTTGAGTAAACATACTTGCCCATATGTTCCCAACCATAACAGAAAATGCCAGAGTAAGAAATTCCACAACAAAGTTGGATGATAAACCGACTATGGTGGAAAGTTTAGCCTTTTGTGGCTTAACAACACCGAGTTCATTCCCAACTCGGGTTGATACATTAAAGCTTAAAGAAGAGGGGAAAATGTAGATTAAAGAAGTGGTTTGAATCAATGTTATAGAGGCAACCGTAGCTTTGGGATTTAGTAAGAATCCACTCAACATAATCATCAATTCCTACCACCACCATTATAGACAAACAAAAATGCAACTTTTTTTTTTTTTTTTTTTTTTTTGAGAACAACAGAAATACAACTTGGAATGACTAAATTCATTAGATCTCCAACCCGTAAGACAATCAGAGGGAAAACTTATCCCCAAATTTTTTTTGGACACAACAGAAACCGAAATGTATATGATCAATGAGATGACTAAATTGAAATTGGTCCAAATCCCGCTTAGAGCAACACCTTTGATGCCGAGATTGAGAAAAACAAGAAGGAAGTAATTGATGGGTATGTGTATAAGAATGGCTACATCTGCACAAAATGTCAAAGGCAATGTTAGCAATGCGTTTCGACTCCTCTGCAATTGCAAGAGAAACAGGGGTTTCAATTTCACGAGAATTTTTTAAAACTCTTGGATTTTTTTTTTTTAAACTTAACTTGTGATTTAACAGAATTTTTAATGGAAGGATCAATGTCACAATTTTTTCATAGTTTAGGAACCAATCCCATCAAAAAAATAATTTGGGGACCGATGTCATCAAAAGTCTATAGTTTGGGGACTATTTATACCAATTTGCCTTATATTTAAATAGTGTAATAACATAAATGTCCATGGAGTTTTTTTTTTTTTTCTTAACGGTGATTTAACGGAAATTTTTAACGGAAGGACCAATATCACAATTTTTTATAGTTTGGGAACCAATCCCACCAAAAAAATAATTTGAGGACCAATATCACCAAACCTCTATAGTTTAGAGACTATTTATACCAATTTGCCGATAATTATATGATGTTACATCAAAAGTTGTAGGTAGGCATTCAACAATACCTACTAGGATGACGAGAAGTGACGTTACCACAACAACGCCAAATCTTTTCTCCATTTATTAATTTTTTTTGTTGAAGCCTCCACAAATTAATGCAATTGCATTGTGAAACACAAGTTCAAAGCTATTTAAAGTTAAGGGTGAGATTTTATAGCTATTAACTTTCTTTAGTAAATAAATTTCCACCGTGGTTTTGGCTATTATTCAGCTTGTCTACTTTTTTTTTTTTTTGTCCAATAAATTTGGATTGATTTTGTGATATTTGTCTCATATATAAAATATATCTAAATTTATTGTAGAGTATAAATATAGGTTTAGGTATTGATTGTCATTACAAAAAATATTTTTGATATAACAATGATCTTATTAAGTAGTTTATTTTAGGTGCCGCTAAATTGATAGTTACCAGCCCCGTGATACCCGTGACCAAATTGACAAGGGTGATTTTGTAATTTGGTAAAGTTTAGGAATCTTATTTAGATACTTAAATATTTGAGGGATTTATTGTGCAATTTATTAAGTTATGTATTCTTTATATACCTTGAAACCCTAAGAGATATAATTTAAGAGAGAGTATAACACTTCTTTGGTATTTTGAGAAACGGGTAATAAGAAGAACCAACGTGGAGATTTTGGGATTGGAGAAATTGTATTGTCAAATACGATTAAGGTTAGTAACATTGATTGTATATTTAATTCTTCGATTTAGAATGATATGTAAGTTTAAGACGCAATTAAGTTTGCAATTGAGTTTATTAAGTTCTTAAATTTTTATTAAATCTTGAATAATTTTAGGTATAGAATCGTTTCGCGATTTGGATTCTTGAAGGTTGTGGATTTTGATAATTTCGATGACAGGAGGTAAGTGGTTTGATCTTTTTAGTTGTTTTAAACCCTTTCGTTTTCATCTGTTTTTCAAAAAAGATTATGTTTTTCGGGCATGTTAATTCACGAAAATTGATTTTATTGCATTGTATTTTACCTGAAAGATTATTTTTTTTAGAATATTATATTATTTTGACTTTCGGGCATTGTATTTTTTTTTTGAAATTGATTTTGTCATTAAATATTAATATATTATTAAGTTTTTAGAATATTGTATTCTCATATATAACTTATATCTTCTCTATTTTCTTTTGTCTTGTCTCAAAAGTTTGATTTTCTTAAAAGTTATTTATTATTATTATTTTAATGTAAAGACTTTCAAGTTTTCCAAAAAAATTTATTTATTTGATAAATTTATATTTTCTCAAAAGGTTATTATTTTCTGTTTTAATTATCTGATTTTACGATTTATTAAAAGATTTGGTTTTCTGATTTTAGAAAGATTTAGTATTCCGATTTTAAGTTTTGATTAAAAAAATAGTTTTCCGATCCTCTATTTTTTTTTATATAAAAGATATAGTTTTTCGATTTTATAAAAGATATAGTTTTTCGATTTTATAAAAGATATAGTTTTCTGATTTTCAATTTTGATAAAAAAATATTAGTTTTCTGACTTTAATGTTTGATAAAATATTTTATTTATTTATTTATTTATAAAGATATTAGTTTTTGATATCAAGTTTATCTTTTCGAAAATATTTTTGTTTGATTAAAGTTTCAAAAAGCCTTCCCGAAAAAGTAAACTAAAGAAAAGAAAAGTTTTGGCTCAAGTTAGTTAGAAATGAGTTGGGGGAATATAAGTTCTGAACTCATTGAGCATGGTGAAAAAGCTCCACTGTTATAAGTTCCGGCCTACCTAGCGGGATAAACGGCTAGGATCGATTTCGATTAAACCAACGAATGACTATTCTGCTTGAGCCAATTGAAAAGAATATGTAATATAATTTGAGATTCTTATCCCTTTCTGTTATGTTTTGAAAGTAATGTGGGAAGTTTGATTTTTTCAGTTCGGATTGAAAAGTATTTGTTAAAATGATTTTATCCGTTATGTTTTGAAAATTTTCTGATATCGTTAAATCTTTTGAATATGATCTTAAATGCCCAAAATGTTTTTCTGAAGAGGGTCGAACCGCTTACTGGGCTTTATAAGCTCATACCACCTACGTTTAATTGCTTTTGCAGATTTTGATAGACCTATGAGATCATCTTGTGCATTTGGATTTTTCTATCTGGTGGGTTGGAGTTATGAGTTTTTGGATATTGGATTTGATTTTTCATAGTCAGAATAGTAATGTTTGTAAGATATTATTTTTGGGAATTATGTATATTTCTGAAATATTTGAGTTAAGTATTTTTATTGAGGAATTATCGATGTATTTTATTGAGATTGTTTCGAGGCTTTGCATTCTTTAGGTAATAACTTAGAGGATGTAGTTGTGTTACGTCATCAGATTTGGGATTTTCTAATTTTTAAATTAGGCCCGGATTTGGGGCGTGACAGTCATAGACTTACAAATCTCGATCATGACAATTGATATCAAAGCATGTAATGAGCACATAATGTAAGAGCTAAGTGTTATACCATATATGGTGATAAACTATCTCTAGAGTCTCAAATGTACACTAGTTGATCTGAGTTCACGTCAAACATGTTATTTTACTGCCATGATGGGGACGCCGAGTCTTAAAGAGGTGATTGTGATATATCATCTCACATATGAAATATATTTGAATTTATCATGAAATATAAGAATGAACTTAGATATTCACTATCAAATCGACAATTATATATCTTTTTTGGTACAATAAGAATGATACTAAATAATTGACCATAAATACCACCAAACTCATAATTGTGTCGTTAATATTGAGCTGGAATCATAAAAAAATATAATTAATGCTAAATATTCTAGAAGTATGAAAATACTCAAAATTATCATTAAATATTAAATATTTCAAGACTTGAAGTTTACTTAATTGAGAGAAAATTAAATAAATTTTGAAAATATAAATAATTCACATGCATATTTAGGTGTTTTTGTTTT